>WBMV01006571.1:0-115394 GCA_013396655.1 Campylorhamphus procurvoides | reverse complement strand
CCCCCCGCCCCCCCCAAAATAAGCAAACCATAAAAAAGCCCCCTCCCCGGACCCTTTTTGAGAAGGTTGGGTTTTTATTCATTAATACCATATTTTCTTTGCTAATCCAAGATATTCAGAAGGTGAACTCTGAAAAGCAGACATAACTAATGATTGTTGTAATTAACCGTACCAAGATAATAATCACAAAAGCCTCTGTAGTTGGATTTCAACTGCTAGACAAGCCCTTACTGAGGTATGATAATTTCAGCTACGAAAGACTGTTTTCTGTGACTAATCTCATTAGCTTTGCTGGGAATAAAAATTATGCTAAACTTTACATATCACTGACTAATGCTAGCCAACATACAGGAAATGGCTTGACCTGTTTGCACTCATAATAAAGAAACCATTTCCCCTAAGGACCTAGAAAATCTGTGTAAAAATTCAGTGCTAAGATTTCCTAGCTAATGTTTGTAAAGTATGTTAAGGTCTGAGATCGGAGCCACTACAAAAACACAGCACAACTTCCTATGATAAAAGAGGGAAACACAGAAAAGCAAGCCTCTAATCTTGAAAGGAGAAGTGTCATATGAGCTCTTAATTGTTACCCATAATTATAAGCTTATGAAACCTTAAAAGATTACTATCCCATTGGGTGCAGCACATTTGCTATAAGAGAAGATGAAAAATGACAAGTTAGGTAATATTTTTTGCAGAACACAATTTACATATTATAATGGTCACAAACTCAACATAAGTAAATGCTCTATGTTTTTACAGAGAAAGATAAATATCACACTGGGATGTACAGAGTATCGTTTAGCCTATAAAAGACATCAGGTAATTCTTTTACTCTCTACAGTGCTCATAAGGAAGCTGTAGGAATGTGTTCCAAAAAAAACCCAAATGAATCTTCAAACAAACAAAAAAAATCAGTACACCAGTGAGGACAATAAGACCTAGAAAACATGATCTGTGAGGAAAGATTCAAAGAAAAGACATTCCGGTGGTAAAATTAGTATTCAATAATTGAGATGTCTGGCTAAGAAACTATCCTTACGGAAACAATATTCCTTTTAACTAAAAGCTAACAATATGTGATGGTCTCCAACTCCCCACTCATGAGCTAAGGTAATGCCAGGTGGGCCACTCTTAGGGCCTCCACCAAGAGCCATGTCCCCACACTGTCACATGAGTTACTGTTTCTTTCTTTGACCTGTGGCAGTTCACACACTACATGAGCTCATCCCTCCCAGGGATGGATGCCTGGATTTAAGATTGAAATTAGCAGTTTTCCTCACCTCTTCCTCATTTTTCTGAACGAGTTTATAGCCTGGGTCTCTGCAACCACTTGGAAGATTACAAGGGACACAGAGAGGGAGACACCATCCCACTGTTCTCTCACCATGGGCATAGTAAATAAAGCTTCTGTCTGACCTGCCCTACTTTGTACTTGCACTGCTATGCACTTAAAGCAGACATTCTCCAAAAACAGTATTAATCCTGGGGAACACAAAATAGCCACTGTGTGAAGGAAAACATTTCTGGCTTCCCTGACTTCTGAAGGCTACAGTAAGGCATTTCCATCGGGTTTTAAGAAAATTCAAATTGAATTCACCTCACTCTTTCTTTTGATTTGTATTTATTTATTATCATCTTGCTTTACCTGTCTAATAGAAAACTATGACAAATTTTGTGTTAGAATTCAGGATGAGTGAGTGCCTAATCTCCTCAGGTCATTTCCAATCCTAATAATTATTATTTTGCAAAATAAAGTCTACTTTGGGGTAAGGATGCAGAGTGATCATAAAACATTCCTTTGCTGGGCATAGAAAGAACAGCCCAGGACCATAAGACTGACAATAACCACACTATACTCCAAAACCAGAATGACCTATAGCATGTCTCCCTTACCCTGAAATCACTCCCAGGGAAAAGCCAGAGATAAAATTATTCACACAATCCAAATACTGACAGCATATTTACAAAAGAGTTAGAGAGCACTTAACAACATCCCAGACTAACATTTGACCGTTTGATCAGATTAAAGTTGAAAAAGCTTCCACAACAGTCATATGATTATGTTCTCAGTACCATGAAGATACTCCAAAGCAAGAAAAAGCTAATCTTAATTTTCATATGACCATTTGAGGCTCAGAAATATCATATCTACAATTCATATTGGAAAAGTCAGACACCTTCCATTAGTAATAATATGATTCAAATGACAGTTTTCTAACATATCTATTAAAAAACCCAAATTTGGTCAAAAAACTAACCTAGACAATATTGCTCGCATTTTTATTTGTTTAGGTAATGACTGAAAGGGAAATCCTGAGAATTTTATTTTTGAGCAGGAACCTTAAGGAAAACTGCAGACATGTGAAAAACAGGAGTTACAAGGGAAAGTATTTTACTGCAGTTGCTACTGGCACCTGCTATGTTGTTTCACACTGTACTGCAAAATGCTGTTTTACCTTTAGATACCTTTCTATGAATATTAACTCTTGTAGTCTTCACTAGCCTTCTGCATTCAAGAGCAAAACTAAGAAAGCAAAGAAACAACACTGGGAGCTTACAGTGTTAATTCTTGGAACATCCTTCTTCCCCAAATATTTTGATGAGAAGGCATAATTCAACCATTAATCCTAAAGACAAGTAAATGATACCTAATTCCTACAGATACCATAGACAACCTGGTCACTAAATAACTTGGACATCTTTTACTTTCCTTATCTTGAAATTCCAGGTTTCAAACGCAATTTGTCTGTGTCAATGAAAAAAACCCAAGAAACAAAACAACCCAAATCACATTTAAGAGTTCCTTAACAACTTTGAAAAGCTGAGAACAACAAAAAAAATAGCATTGGGATAAAGATGACCATTTTGACAGCTCAAAAACAACTGGTTTAGTTGTTTTATGTTAATCTGGTTTATTTTGCTTTTAGAAAACACGAAAGGATTTGTTAAGTAAAATAATGGTATTTGAAAATCACATAGCTCTATGTCATATAAAAACAATGCAGAAAAGGAAGAAAGCATTTGGGATGAACAATTCATTTAATAGGAATTAATTTCCTCTTTGTTTTTTAAAAAAAAGAAAAAGACATTTTTTGCAGCACGAATAATTTTCTGTTCACTTATTACCCAGTTCCATTAGTACACTCTGAGCAATTTGGGCACAGTTCAAGGAAAATACTCCTTTTTGCCCAAAATACTGCACTATCTCCACTATTGGCATTGCAAAAATTCCTCCCATCTTGATTTAAGTGGAAGAACAGAAACAAGGGTTAGGCATTTCCACAGGAGAGGTCAAATTCTTCACTCTTCTATGTTCGTGTCAACACCCCGTTAGACCTCTCATTTTCAGAGCTCTCCTTAACAACACAGATAACACCACTTACTTATTTCCTTTCTGGTCAGTAGCCTTGTGACACAAAGGTCAACACACAACTTTTCAGTTATGCAGAAAAAGGATAATTTTTGCTGTAAAAGGCTTTTCAGTTTTGAATACCTCTTCCTTCCAAATTCAAAAGTCACATTTGTCCTCCACAGAAGCAGGAATGTAGTATCATGGGCACAGATCACAGTATGAGATCTAAAAATAAGACCTCACAACCAGGCAATTAAAAAGACTTTGCTCCCTCCCTTGCTCTTTCTTTTAGCCTGGCACCTGGGCCTCACAGGCTTTGCTGCACACTCAGACACCTCAGTAGCCAGAACATTTTGTGACAATTGGATAACAAGGGAAAACACTTGCTCCCAAGGGGTAAGAGGCTAAGATCTCAACAACTAAGATGCTGAAAAATTTATAGTTTAAGTACAATTTTTGACATTTGTTTATCTCCACTGTTATTCCCTCTGCTGTCTTCAAGAGTTCATTACCAAATCTGTCTTCTGAGTCGTCTCACCAAAGAGCACAGCAAAATATAATGGAGTAGCATATGCACCAACTTAGCAAATAACGTGCATCTCAACTCTCAGAAAATTCATCTCTGAAGGCTGTTTATTCTGAAGGAAATTCTAAGCATAAAAACCATTAGGTTACTAATGGTTTTTGATAGAGGAAACTGTATAGGCTTGCCATAATCGAAAATAGACAACGATGAAATTTCTGTATCTCAAGGAAGGTTCAAACTAGAGGAGAAAATAGACCAGCTCCCTTTCTGAAGCCTCTGATATCCCATGAATATGCATATTAACATAATGCAGACTGAAAACAGATACTCCTACTATCAAGTCATTACTATATTCGATTACTGATAAGAAAAAAGAAAAATCAACCCTGATGTCTCAGTCAAGACTTCTAAGCATTCCACTGATTTTCAAAGGTTGCCCAATGGAAAGAGCCTTGCCTCTGATTTCCATTAGACAAGACTGAACTGCTGGGGTCTTAGTCACTAAAAACTTTTTCTTTCTGAAATGATCTGCTGCTTCTGCCACCAGATTAAACTATGATGTAGACCTGCTTTCTGAGTTGCATTTTGGGATGAGTCACACACAGAGTTCTACTTCTTTAGCTTCAGTTAACAAATCAGAGTGCTAATTAGTGCAAAGATGACATATTGACAGGCAAATATCAGTCTAATTACTAATGATGAGAAAAGAACTATAGAAAACACCCTTGTGGATTAACTGTAACACCATCACTGATGAATAATATAAATCCTATTTAACTATATGAAATAAGTTCTGAACAGTATTCTCTAGCTCCTCTTTTAATCAAAGCAATCTCTACAACCTCTTTTACAGACTAGACTCTTCTGTAATTTCCTCCTTGATGTTCAAAGCTACAGAAAAGGCTGAGTCACTGTCTTACCACCCCCGTTCAGTAGGTTTGCCTTAATCTCTCCTCTGATGTTTCAGTGATATCTACATATCACATTTTACACACTCCTTGAGGTTTTCTTAAATGGCTTTGAGCCCCAACTTTGCCCATTCCCCAGTCCCAGACTAGCTTTTCCCATATGTGAGGGAATGTGAGGGTGTGCTATCCAGTAGCGAAAGAGAGGGGTTTTTTTAAATACATGCTGCAACATATTCTGAACAAATTTGCAAGGAAGAGGTACAGACATTGACCAATTCTGGCATAAAATATTGTAGCAAATTACAAACCTGTATTCCATCCCAGCCTAAAGCCCACTTATTTCCAAATGATTCTAGAAAACTGTGTCTCACCACTCCCATTTGGTTAGAAATGGCTCAATAGGTAGATTAATAGAGTTTATAAAATGCTTAGAAAACAGAAAATCAGATCAATCAGATTTTCTACATGTTACTTTGCTTTTTTAAAGTTAATGAATGATAAAATAGATTGATCCATTTATCCACTAATGTTTTTCAGGTTCTCAAACCAAGGGACACTCATTATCATCTGGATCTCAAACACTCTAGGCAAACATTTTAAGAAACTGAACACTGATTCTGCATAAAACTCTGCTTTTAGAACCTAAACAGTGACTGTCAGAGTCCGCAGTAGGAGTGGTTTGCCTCTTTAGGAAGTCACTACCATTCCTGGCTTCATGTCGTGTCATTACAATTTCACATACCAACATTTTAGGAAAAACCTGACCATAGCAGCCCACCTGCAAAAACTACTAAGACAGAGTTGCATAGTTTTATTGCTTGCTCTGCAGATGCATTTGTTTGATTAGCAACCTCCATTCAGAATCTTAATGTTTCACACTACCTGTCTATAACAAACAGTATATGCATCCAAGCACCACTGAGGCCCTAGGAACCAACTTCATTGCAATAGCTTTCTGCTGTCTGTAACAATAACTCTCCCCTGCTATGACTGGGTTTTGCGAATACCGTGAGAAAGCACTTGTGCATGAATAAAACTTAGCTAGTTAGGAATCATGGCAAAGATACAGCTTCAGGGATGTTCACAACACTGAAGTGACTAGTTAGAACTGCAAGGACTCATATCAGGAAAAAAAAAACCAGAGTTCTCAAGATAAGCAATTAGACTTAATGGCCACTTAGTGTTAAGGAAACGTAACCCTGTTTAAGTGCAAGAGTTTGAATTAAAAAGCCAGGTGTGACTTTTGGTGTACAGTACTATCCCCAAAACAATAAAAGAATGTGCTCTGACCAAGGGAAAACAACAACAAACAAACAAAAAAACACAAAGAGAAGAAAAACAGGCATTGACATGAGACAAATAATTTTCTAAAGCACTTTTGTAATCAGGCAAACGCAACTTAAAAATTACCTCTACAACAAGCAGACTGGTGCAGAAAGAGTGTCCAGCATTACAGGAAACCATTGAGAACTTATTAAAAGTGTCTGGCATATTTCACCTCTGAGAAGCTGAACATTCCCCTGCTAAACTAAGTACTTGCTGAAGTCATCTTTTGCCTTCTAAGTTTCCAACTCCTTCTAATTTTTGTGGGGTTTAATAACTGAAGTTGTTGGGAAAGTTAGGCTGGTTGCTTGGAAAATTAGGTGGAGTAGTTAACATTTGACAGATCTCTTTTTAATCCTCTAGAGAGAAATAAAATTCAATGCAATCAAAAAAAAAAACAAGACAATGACTACCACTGTTACTCCTTCCTTTGGAATAAAAAATTCAATTGTTTCAAAGAAGTGTCAGGAATTCCATCATGCCAGAAAAGCTGTTCTGGAAAAAATTATTTTCAAAGATGATCTATTTCACTCTAATTCTTCCATAGGGAGTTAGCCATGGATAAGATCATAAAATTATTGCCCTATCTTGGACAATCTCTAACCTCCAGAATTCATATTTGTATTCAAGTCTGGAGCTGACTGTTTCATTTTTAGTTCTGCTGTCACATTTTTACCTACACAAACATCAGGTAGTATGTTCCTTCTGTTAGGCTTGAATTATCTCTTGGTATCAGGAACCCTAAAATACACCTTTCTGCTCCCCTAAACGAAAGCAATCCGTCTCCATCTCAGTCCTGTAATATCTGGAAAAACTGCTTCCTATTCAGAGTACAAAAATCACTCTTTTCACCCAAAGACCTGAATTAATAGTCACTTCTTTCAGTATCTGTTTCTCCTTTCTAACATGAGAGATGGCATTCTCCATGCACACAGATTAATACTCAGTTACTTATTCAGATGTAGACTGAAAAGGTCTACATAGTAGAAGAGAAAAAAAAAAAAGACACAGCCCTAATACAAAAGGTAGAAGGCAGAGGGCAGCCTTATTAACTATGGATGACTTTATATTTCTAAATTTCATTGCTCTTTTGGTCTCTTTTCACACAGTGGAAAGACCTAAATCTAGTTCTAAAATACAGATTGTTTTGTGATTACATTTGCATGAAAAAACCCAAACCCAAAGCTAAATGAGCTTGCACTTGTTTTCCCACAGTCAGCTGATACATCTCCAGTTTTCAGTATGTAGCCTTCACATGAAGATTTCATTCACTCTTCAGTGCAGGCTCTATTTAGCAGCCAGACTTGCACATATCCACCACCCTTTATAAGCCCAGGAGTGGAATGAGCCATTTAATTGGGCTCTTATTACTTGACTGATTCACAGATTACTAATGATCTGTACACTAAAAGGAGAATCCAAATATTGCAAGAGGAATAGCAATGGCATTATATTTTATGAGACTGTTCAGAAATGCCTCACATATGTAACTCAAAAGTCCCTACATCTCTGATGCTAACTATATTGCCTGCTACTTCCATTAATAATAACAGGAAATAATACCTTTTAACCACTTCTTAATCAACTGAATTAACTAAAGTACCCATACCTGTATTTGAAATGGATGCTACTGTCTTCACTGTTCTTCCCTAGAATTTGGGGCCTGGATGATAGCAGTGAAAGGAATAAAGCACAATTTTACCTCACTTAAGTGAAAGATAAGAATCAAATGTATGATTTGATAAAGGGACTAATTATGTTCTGAACAGGTATCCTACACAGTACCTACACTTGTGAGCTCTTATGAGTAGCACAAATCACCTATTCAGATTACGTTTTTACCTATCCCTTAGCTAGCAGGATTGGGCTAAAGGCATATAACAAGCAATAAAACGATATAATACATAAATATAGAAAAAGATTTGATTTATATAGGCAAGTATAAACATACATGGAGGTGCACATGCTCACACACACACACATTCTTTTTGCCACAAATTAGAAAATGTGCTTGCTTAGAAACCAAAGCAAAAACTAAAACTGAATATGGAATTTTATTAAATCCTCTTTGCTTTATTCTTATTTTTTAAAAACAAATTCCTACAAAAATAAGTCTCACCAGCTCTACTAACAGTTCACAGAACCTTCCAGATCATAGAATATTCTGAGTTGGAAGGGACCCACAAGGATCATCAAGTCTAAATGTTAAGCAAATACCCCATACTGGGACTGAACCTGCAATTTTGGCATTATTAGCACCACGCTCTAACCAACTGAGCTATCATAGTTAGCCTATTCTGTTCCTGTAACAGAATCCAGAAGTTTTTTCCACAGTAAAGAAAGTCACCCTAATATCAGAACAACCAACAAAACTAACAAGCAAAGACACACACAGAAAATTAGATTTAGGCAGATGTCTAGAATGAACCCTGAGGTCACTGAAATTAGGAGTCTGCAGCATGCATCAATGATCTACACTGTAACAGTCCAATAAATATATCCCAGAATACTGCCTCTCCTCTTAGTTGTCACCACACTACTATAAACATGCAAGTATACCTATGTAGTATTTGTATTCACAGACTCAATTATATTTCATATGTCAAAAGGTCTTCAGTGCGCATTCAGGGAAATGTTCACCACCAATTTACCATCTAACTTTGCTTTCCTAAAAAGTAAGAAGGAAATAGTAGGTTGAGGAAATAATCTGCTCTTGGCAATGTAATTGAACATTGCCACTGCAAACTAATAACATCCAAGCAACATGTAACACTCATGCTTCATATGTGGGAAAAGAAAAACTAACAGCAATTACAAAAAGCCAAACTACTCTAACTGTGCAAAAGCTTTGGGGATAAGTACAAACACTGCACGAAACAGCCACTTGAAAATTTGTAAGGTTTTTTTCCTACCTTTCTATATTTTTTCTTGAGAGTTAGAGAATTAGGTTACCAAGTAAACTAAAAGCCACTAAAAAACCCCCTATGCTCACGCAATGAGGCAGAGCCATTTCAACACTCCCTATGTAGATTTAGCATATATTCACTTAATGTGCATAACTACTTGGTCACTTCTTTCCAATTTCTATAGACAGGCAAGTGTCTTGAGCTCATCTACTTCAGATTGTCTCAGACTAGAAAGACTTTCATTACTGAAAATAAACTACCAAGGATGACATGGCTTACCAAATTTTTCTGTGGTGAGATAAAGCCATAGAGAAACTTTTGGGATCCATTATTATACTGGATATCTAAAAGTAAATTAGTCTTGAGATTCTATAGTTGAAATAAGCTAAAAAAAAATAAAATAGTGACCACCTTAATCTTTACAGTTTTGTGACTGTGCTTGACAAGGCTAAATGCAACAGTACAAAAGGCTGACAATTCTCCACAGGAAGGCTCATAAGAAGAGAATTATTGCAAGTATCTAGTAAAAAGCATTCTTCATTACCTTAGAAGATTGCTTTCACGGCTTTGGGAGGTTTGAAGTCCACTAAAATGTTGGTTAAGATTTAGCACTTCTCCAGTATTGATGCTTGTTCAACTGTGACACAGAGCTGCAATTTCTTCTTACTAAAACACACCTGGGCAAATAGTCCTCAAATCACTTTATTTTCCTCTTACCTCTTCTGGCCACTTGGATATTAGAGAGGTAATGCAGTTCAAACACATGTCAGTTCTGAAGACACCTATTAAAAACGCCTATTTCAATTCCACCACAGAAAGCTGAATGGAGAAACCAAGGTGTGAGAGCCAATGGCAGCATAAATGCACACTTGGACAACTATTTGAAATCCCAACATGCCTGCAGGACTGGCCTGAAGACTGGAAGTTTTAATACTTTCATTCACTTTCAGTAGAAGGTCTGTGACACAACAGGCTACTTACAGCCAGCTTAAAATAATTGTCAGTGGTGGCTTCAATGATGTAATAAACTATATCTTTGAATACATTAACGGCAAATATACCACAAGGTGAGGAAAACCAGCTCTGTCCTCTCTGGTTGTGAGAGAACTACTGACTCCCACAGCAGGAAACCTCTACATGCAAATGACACAATCAATTACTGCTCAAAAACCCTAAAGCATGGAGTCAAGTACAATATTGACGTCAAAGAACCTTTAACTGTTCTTCCTACAGTAGGAGCTTTTCAACTCCTGTGTCAAGTTCTCTCACTGCCAAGATGGTAAGCTGTTTTGCTGCTGTTGCTCTTCCAGATCAACAGAATGACTGAGATTTAAGCTCCCTCAGGCTTAAACACACAAGTTACTCTGTCAAGTTGGCTGTCAGAACTCTCCTGGATCAGCAACATTTATAACTCTGCTGGTTTGGGCTAGGCTAGAGTTAATTCTCTTCAATGTTCTTCTCCCAGCTGGCTGACACAAAAAGGAAATTCAGAGCTTCCTACTTGAAATTACCATTATAAAACGTGATTGCTCCACAGTCAATTTTACACCATAAGATATACCACTACCTTTCTTAGATTCCAACTAACTCTAAGGAGTGCTGAATGTACAGAATCTATCTTCCCATGCTGGAAAAGTCCTCAGTCCTCACATGGAATGATCTGCAGCTACTTTGCACACACATGCTATAGTAGAAAATCAGCCGTCAAGCCCTTTTTGAACCACTAGTGGTTTCTTAGCCATGTCTCAAAAGACTAAGATGCTTCTAGGCTCTTCCCTACAAAAGGCTTCCTTAGTTACTTTCTCTAGATCTCAGCTTTCATTGTAATGCATTTCTATTAGCCATGTCCAGCATACACAAGTAGCTAAGCAAGCTAAGCATATCACTATCAATGAATGATATTGGAATTATCCCAGCAGCAACACTTCCATCAAACAAAAGAAACTTTTGTGGAAACTGGTGAGGATCTGTAAGGCAGTTTCAGTTCCTTTGTCTGAAGTATAAAGTCAAGGAAAAAAAAAAGCTATGCTTCTTACCACAACTTCCACATGTCATTTATGCCACACAGCTACTATTGCTAAAAAGCCCAGCAGCACAAAAGTAAGTCTAGTCAACTTGTCTTTCTGCCAGTTTGTATTATTTATATTAAGTGCCAGGGGATGGGACTCTAGCAAGCTCTTTAACGAGTCTGGCCATGGGCCCTGCCAGCTGATAACCGCAAGAAGCTGAGAGTGTTGGGGGAATTATATTGACTCGAAAATGGCTTTGAGGTCTTTGCAGGTTGATGAAAGACATCCAAGAGGAGCCAGTAGTGACATAAGGTACAGATTAAAAAAGCACGTTTAGTATTTTTACCTTGGCAATAAAGGTGTCTGGATCAATTCACAATGGGAAAAAGCTTTCAAAATAATTTAACTCCTCCTGAAAATTCTACAAAACAGTACAGAAAGATCCAATTCAGGAGCATAAAGACACTATTAGAATTCATTTTCTTTATCAAAGTGATTTTAGGTGGCCTATAGTACATATAAAGTAACTTCAAAAAAATACCAGAAGCCAAGATGTCAGCAGGCCTCAGAAATGATACTCTACAACTCACAAAGAAATAATTTAACCAGTTTTGGATCAAAAAAAAAGCTGATTTTCTGTCAGAGAACACAAATACTCTCACTTATCCTTGGCTATTTTCTTCCCCCATGAAAAATATTTTTGATTATTATTGGTTGTTTTTACAAAGTTTATAGCTATACTGTAGCACTTGACTAATGGCATTACACGAAGTGCATTTGAAATATTTTTTTCTTATTTTGGGGGGGAAGTCCCCTAATAGAGAACTGAATGCATGGGGTCCACACTGTGAAGAGGTGAACAACAAACAAACAGAAGAATGCAGGGGAAACGATCCCTCTAATAACAGATGCATATGTTTAGAGGTATTCTCCCAGATGGCCGCAACTCACTTTTCACCCACTGTTTTTCTTGTTCTTATCATGGCAGAGACCAAGTGTTATTGAATCAAGGTAAATAAAAAGCTTCAACAGTACAACTACCTTTCTATTTTTACAGCTATAACTGACGTATCATCATATATTCTCAGATTTTATCCTGTACACATCTTGCTGCATATTTTAAAAGGACACTTTAGTAAATGGGCAACCCCTCCCACAGGGTTGTTCTGTGGTTTTCTTTATACAAGAATATTGGTAAGTACAGATTCTTAATGGATAAATCAATGATGGTATTAAAAAAAAGTGGGGGGGAGGGGTTTAAGAAAAAATACACATATCAGAAATTGAGCTTAGCCTTTGCAAGAGAAATGGCTGGTAGTAGAGGGATGGGAGAACGAGAATTCTGACTTGACATTTATTTTTGAAGTGTCCTTTAGACCAAGTTAACATCAAAGATGAACTATACTAACATAAGCAATAACAATTCCTGCCACAGATAGGGTCATAAAACAGGATAACTCAGCAATAACCAAACTTAGAGAAAGCTGAGGGGTTTGAAATCCCAAACCATTTCAGTCTCTTTAAGCTTTTCTGATAAAATAACTTTTTCAGCAGCAAAACTAATACACAAAATAGGAATAACCAGGTGAGGAGGGAGAAGACAAAATTATTCACATGCTGCTTTTATTTACTCCTTGGAGAGCACTGGAGCTGCAGGGAATCCTGAGTGGATGTTCACTTGCAGAATTAATGTTACGTAGAAAGAACAAACACCAAACTCCTCATTCTACATTTTGCTGCTTTTGTTGTTAATATGAATCCTTTATATACCTCACTGCATGCAGTCATCATTCTTTTAAGTACCTGACAAACTGCTAAGCATAATACCCTATCCTTCACTGAAAACAACTCAATAAAAACTGACAACAGTTGTTTTGTAAGTATAGTCCTCAAATTAACAAAATGCCTTTTTTACAGGAAATTACATATTTGTATGAGTGACTCATTTCTATTCATACATAAGTGCACATTGTACAGATGGGAGTAATCCATTGATATTCAAGCTTTGTATGTTAACATCATGCATCCTTTTCAGCTAGATTAGAATTCAGTCAGTGCCTCATAAACAATATAGGTAACTAGTAATGGAGGATGACTATTCACATGGCTAGTTATAGTGATTCCCTGTCCTTCACAGGAAGGATTCCTATAAGCAATAGCTAACTACTACAGTAACTAGTCTACCTCAAAAAACACACCACCAACCCTAGCACAAAACCCAGCTAAACTACTCATGCAATGGGTAGCATGGTAAAGCATGTACTTTCTTTTTTTAACCTTTTTTTTGTTTGTTTTTTAACCAGGCCTCACTATCAGCATGTCATCTACAGCACCACTGCTCTCTGACTTTTTGTTGTTGTTGTTCTCTTCCTTTGATATTTGAATGCCTTCTGCTATAGACTGTTTTCTTTTGTGTGAGCAGATTTGAATATACAAGATTTTAGGCATCATGAGAAACTAGAAATCAACAGTGATGACTCTGTCAAACTCAAAAATACTCTGGCTTAAACAGTACTTCTATAAGACTCTACATTTGTCTATTATTACTTCTCAGTAGTGTTACTGTATTAGTAATTCAACAGAATTCTGCAAAATTATTACCCAGGTGTCAGACACTACCTAGAACTGAGCTCTAACTTTTGTTAGGTTCCTTTCTGTCCAAAACAGTCATCTTGTATGAGATGATTAGGACTGATCCTATTCATACAAGGGTACCTGGACAGATTATATAGATACCCCTTATGGTTAAACATAGAGGCTATAAAAATAAAATATTTCCCTATCTCCTGGCAAAAGCAACGTTTCTTACTATGAATCCTGAAAAATAATTATCAACATCTCAACATTTTATGCTTCTCTTGTGGTTTTTTCTTAAGTGTTTCACCCACACATTTTTCTCTAAGTATGCCCAGTAATATTTCCTCAAGAAAAAGAGACATGGCAATTGAAAGACCATGTCACTTTAAGAAGCAAAAATGTTTCCATGCACCTGCTTTTCCCTTAACATTGTAAAGTCATGGCTTCCATGACAGACCTCTAATACATATAGATGTTTCTTTCAGAAAGGACGCTTGCCAGAAGGCTGCATTTTTTCATTTACAAAGAAAAAAAAGTATTTTCATAATCCTTAAACACAGTGGCTCACTTTGTATTTTGCAAGGATTTTTTTTTCCTTTCAGTTTTATTCTAGCTCGCCCTACTTTTTAATTCCCCATAATCTCAGCACATCTGCAAACTATTAGAACATTTTTCAAACTTGAGGTTCTGTCCAAACTCCATTAAAACTATCACCTTTTTATTTCAGATCTTGACAGCTTAACTTTTTATCTTCTATTTGGCTCTTTATTACATTGTTCATCTTTTCAGCATGAAAAAAATCCCTTGCCACACCACTTTCTCACAAAACCATACTTCTTTCTTTTCTTTTTTCTGCCGTGCAGTTTTGTTAATTAAACCCTAATTTCACATGGATAACAATTCATTATTTCATTGGTTACATTTATAACTTGTGATACTTTTTAAAATAACAGAAACAATAATATATCTAAATAGCGAAGAGTCTGTAAAAGTTCCTATTTAAAAGCAAAACACCATTGTATCCTGCACTGGGGAGCTGTTGTCAGTCACCACAGTTACATTGGTATTCATTTTGGCTCACAAAAGAGGGAAGAACTGCAGACAGAAGAAGAATATGGTTTGAATGCAAAGGCAAACTGCTCTACTGCAAGGTTATACAAAGATAATTTTAGAAGCCATTCCCAGTAATGTATTTATGCAGGCTTTTCTGACCTAAGTGAAAACTTGAAACAAAAAACCAAAACAAAACCCAACAAAAACAACCCAAAAACAAACACCTGCCCACACCAAAGAAAAACCCAAACGACTCAAGATCAAAAAATGCCACACTGCAACTTTTGAAAGACAGGAAAATATTAAAATAAATAAAGGGTCCTGAGTTACTTTCAACCAAAGAAGGACTAATTCTCTCTATCCACATATAACTGAAGCAGCCAACAGCTTAAACATTCAATATGAGAGCTTTTTATAAGACTAGCCTTTTTAAAACAGCATTTTATTATAGTTCATTTATTAATATAGACAGCTTCATAAATACCAGTAATTTTATACATTTAGATATATAAATGAACTGAGAAAAAACATGCTCTCCCTCTCTTCCCACATAACTTCAAGAGAAGCCAGAGCAAGTCAATTTTTCCATTTTTCCTCCTCAATAATGCCAAATTCTGTTGCCTAGTCATGTATAACACTTTCACATATGTATTTAAAAATACATATATCATAGATACCTACATGGAATGCAAGATTCAAACTACTTCTTCCAACCTGGAATGGCATTTTAACAGACCACCAAAATTTCCATCACGCTGCTGTCTTCCGAACTCTTATTTCTACTGAGAAAAAGGACTAGCACTTGCCACTTACTCTCTCTACATATACATATATCCTAGAACATATCTTCAGCAATGATAATCATATCACTTCTGGGTACTTGGGCCATTTTTCAAATGTAGATAATATGCAACATTTGAACAGTCTCTTATTTGTGCTACAAGTACAAACATTAAATATCCTCAGAACAAAAACTGTACAGTATCCTTGGAATCACAGTTGGAAAAAAGCATTTACAAAATTGCTAAAATATTTTAATAATATTTATACCTTCACATGCTTTCCTAGTTATCACAGATAATAGAAGCACCATTTCAGTGCAGGAGAATGTGGTACAGCACTTCTCTTGGCATTTTTGCCAAAAATCAGCAGGCAGATCACAAGGATCTCCCCTTTGGTTCACAACATCACCTTTAACGTTACTTTATCCTGTGATGGTGCAAACATTAGTGTTAAAAGCAAGGATTCTAGCACTCTAAATTTTTCACATGGGCTTTCACCACGTGCTTTTTCAATGGCATATTTGTTCGTTTGGGTTTTTCTATCAGTGTTGTCGAAAGTGTGGTTGGACAGACCACAGCTTGGAGGTCATCAGTTTTATCCACATTCAAATAACATGAATTTTCACCAAAACAAACAGTCCCCTCCCTCCCCCACCCCCCAAAAAAAAGTGATAAAGTATTTTATTTCATTTAACTACTGATACAAAAAAGCATAAATCAAACCTTTTTTTAGAAACCAAATCAAGGGCTTTTTTATCAAAGAGGCAGAAACTTCTACACCTGGGTGTTCTTACATTCTGAACTGTACGCCAAAAACAGCCCCATGGTACTTGCTCATATATTCAAATAACTTTCACAAGAAACAGAATGTGAGCCTATACTTCCCCCAGTGAGACCAAGTCCATCACTAAAATAAGAGATAGCCCATCATGATTTTGTACAGGGGATTGCATGATTTTTTGACTGTTAGTTTAACAATTTTTTAGCATAAATTCATCATACCAGAATGCTGGATGTCTTAGCCACAGAATTGTGAACAAGTAACAACCAAACCCTGCTAAAATTATTTATTTTAATTAAAAACCCCAAACAAACAAAAAAACCACCCCACCAAACCAAAAAAACCCAACATCATAACTTGAAGGCCTGGACTTTTCTCTCATATTTAAAGTACATTCACAGTAATTTTAACTTTCTTCTGTCACCATGCTCCAACCTGCTGTCCAAAGACAACTTCAAAATCTTGAATAAATGAAGCCTATAATCAAGAAGAATAATTTTTCATGTTGTGTTCATGCTTTCTGTGATACACCAATGAGACAGTCCTACTGTTTCCATAATATCACTGTGACATTAATATGTATATGGAACGAAAGGCAGAAAGCTAGTCTCTGACAAGAACTTGATCCAGTTAACCAAAGTGTCATAGAGGCTTACATAATTTGGAAGAACTTTTGATGGTTTAATACCTCTATTTTAATGAAGCTTTACCCTTGAGATGTTACTTAAAATCTGATTTATCTTTTGATGCTCTCCACAGAATGGAAAAAAAAGACATTTTTCCATTTATATAATTTTTAAAGGAATGAATCATTCCATTTTCATGGGATACAAAGTAAGAATAGGTAAACAGGTAATGCTTTTACAAGCTCACCAAAAAGTATCTTGAATGGAATATAACCAATAATTTTAGCCTGTTTATCTATATTGTCCAAGAACAACAGCATTCTTCAAGAGTTATGATAATACACATGTGAATGAACAGGTGTCTACCTACTGGAAATTGGATGATGTTGCTGTATTTTCAGTTTTCCAGTAACAGATAATTTTATATCTGTCTGATGGAGTTTCATTTTGTTAAGCTCCATAACAAAAGGTTATAGATAGGTTTCTATATGATTTCTTTGTTGTTTTGTTTTTTGGGTTTTTTTAAAGATGGAGATTAGTGGAAGCCAAGATTTTAACTCACACACCAATTTCCATTTAAGAGAAACATGAACATGAATTTTAAATCCTGATGGGTTTAAAAGGAAAACGAAAATTCAAGACTAGCTTGTCAGACTGCACATTTGGAAAGACAATGTGTGTTAGTTTTGCAGTCACACATGTATCTAGAAAAGTCATAGTTGTTACCATCAAATAATTTGCATAACCTTTAAAACTGGAATA
Source organism: Campylorhamphus procurvoides (assembly GCA_013396655.1). Taxonomy (NCBI): domain Eukaryota; kingdom Metazoa; phylum Chordata; class Aves; order Passeriformes; family Dendrocolaptidae; genus Campylorhamphus; species Campylorhamphus procurvoides. The sequence goes on along the minus strand of WBMV01006571.1, from coordinate 97,786 downwards.
GGCCAATAATCATAGTGGCAGACTAAACCCTTCTATGTGTTATAGAATGCACTCCTATTCCTACCCATCAGTGGAAAGATTGAAAAAAGAACCCAACAGGCAGCTTTTTTAGAATGTTCCTTCATAGAATATCCAACATTTCCATACTTTCTTTGTTTTGACTGAAACAGTAAAAAATTTCCCATTAAAAACTATTTTGAAAATACTGGGGGCTTTTTGACTACTAAAATATGAATATAGGTTATAATTTAATGAGCAAAACTGCTGTACCTTCTGTATACTTAGAAATCATTTCATTCTAAAATTTTTACTAAAACAGTTTTTTATTTTATTTTAACCTGGATATTCTACATGTACCAGCACTACAATATGAATGGCTTCATCAAAGGAAATTATCTATCCTCCTTTTTCTCCAAATACAACTTCAAGACACACTTGGAATTTTTCCCTACTAAAAATTGCAAAATTAAATTCACACAAATAATGCAATTTTTTAGTTGAATTATCTCTGCAAAGAAACTAATCAGTTTAAAAATCTGATTCAATTCTAGGCATCAGGTGCCTGCTATGAAAACAACACTGATTTTTTTCCCCTGCTGTTGGTACACCCACGCAGTGCCAAAGAGCAGAAGAGCAGAATTACCCTGTAGAGACTTCCAGGCATAACAAGGGCCTTCACCAGAGAGAAAAAGCAACCTGGCACTTGAAGAGCACACAGCTTCAGATCAAGAGTAACTAGAGAGCAAAAAAAGGAATATAAAGAAGGAAGGCAATAAACACATACCTGAAAAACCTATATTGTAGGTGTCTCCAGCTTCCCTAAATTAGTTGGGAAATATATTGACTGCTGATAGCAACAGCAGAAATGTTGAATTAAATTATGGCGCATTTAAGTTTATTAAGTAAAGATTTAAAGCATTTTAATAAAAGTCTAACTATCCCTACACAACTTTTGTTTTCATCTATCATTCTAATGGCTTTGCAAGCTGGACTTTTGAAGTGACACGAAGAACATATTTAAGCTGTGATCATACCTTTGTCTCAATAATATAATTTCTTTTCAAGCTACTGGGAAGGAAATCTTTGCTTCCATACACGGTGTACTAATTTCTAACTCCCAACCATAAAATACTGAGGTGGCAGAACAGAAGTAGCAGAAAAGACTAGTAAATTAGACCATGTGTTTAACTCCAGACTCAGCTTCCACATAGAATAGGTGCAAAGAGACCTCTATTGCTCCCTTCTGCTTCATTCAATCAGCTTACTTTATAGGTTCATTTTACTGTTTTTCACAGCTGCAAAAGTTCAAATATCCTAAGAGCAAAAGAATGTGAGATTCCTCAGAGGTCTTTAAATAGAATTTTGAGGTGAGTCATCATTAGAAGACTTTCTAATGCCCCACCCCAAAAATGACCCCCCAAATCAAAAAGATGGATTAAAGCTGTTGGCTAAATAGAAGAAAAATTTTCTGATATGCTCAAATTTCATAAGTGCTTAGATCTCTATTCAGTGCTATTTAACTTGAAGGGAATATAAAAAATATTTTGACTAAGATAGCTAGATATAACTGAAGGGATTTTTCTGTATTTAATTATCAAAAAATAGTCAGTGTGAAAAAGGAAATACTGAGATTTTCATTCAACTGCAACTCGACAGTCAGTCCATCTTTATGAAATTGCCTATGAAAAATTATGAATAGCTTTCATTTGCTGTATTCCACCCTACTTCTTGAAGAATAACCTTAAACCACTACAAGCTACTGTTCTTGGACTCATTTAACACACCAACACAATGCTAGTTTAATATAAACATCAGTAATAGTGAGATATTATCTATGAAGTCACTATGGTGAGCAAACCTAGACTAAGCAATGAATTCATTACCTGTCTTGGATTTTCTACAGATAGAACAGGAAAAGTAGTCACCTATCAACAACTGTATCATGAAACACTGTCAATTTCTGATCAGAGTACTTTTTTTTTTGTAATAACTATTATTAATGGGAAAAAAATGAAAAAAAGCAAACACCAAAAAATTATCTCACCCACTCAAAAAGAACTCCCTCCGAAAACACCTCTCCTCTACTCATTCCAAAAAAAGTCCAGAACTAAATTACGAACATTGACAAATTCTTACCATGGAGTTAACAACTGCATCTAAAGCTTCTTCATAAGCTCCACAAACAGATGTCTGAAGAGATTGTAAGAACTTCAGGGTTACCCACCTGCTAGAGAATCCACTCTTTTAGGAAAGAACATTCATCACTGCTGTTATTGTGTCACTAACAGTAATATTCAAAGCATAACTATGGAAAGAAGCAAGGTCACTCTTCTGAGACATTAAGCTCCCAAATAACTCCTATACAATTTTCATTACAGAATTACTATGATTGCTTATTTGGCACTAAAAAGAAATCTGCAAAGTGACAATAAGAATGAACAGATATGAGTTTTGTTAATGCAACTTTTTATCACACACCAATATTAGTGCACTCCTTTGAATAGTATTTTCTTTTAAAGTACATTATGTACTGCACTTGTGGATTTTGCACACAACTATACAGTCACTTTTTTGAAATATCAAATTTGCATTTATATATAAAGCAAACATGGAAAACTTTCTATGTGAATAAGCAGTGGTTAGTGTGCTTCGTTTGAAAAGTAAAGAAGTCAGAAAATACCACAATCATGTATGACTGTATCATCTACATTCTAATAAAAGGAATTTTCACTCTTGGTAATGTTGGCAGTGCTTATCTCTGAAATATGAAGTGTACCAGACAGGTCAACCTAAAGCAAGTCTTAGTGAGAGAAGCACTGGCTCAACTCAGACTTCAATCTCATTCAGACCAGAAGCTTGTTCTTCGGTGAGTTTATACTGCAGTCCTAAATGTGCAAACATTAACTCATAGTAGTGAGCTAAACTGAAATCTTGAGCTTAGTTTCACCCATGGAAAATGCCTCACAGAACTCATGTGGAAAGAGTTATCAGATGTTAAATTTAGTCTCTACAGCTGCTCTGGGAACTGCACAAGGAGCCAGTGCCACATGATGATTAGTCCTTTCTTCTGACACACCATCAAGAAAAACTACAAGAATCTTTCTCAGTTGATTCTAAAATTCCCACAGTCTTCAAGTGGTGAGAAATTTGAAGTTATTTAAGAAAAAGCCACAGAGAGTTAACCTATTCCCAGAGGAAATTTGAAATAACATGGCTACTAATTAATAAATTATAACTGACATTTATAGGTACTTTCCACAATTTAAGACTTTTGAAGACAATAATGGATTGTAGATCCAAACAACTTACAGCAGTCTCTCAGTTATTTCCATTACAACTAGTATTAGATTATTTAATACAAGACATTAAAGTGTGCCATAGCCCCTATAGTCTCTCTTCAGAATTTTGCTTGTTTCAGGTGCCAACTGTGACAAAAAAATCATGGCAAGCTACTTGCAAATAAGTATTAAGGGTAAATGTGTACTGAAGACAATTTCCTAAATTGTCAGTTTCAGTTATGTGGACTTGTACTTTCTTCTTTTCCTCATTCCTGTTATTTCATTTCTTCTTGATTACAATATTGTCTATACAAGTATAAACTGAATGTAATTTCATTTTTATTTTTTTTAAAGTTACTATTATTCTCCACATACTTACCTGTTGCCATCAGAGTAAATACCTCACAACTTTAACACATGAAATAAAGAGATCTAAAACACCTTTTCATTTCTGATACAACACTGAGTTTAGCCTTCCATGAATTAAAAGACTTCATTTAAGCACAGCATTTCTAACAAAGTCCTGTTGACTTTGAGCTATTTCTGTTAGTCACCAAAAGTCACATCACACCCTTAAGATATAAGATTTTCTCTCCAGATATTGCTGTTCTCAATCTTTGCTTTCCCACTTCTGTTCAGATTCTTGCTACATTTAAATTGCAAACATAATCCACAAATTTCCCTTTTGTAATCTACACTAGGAAATCTTTCAGCAGCAAAGAGTAAATATAAAGGGGAAAAAAGTCAGTATGAATTTAAATATCCAAGATTATATCTCGTTTAAAAATTCTTTTGTCCTCCAAAAGAAATACTTAGCATGAACACAACAAGACTGTCCTATTGCCTTCAGGCCCTGCAATAGAGAAGGTACCATCCTTCATCAAGCACAGAAGCACCAGTCAGGTCTCTTCCTCCCTCCTCAAATACTTTCAGCATGCAGCATAATGTCCTCAAAAGGGCTCAGAGGGGAAAGAACTGAGTAAACTACAAACGCAGTATGAATAACAAAATCAGTCAACTATTCTATACTATGAATATGGAGGACCACACTAAAGACCTTCTGGAACCCCAAGCAGAAGCCTTACACAGATTCGGGGAGTTTCTGAAGCCGTCTGTCTAGATCTCTTTCATCTGCTCCTGATGGGCTTCACTAAACCACTTGGAAAAACATTTTCCTCTGAAATACCAGTAGCTGTACAATGATAAGAATTCCAACAAGGAAGGAATCCAATTTTGGACATAGCAGTTGAAAACAGAAAAAAAACTCAGAAAGAACTACACCAAAAAAACCACCTCACACCCTAAAAAATTCCATAAGCAAGTCTAGGAAATTGTAAAGAAAGGAAAAAAAACCCCAATAAACTGCATTTTGTTGACACTGACCATCACTTTCCCTGATAAAAAATGAAAACGACAAGGTTTCCAAGTGCCCCTGAGTAAACTCATTTCACAGCTACCATAATTTGCCATCTGTAGCTTTCTTCTTTAATGAAGTCTCTAGAATAGACTTCATTACAGCTGAGTAGGAACTGTTCACTCTTCATTGTGGGGGTTTTGACAACTTGTGCGAGCTCTTCTAAATTAGAACTTTTCACATATTAAAATTTAGGTTTATCCTTTCCTGTATGAATGACTACACTGTTTGTGAGCCTGTTAGTCAGAAGAAACATATCAGTTGCACTTTGAAAGCTGCAGATCTTATTACTATCTAATGATACATTCAAACAATCTGCTAAAGCTGAACACCCAGAACTTCACATCTAGTGCTATAATATAGGCATGACTGATGTTTCCTATTTTTCATGTTATTAGATGAGAAATTCAAACAAATATGGAAAAGATTTTCTTCAAATTATTATATGTTGCTTCTCTATTTTGGCAATCAGGATTAAAATCATCACTTAATGCTTTATTGAATTATGCAAAAAACATCCCCAAAACTGCTGAAATAATTTAAAGGCCATTTGGCCAGTAACATATTACAAAAATGATTCACCTGCAACCATTTTCAAGTCTTACTTGCTTTCAAAATAAGCACCTGCATCAACATGATGCTGAGCCAATATCTATGTTCACTGCTTTATTGTCACCTCAACCTTTCATTCTCCATCTGTCTCACTCATCACTTTCAGTCTCTCATGACCTATACAAGGAGTTCTTTGAGGAATATTCTGTAGCCAATTCAGCAAACTAAAATGCATAATAAAGTACACAAACAAAATATGAAAAGGTGATACTGCAATGGTATGTTTGAAAACATTTGTCATTTAACTGTTCAAGTCATGGTCGCTTCCCTTTATTTTGGCAATTATGATCATCTGCACAGTTGTGACAGCCCTCACTTTGTACCTGCATCTCGTTTACCTACAGGATCTTCCTCATCCTCCACAAAACCATAAAATTATACGTAGGAGAAAAACTCTTCCTACACAAACCTATTGATTTACTATATTGTCACCATGCCCCCAAGGCATCAATTAAAGAAATAAAAGAGATAAGCAGCCAAAGCATTGAATACACCACCTTCCACCCCTCAATTCCTCTTTTCAATCTCACCAATATCTATTTCATTTCCCTACCCCCATCTATATATTTCAAGTCTTACCTCCTCCTGCAGCAGTGATCATGCTTTATGAAAGCTTAAACTAAAACCTGCACAGCTGTGTACATATTTATGGCCCAAGTGAAAGCTATATATTGGCTCTTTAGCAGGAAGAGTGGTTTGCCAGACTAGCTTAATGGAGGTTGAGAATAGCACCATAAACGTGGAGGAAAATGGCAAATAGAAAAATTCATCAAGTTGCACAATCCTCGTGTGTGAGATATCCAGTCACAGCTATTCAACTAATAAAAATTAAGTGGAAATCCATAAAGAATAGCAGGTGGGTTTTCGAGGGGAAGGAAAAAAAAAGGCTACCCCCAGAAAGCAGTGGCCCTGTATTAAAAACACATCCATTGTCTTTCTTTATTAGGGATGTACATTAATGCAGATGGTATCTTCCAACCACTTCATATTTACAACTATAGTAATATAATCTAATAGCCAGTCAAATATGAACCATAAAATATTCAAAAAGCAAATAGTTCCATGGCAATTCTTAAGCACTTGCATTTAATCACACTGTTTTCTTGATTTATGAACAAGATAGTGAGACGTACTTTCAGCATTATCTATACTATGCTAATGGAAATGTAATTTACCAAAACACTAAATATACTATCCAAGTTCAGAATACAGTCTTGTAAAATATAATGTCACAAGCAATCTTTTATCTGTGCCATTTTTTGGATACACTATGGATAATGAGAACTTATAATGCTCTAGTCTCAGTCCCTTTTCATATTCATGTTTTGATTTACATTAGTAAGCAAACCTGAACTTTCAGCAAGATGTTACCTTTTTGACACCATATGCTTGAATTCCAATTAGTGCCATGTGAGTAAGAACATTGTTATTTTTCTTTCTTTCCTCTCATCAGCTACAATGAGAACACACTGAAGAACACAAGGCAGCATAATGCATGAAGCTTTATCTAAATATCAGGTTAGAATATCCAGTCTGATTTCCCAATAATTCTCAGCCTCAGAAGTTACAACCACTGCCACAATCACATGTATACATATGCTGCCCTAAAGACTGAAGGTCAGATGATCAAACTCCATACAAAATTCTGGTTCAATGCCAAAATTGGTCTTAGAAATAACACTAACCCAGTCAAAGATGAAGGAAGGATTATTTACAGTAATGTAGAAAAGGAGATCCCTTTCCCTTTTTTTGTAAACAGACTCAGACATTGAGCATATTATCCCTAGGATTCAAGAACCAGAACACAAGCAAACTTCTAAATGAACTATAGCTTGAGTACAGAAAGCATTAACCTTTGAGAAAAGTGTCTTCTCAGCCTTCCACGTGGAGCCTAAAATTGCCTCTGTAAGGGCCAGAATGGGAACTCTTACACATGTTGCACAGTCACAACCACACCATAATATACTCTAATACCTTGTGGCATGAAGTGCTTGAGTAACCCAGAGCAAAATCCAACTGCACTTAAAAAGAACTTACTATGATGGCATAAAAGTTACTCTAAGTTCACATTACACTGGGTGTATTTAAACCTCAGTGTTAAAGTCAGTTCTGAACAAGATCATTTGAGAAAAAGAGAAAAAAATGCAGAAGAAATAGTTTAGGCTAATTACTTTCAAAGATCTAATCCTGAGAATAACTGTGTTATGCAAAACAGCAACTGCCCCAAACTCTTAAGTGATGCTTCAAAGTTTTAACACTGTATTGCACTTCCTGTAAAATCTTCAGCTTAATATCTATAGGGCACATTTTTAGTATAAAATGTATAGATATTTTGTAGGCAGAATTTGGAAATAATTTAGGATTATGCAATAAGTTTTTAAAAAATCAAATACTAAAATAATGTTTCATAAAAAAATGAATCAATAAAATTGGGGGAAAACAGAAGACAATTGTCTCCAGTGTTGTAACCATGTTCAAAAGAAAATCAAGACCAAAAAAAGAAATTTAAAAAAAAAAATCACCTTTTCCTTCTGTATTTTTCCTTCCAAGTGAACAAACAGTAACATTTTCTGTAGGACAGAGTATAAGTAATAGATCCTCAAGCAAAAAGAGGTACTTCCACAATAAATAAAGAGCAGTGAAAAATATTGTAACTTTTATGGAAGGAATTTCTATAACTGTTTTTCCATTTCAATGTTAATGGATTTTCTTGTTCTAGAGTAGTTTGTTTTCCTCAGTCTTCATTTACAAGCCCTCCCAGTTCAAAATTCACGTCAAACAACAAAATTTGCCAGTTTGTGTAGCAAACTGCAGGTAGATCTATAAATCAAGATCTTTGAAAATAAAACTTGAGCTTTTCCCAAGTGTAAAATAGTAATAAATTGGGCAAAACTCTGCATTAGCTTTTCCCAAGCTCACTATTTGTAGTAACAACAATACAATATACAATAGCCTGTGAAATAAATACAGATATTTGACCGGAATATGTTTTGAAGATTTTTAAAAGATTCAATTAACCTAAAGCTGATTGTTTTCCAGTTCAAAAAGAATCAAGAAATACTTTCATGCTTTGGGAGAATTAAATAAAAAGAACACCTTGAACCACCAGATAGTACCTGAACAAACTTAGCTTTTAATAAACCATCACTTGTAAAAAAAAATTTAAGCTTCTTTCCTATTACCACTTCTCTATTAATGTCTGCCTAGGGAAGGAAGAAAAAAAAATAAAAGAAAGAAATCATTAGTATGCTCTGAACCTCCATAGTGCCATAAGGAGTACCTCTAGCACACCAAGTATAAATAGAGAAATTTTCTCAACAAAGAAACCAGAAGAGAGCATAAGAAAAATCAGGCAGCAACTGCTACCAGTAGCCTATTGAGACATTTTTGTTTGGTAAGCCAGACCTTTCCTAAGGATTCAGTCATGCTAATTGTCAAGTACATATTGCACAGCTGAGTACCCCCAGTTCCTGTCTCGATTTGGGCCTCTTAAATGCTGCTCTCTCCCTAACTCAGAAATACATGGCTGTGCAAGACCAGTGTACAGGAAGGGTGTATGAAATGTGTAAGAATCCAAAGAGAAAGACTTAGGAGTCCTGATGGACAAGAAGGTCCACACGAGCCAGGGATATGCCCTTGAAGCCAAGGATTCTGGGCTGCATAATGTACGACATTGCATTCTAACACCAACCATTCTTTCACTCTGAGTGTGATACTTTGAAATCAAAAAAATTGAGGGACTTCAGATGCTCTTCTTTACAGCTGCATATTTTCATATTTCTGGACTAAATCTTAGAAACACAATTTTAAGAAAATCAAAGCCTGCAAGATTAATAGCCTACAAACTTTCCTTGCAGATTTTTGTATGCTTTAAGACACCTTGTAAAACTCTCCCTATATTTTCACATGTATCAAAAGTACTAAACACCATCACTTCTAAGTCTTTATGTTAACAGAGTTAAGATGCCATTCCTTTCTTGCCTCAGTAGAGAAAATGTTAATCGCTCCTATTTCCAACAAAAGAGAAACAGTGACTCCTAACAGAAGAGAGTGCATCAGCTGGTTTTACCTTTGAGACAAAGTACTTAGCTGGACCTTAGAAGGTAAGCTTGGCTTTGAATCATTTGGCTGATCTTAGCCATGCAATAGAGATACAATATTTCTCCCTTCCTAAGTCCTACTTAATGAAATCAATTATGTTTATTATTGTAATGCATACTGCTATTTTTTCCCTTTCCAATACATAGAGGACTACTTGCTTAAAAAAAAAATCTGCAGTCAAAGGAGTCGGGGAACAAAAGCCTTAAGAAATTATACATATTTTCCAATCTGCCAAAAATAGAGCTTTTAATTTGTAAGTGCCAATATGTACAGAAATCTAACTAGGAAGAGCATAAACACAAGCTTGATATGGATAATGAACTGAAATTGCCCACTGTGTAAATAGAGAAATACTGCTAGTCAATACAGTGTTGGTAGAGTGACTAACACATCCTCCTCACTTCGTCAGTATCTCAGGAAAAGACTACCCAGTAAACCAATGTCAATTTAGACATATTGGCTCACAGGTAGGTGATGGTTATTGAGAGCTGTTTCTAAGAAATCTGAATTAACTCCTGACCTCAAATTTGATTCACACCATAATTCTTTACAAGTTCTTTTGAAAGCATCTCTTCTCCTCCTTCATGCATCTAAGAGTGCCCTATAAAATGATAAAAAAAAAAAACAAAACCACTTTAGATCAAATAGGAACAAATATTCAGAAATCAAGAAACAGTAAGAAATCCAAGCACTACATCCATCACAGGTAGGATTTTCTCTTTCAAAAAGGATAGCGTTCATTTCTAAGTAAGGGACTGTTCCATCTTCCGTCCTACGTGTGAGCAGTGAGTAGTTCTGTGAGCACCGGTGCCTCCAGGATGATATGGCCACTTATGTGGAAGGCTTAGATCCTTCTATCAAACATTCACTCAGTTCAGTTTTCCTCACTTTCCTCCTTTTCCCCCACCCCCCCGTCCTTTTGAATGACAGAAAACATATGCAGATGGATTTTCCTTTCAAAACATCCTCCTCCTCCTCTCTGACAGAGACACTCCCAGATGAATAGATCATCCCTGCAGTTGAAGGGAGGTTGACACTTGGACCAAGTTCTGCATAACCTAATGTACTCCTGAATGGGTATTGTTAAAACCTTTGCCACCACTACAAAGTAAAAGGTGAGTAAATTAAGACTCACTGACTAGGTTCTGCAAGGCAGATCAGCTGCTTTAAGTCTAACAATAGGACAGAATCCATCACAATTATGTTGTACCATGTCTGGAGAGTCTTCAATAAAGACAAGAGACAGAAGACAAAAAAGTGTGGTTAAATACAGTAGCACTAAGACTTCCAAATGTGCAAGGAAACCTGGTCACATATTTCTGTAAACAAATCTAACACTTCAATAGATATTGATTACTATAGCTATGAAAAAGCATCCTGACATTCTTTGAAATGGATCAAAAAAAGTCAAACAAAACCAAAAAACAATAGGTTATGTTGAGGTCAAGTGGAAATTTAGGAATAACTGTAATTTGTAGAACCCAAAAATGGTACTCAGCATAAATGACTTCAGAGCACATGCTCTACAAAAAGTGAAGTTTTTATTGCCTGTGACAATCACATTCTCCAAATGTTGCTTTCGAGTGTCCCATAGTGCCAACTAGAAATTGCTCATTTTTCTTTTGATTTTCTATATTTGAATAACCTTGACTTGCATAAAGGTGTGTTCTTTCGTCTGAATCTATACCATTATTTACTTTTCTGTATTACCCTATAACTTAATTTGCAAGTCATTGAAGAACATGCACATTAAAAAAGGCTCAATACTCTGCTAACTTTTAAAGCAAGAAGAGGCCATAGTTGTACTACTTGTTCACTAGAGGTGACAGAAGGAATGTCATACCCTGACAACTTGATGGGGAGAAAAGAAAATAAAAGTGAGAAATACAAGCAGAATCTGTGCTAAAGGTAGATAAAGGAACCAGTGACAAGGTACAACTCCTCTTAATTTGCAAGTGAATGTTTTATCAACTAAGACACTTTTCTCTCTCCTCAGTGATAATACTTAATATTCAGTCTTACAAAAAATACAACTAATTTTACAGTTAATGCATACTACTGTATTAAATTTAAAGAAAACCTATGTGTGGTAGGTATGTCTCAGCATCAGCATACAATAGCACTGTAATCCTGTCCTAAGCACACAGAAGGAATTGGATGACTTCCTGAGACTTTTCCCAGCCTTCCTTTCTATGGGTTCTTTTGTGAAAATAGGTTGCAAGGCAGACTGTACCATGAGGTATGAATTAATTAAACCATGCCCTATTGTTACATAGATAACTATAGCATAAGGAACCTCACAAAATTCAACAAGGTCAAAGTAAAGTCCTGCATCTGGGATGGACTGACCCTTTCCACCAGTACTGCTTGGCACAGAGTGTTAGGAGGTGTGTAGACAAGGATCCAGGGGTCCCTGCGGATGTTTAGCTAAAGATGAGTCAACATGGGAGTCTGGAACAGCATGAATGATAGCCTACTTGGCTACAATGAGAAAGACTGCAGTAAACTTGAGCAACTCCACTGCAGGGCAACCAGGATGGTCAGGGGCTGGAGAAAACAGGATTTGTTCGGTCTTGAAGAGAGAAGACTGCCTGGGGCTTAAAGGCTGAGCCCCAGTACTGTAAAGAGGCTACTGAGAAAACAGGTTGAGAGACACCCTCTGTACCTGTGGTTCCAACTGCATGAAGGGGCTGGCAGGGGAGAGGTGAATGGCTTCATGATGAGGACAGTGAAACATCAGAATCCAGAAAGGTTGTGGAATTTCTGTTATCAGAGACATTTCAGTCCTGAACAGCCCAGGCTGAATTTAATGCTAACTCTGCTTTGAGCAGGACCTTGAACTAGGTACCTCCCAAGATCTCTTCTGACCTGAGTGATTCTGCAATTCTACATCATAAACCCAAAGAGATACAGAGAAACTCCTTAGATAGAACCGCAAGAAAGACCTTTCTGCATGATTATTTATATAACCCTTGTACTGCTAATGAAGCTGTCTTTTCAAATGTCTGAACAACTGATTTGAGGACTAATGTATTTGACTACACTACCATCAAATTAGGAGAAGAGAGTTGTTCATTTCTCTAGCATTATTTAGTTTGGAGAGCCAATTTAGCAAAAAGCATCATTAATGATGTATGAAGAATAGAAACATCTGAATCACCAGCAAATACAAGCAGTAGGTTAAATAACCTCCTAACTCCTGCTAACTCTCACATGCTACATAGCTCAGTCACACTCAAGAAATAAACACTAACATACAAATACATCTCCTTACTTGAAAGACCGGTAAATCAGCAAGCAAACTAAATGCAAAAAACCATAATTTACATACACTTATTTCATCCCAAACTGTGACACTTTTTTCTTGTAGGATGCTGGAAAAGACATATAAGAAGGAAAAAAAAGGAAGTAAATTTTGGAAAGCTCATTTTATCTAAAACTGGTTTTTACCTCTTTCTAATATTTGGCTTCAACTGCTACAACAGCAATTTTTTCTGGAGCTACTTCCTGTACTGCACAAGTCAACACTACAGTCAAGAATTCCCCAGAGCACCTACATGCATATTCTGCAGGAAGACAACACAACCTTCATTATTTAAAATCAAAAATCCTAAGTTTCTTCTCAAACTTTAATTATCACTGACACAAATTACTCCTGAAAGACAAAAAATATTTTGTGAGGATTTGGGGTTTTTTTTTTTCAGTGTTTTAAGGTTAGTTATATATGATATACATTAATTCACACAATGACAAAGAAAAAATATTCTATATGAAGCCAGCAATTTATCACAAAAACCCAAAGCAATAGTTCACAGAAGTATAAATGAAGGCCTTGTCCTGACATTGGCCTCCCTGCAGCAAAACAGATACACAGATGTACTGATTTATAACCTGTGATAATCATACTGACTTCAAATACCCTCCTTATTCATGTTTTCCCGAAAGTCTCACTTTTCAAGGAACCATCCAAGGGATCCACATATGCCAAAGAAGTGAAAAAGCCCCACACACTCAAAATCAAAACACCCAACAAAAACAACCCAAAAAGAAACCTAAAATTCAAAAACATCTTCTCTGACACTTGATGAATGCTATTCCCACCAGAAATCAAAAAGTAGCATCTACCTGGCAGAACCCTCATACTGTAAGGAGACTGAAGTGCAGCAGCTCAAAGATGTCACATTATTTTGTTTGGAAAAGGAAAAATTGAAAAAAAAATTTAATATATATTAACAATCATTATTGAATCACTTCCATGAAACATAACCTTTTCAAAAATTACTCTCTGGTAACAACTTTCACTTCAAGTCAACAAATGTAATTCTTATGAATAATGTTTTGGAAGACATGCCCCCAGTTTCTTAGAAGACAAATATAATTCTTTTGCTGACCCAAACAGCAATGCTCCCTTTTCTCAAAAGGAATAAAAGGCCAGGCTCAATTGCCCTCCAGTTCAAGGCACTTCAGCATGAAAAATCAATTAGACTGTTCATGCACTTAAAATTAGGTAGTTGCTTAAACACTGCAGAATCAGATGCAAAAAAAAAAGAGGTAAAAGTGGGAACAAAAGTCTCACTTTAGCACAATTTGCTCAGTTATGTATTAGTTAGGACTACTTATTTTCTAAGCTGCCGGTGTTACTCAGAAAATTTTCCCCAGAAACCTCTTGCAGTAACTATGAGAGCCACCCTTTTTTACAGAGGATTTAGTTCCCCCTCTTCTGCTGGGCAAGTAATGAATGAAACTGGTTTTCAGTAAGCTTTATCAAAAAGCAGTCAGAAGCTCAGCATTGTTACCAAAAGCAAAATTGCATTGATTAAACAGAAAAATCGTTCTAATATAAACCTGATACACATGTATTTGCGACTTCTTTCTTGTGCATGCAGTAGTGGAAAAAAAAAGACAAATATCTGTTAACAAAAGAAAAACATGAGATTGAAGCAAATATAGGCAAAACTGCAATTTATTTCTGAAAATGGTATTTGAAAGTCCCAGTCAGAGTAGGCACTTTATTCTCAGAAGACAGGAGGTGTTACATTCAAAGTACCGCCAAGTAAAATTAACCTCTCTGCACATTAAATTAATTTAACGCTGTTCTTAATCTAAACAGAACTCCACTGGCAAATTGTTTTGCAAATTTCATATATAAAACTGAAGACATAGGAAGAGTATTGATCAAAGAGTTTTCTACTGCCAAGTTACAGCACAACAGAATTGAATTTTTAGTCCACATTTCTCATAACCAAAATGTTTCATTAAGCTCATGTATGGCACTAATTGTACAGCTCTGGGAACAGGTATTTGATACTTGGTTTTTCAGACACCCCTTAGGAAAAGCAGTAACATTTTCACACACTGTATAAAAGTATCAGTGGAAGTGGACTAGGGATTCTCTTATGTCTGTAGGGAACTGCGACCACCACATGATAACTCAGAAGAGATAGACCAAAAGAACAGCAAAGCATGTTCCTGGCACTGCACTACCTGCCCATGCAAGTTTGAGACCAAGTGCAGGGACTAATAGCAGTACCAAACTGGCTCATTTGGGTGATTGTGGCTTAAATAAAGAGCAGTGGACAAGTCATTGTTACCTTAAGAAAAAAAAATACTAGAAAACCCTCACAGTTAAAATGTGTGAACTCAATTTGCTTGCCTAGACCAAAACAGGAAAAGTCCTTTTTGAGGTCACTTGAAAAAGGTAAAAAACAAACTGAGCCAAAAGAGCCTTTGAGTAAGAACTTAATTCAGATGTAATCTAGGTAGTGATCTTAATTATACTGCTGAGGTAAATTATACAGTCAGAAGATGGTCACAAATGGCAAATTTGGCATCTGAACCATGTTTCTGGCACAGGCATGGAAAGCAGGGAAAGTAGTAGAAAAAACGCAAATAAGCTTGGCTTAAATACCATTCCAAAGTGCCAAGGCCAAATATATCTTTCATAAAAGTGCCTCCATACTCATGTTAATTTAAACACCAGCTGTGCCATTTGCCAAAGTGCTCAGATTCCATCAAGACAGTGTTTTGGTCACACAGATTACAGAGCAATAGCTGAAGTGCTTTACATGCCCTTGGCATAAGCCAACAGCCACTGTCCCACTAAGACTTACTTTGCCTTCATAAATAATGGTACAACTAAGGATGAAATTACATTCATCTATCTAACAACTAAGTTCACATCTTATAGTTAAGAGGTCAGTAAACTACATATCAATAAATTCATTTCAAGACACAGTTTGGACTCAGACCCCAAGACCGACTCTGAACTCACCTAACAGAGTTCAGTATCTGCTCACACATGCTATACATAATAGTTTGAACTTTTTCTAGGGGTAACCTGCATTTCTATTCATATGTATACAACACAGGTAGTATAAGGTCTTTTACCTGGAAAAAAAAAAAAAAAAGAGGGATTTACATACTGAACTGGGATTTGGAGACACCTGATTTTCTTTTTTCTCTGAGTCTTGCATCCCTCTGCAGCCTTCATCAAAGGACTTGTCTCTCAGACAGTGAAAAAAATAGCATCTGGAAATGAAATTCACTTACCATAAATAAACTGTGACAATGCTCATATAAGTGAGCTGACTCACAGATGTATTCATATTACACTTTCCTTCCTTCTACACCACCAAAACAGCGTCCTCACAGAAAAGTCACCCTAACAATCCCTAGACCAGATCTCACAGGCTCCTCCTCCACTATTTCTACAAAGCAGAAATTGCTTTACAAGGCCTTAACGAGAAACTGGTGTGTACCATTTGGCCAGCTGTTCTGCATCACCTTCGCCCTTGAGGCAGCAACACCCACTTTTTCAAGGATCTCTTACTTTCTGAAGAGGAGTCAGAAATAAGTTATAGTGGGGAGGGGCCCTCAGAGATGGTTTTTTTACCACATGCCATCCATCAGGTAAGATGAAGCTCAGCTGCTGGGATTTTAACAGCTAGGAAAAATTTTCACATTATTACAAACTGCTCTGTTCTTCAAGAAACAAACCCTGTTACTCTCTGAGTGTAAAGTGGATAAATTCCTGCAGCAGTGAAGCGGATAGGAATGGTGCAAGGTAATTTTACACTGAGTAACATTCATCAGAAAACTGTTAACATAGATGGCAGTATCCAAGTCTCTTGTTAATTACTTGACTGTAAAGCTTAAAGAGCTTTAAGTTGATGAGCGTTCTCAATGGAACAGACATAATTAATTCCCTAGCAAGGGAAAATAAACAACATTTTAAAAAATGCATACTTCTATGTACAATGTAAATCATGTTTTCCATACTTCTACCTTTTTTTTCCCATCCCCTCACAGAATAGAAAAAATCCACAAGACTTATGGTAACATTTTAACAGCACAAATGAAAGGAAAAGTTAACTTTTCAGGACTTAAATGACAGCAAATATGAAACAATATTTAGAACTAAGAAAATGTTATTACAGGGCATGATCTGTAACTATTGTAGAAATAGGGGATATTTCATTGAGTTGAGACCACTTTCTATTACTACTAAAGAGTCAGACTTTACTAACTATTAAAACCCAGACAAAACAGAACAGAGAAATGAAGAAAATTGGATCTTTCAAGTATGCCACCTTTTTTCACATAGCTTTTAGCTTTAGTAAGCAAAAGACGAGGAAAATAATAAAATGCATTACTTTTACTATTCTTTAAATACCTTTTTTTTTTCTCCAAGACTTCTAAGCAGCAAGACACAAAAATGTACTATAAAGAAGTTAGTGTAAATGGGATTGATAAAAGCATCAGAATTTCTAGAGATACTGTGAGAAAAGCATGATGTAATGCTTCTGTTAGCAAACTAGTGACACTGGATTTTCTTTTGAATAAAAAAGGGATAGCTGAAGAATAATACAGTGTTTTAAGTAAGCTATTAAGGTCCAAGCTTCCTTTAATAGAAGCATACCTCATTGTTTGCAGTATGCATTTTTTTAAGGACAAATTAAAAAAGGGGTTACGTTTAACTTTCTATATAATAAGGTGTGACAGAAGAATATTCTTCAGGCTTTATACAGTAAGAAAAATGTACTGTCAGTTTTTCTTCCTCTTCCCTAATATTTTTCTCCTAGTTCATAATGTCTTCTATTGG
Source organism: Campylorhamphus procurvoides (assembly GCA_013396655.1). Taxonomy (NCBI): domain Eukaryota; kingdom Metazoa; phylum Chordata; class Aves; order Passeriformes; family Dendrocolaptidae; genus Campylorhamphus; species Campylorhamphus procurvoides. Next base: position 80,280 of record WBMV01006571.1, on the reverse strand, counting down.
CAAATGGAAATAAGAAACTGTCCTATTTCTTTCTCTTCTCTAACATCTTCAGAAAAGAGCCTGAATTTTTAGGAGCCTCACCACATTAGGTGGAAAGAAACCATCTATTTCCCTCCTATACATTTACCCATTTAAATTTTCAAGACACAGTCAACTGAGCTTGGAAATCTCATTGGGGTTTCAGTCTATTACCAAGCTTAGATTTTCAATCATGACTGAGCTCCTGAGTCCTGGCCATCTGATTTCCCACACCTACCAACCATCTTTACAAGGAAGTCAACCATCTCACTCTGAGACAATTTTTATCTGGACAGTGTTTCACACACACAATGTGGGTATGATTACACCACATTTGATCTCCCCATGCATATCTGGTATTAAGGAACATTCTTGCCTGACCATTCAGGAGCCACTCTGCCAGCCACACTCCCACACCAGAGACTTGGACTGCTGGCCCTGGGGCCCCTTCACAGCAGGTCCCAGTAAGTCAGTGGGTGCCCTGCTTGACTCCTATACACAGACTACTCACATAGTCAAATCTTCCTTACTGGATCAACCCCTAGTTTCCCATAGCAGTCTCAGACCTCTGGTTACTTAAGTAATGTTACTATGGTGTAACAACAAAATAACAGCTTAAGCGGGTGACTGAGGGACCCTGTAGTATGGGGGACTACCTGGGCTTTTATACTCTTTGTTTCTCTGCCTCATAGGATGGGATCTATCAGCTGAGACACTGGGTCCTGCTGTGTTGTTGAGTGTCCCTTCACCTGGTGAGTGCCACAGGTCCCCGTGCCCTTTTTGGTGCAAAGGGTCAGCAGTTCATGGCTGCTTCCCTTGGGCTCCTACCCTGCAGAGCTCAACCTGCAACTTAAACTGCCGCTGCACCCCAAGTTACTTGCGCTGAATGGCTTCCACAATACCTGGAACATATTTTCCCCAACACTTTTCCAGTGAGTTCTATGCGTTCAGTCACTCTCATGCATCCTTATACCAAGTCCCAAGGCACCTAACACCTGCCCTTGCTCTCTTGCTTGAAAACCACAAATTTATCAGACTGCAATGCAGACTTTGCAATATTTCAGGTAGTCTGTACCAAAACCAAACAAAAAAAAAACACTCGAAGGTGACCAAGAACAAACATTATGATAAAGGGACGCTGAGATTACATGGGGATATGCTCCATAGTTTTTCACTCTGCGGTAGAATAGATGAGGACAAATGCAATGCTGCATCTGGTTTGGGAGTCAGTCATAGTGTGGATTCAGTCAAAGATGACAGTAACAGCTGAAAGTGGATTTCATTAAGAACCAAGGCAACAAATTACTACGAGACTAGGAAATCCCTACTGCATTTCCCACAGATAGTAAACTTCAGCCTTTTCAGACTCAAAGGACCAATAATTAAGGGTGAACTGTGAGCAGTTATAAGGTGACATAAAAGCCGTTTGAATCACTCAGCTGCTCCTAATAAGGTATTACAATAGGTTATCTAAAACTCATAGTAATTTGCAGGAGATGATACTGCCTTTGGATGACAGCTGGCCTCACAAAAGCTTCGTTTCATCTTGACGCTGTTTCACCCATAACTTGCTGGCAGATGGAACAAGACAAAGATGCTGATGAACACAAAGGGCAAACAGAATGATCCTTCTTCCTTTGCCTTTGAATCTTCTTCCTCGGGCTGTTCTTGTGACACATTGTGTGTTTTAAACATCAAAGTTCTTTCCAGGCCTGTAATGAAAATTTTGAGACAGAAAATACAAAAACTAGCACAAGCAGAATGTAAGAAGTATGTCTTTGCCCTTCTGCATATTTTTTCCCAAAGCTTTCAAGCATGTCAGTGCTGCATGTCATTAAGTACTATATTGAATGTCATAGTGTATAACAGAGTTATACAGAGTTACATAATTTTCACATTTAGAATAGTTGCTGTGTCTGCGCTATGAATTCTTTTTTTTTAATCAATATACACATAATTATCTTTGAACTATTTAAATATAACTATTTTTGAATAAAGGTGCTTATTTACATGAAAAGCTGCAAACAGCATACATATCCTGATGCACAAAAAAATTAGCATGATAGTAGGTGTTCAGAAAGTGTAGTTAAGCTAGAGCTTAACTTTAGGACTTGATTATTTTCCTACCTGTACCACTGATTATTTTACAACTGGAGTCTATGGTACTTTATAACATTATAAAGAATCCTGAGGCACAACTAATATTTACAGCATAATTTAAGACCCAGGGGAAAGGCATATTTATTGCTATGACAATTAAAATTTGCTATTTAAAAAAACTCCAGTCACTAGTGGCATAAAAATTGAGGGTGTGACATGACTGGAGCTGATTGTTTCTGATGAAAGTCTCCTCAACTATGCCATATGAAGATCTGCCCATGCCATTTGGAAATGTGTGCTAGTAATTTTTCACAGAATCACAGAATAATTCAGGTTCAAAGGGATCTCAGCAGGTCATCTGGTCCAATCTCCTGCCCAAAGCAGGGTCAACTATTCTTTAAGCCTTCATAAATAGCCATTAATCATTCCCTCAGAGTTAAGTTACCAAGAGATCGTGAACTGTTTAGCAACCTGATTACAATGATGAATTAATCAAGCCTGAATTTTGCTAATCCAATTACAGTACTCTCAAAGAACTCAACTGATGTTTGGATACACAATGCAGTTACTGGTGATACATGGCAATTCATAATGCATTTTGAAGATAAAGACAGTGTGGTTTATTTAGCACAGCCTCTGCTAAGAGAGTGTAGATATAGGCATTCCCTGTTAAGGAGCCAAAGGGTTTAACACTGCATGTTAATTGTATTTAGTGGGAGAAAATGCTTGCAACATGTCTTCTACGGAAAAAGAGCCAGAACTCAAGCAACCGTCAGGAAGGGGGAATACTACTACAGGTCTGAGAGTGAGGGTGCAGATCACTAGAGGCATGTGAGACACAAACAGTGACCACAGCCTTTTAATATTGAGCTAGTAGAGAGCAGCCTTCCCTGAAAACATGGAGCATCACTTAGAATATATTTCCTCCATTCACTTTAGGAATGGCTGTGAATAACACTCTTCCATTTGAGCTAACATGTATGTTTATTTTGGGGATGAAGAACCACAAGAAAAAGAAAACTGAAATTACCATCTTGTCTGACTCGCCACAGAATTTCATCCATGCAAACCGTCTTACCTCAATATGTCATATATCTCATAAGATCACGTGTTGTTTATATAAAATTGCTTTTGTTCTTCAAAAGAAAAGAAAAAGGCAACACACATAAACTAGTGGGATGATAAACAACTGCTTATTTGAAGTGGCATTTAAATTTACTTTCTAATCCTGCAACTACTGGGAAAGTAAACAATTGCAACCTGATCGCAAAAAGCAACTATGAATATATGAATCTCAGTCCAAAGGGAATACACCTAGAGGAAGCACACTTATTTACCATGCATATTTCATAACTACTGGCATTTTTGTACAGACAGGAACTGAAATATTTGTTCAATTTTATTTACCAAAAACATGAGTAAAAAAACCCATCCAACATTAAGATACAATACAGAGTTGCAACAAAATATGCAGCTATATATAGGGGGAAACTTTAATGCACCCTAGCCAAGATACAGAGCAGGTGACAGAAGCAAGCTAAAAATAAAACTGGTGGGTGAGTGTGTGGGTGTGTGTTTCCACTAGTTTAGCCTGGGAATTCTTCCCAAAGCCATGCAGAAGGCCTCAAGTGCATCTAGTTAAAGGTTCCTTTTCAAACTCTTACCATTGATAACTCTCGAGAGGTTTTTTCATTGTTATATATGTTGATTTCTCTCTCCTTTCCTTCTGTGAAACACACCCCCATTCCCTACTTTAACTCTCCTCCACTTCCATGTCTGTGCTAGTACTGAAGGTAGCCACTCTGGGTATCCAGACTTCAATAACACCACGTTGAATCTGAAGTGTCTTTATTTAAATAACAATGCTTTAAATTATACTGTACTGCATAATAAAGCCACAACAACCTGCTGTTTTGCTTCTGCTCCTGCGATGTTTACAATTAACCAGAGCATAATGCTATAATGTCATCCCACTCCTAACTTCAAGGATGTGTGAAAGGAGCAGACAGGAATGCACTCCAATGCATTCACTATTTACTCCCCAGCCCCCAGGTTTAAGAAAGCTATATTCAAAATCCTCTTCTGTAATATTGACATGATTACATGACTGTGTTTCAAGCCTATAAGTTTATAAACTGTACTGAAATAATTTGTGTAGAAATTACGCCATTTCTCTTCCCAAGCACAAAACCTATCACAATCTATCATGAGAAAGCAATATTTTTCATTCTTTTTTACAATGGAAGCAATTTTGTTAATACTCTAAGCAGGTAAATGTTATATATTTCACACATATCAAATAGAGTTGAAGTGTGGGAATACAGCAAAAATACCCCTTTCTGTGTCCATAGAATTCCACCAGGCAAAAAATTAAGCAGTGCTTTGACTGACTGGGGCACTTCGACCAAAATTTGCACTTTCTCATTTAACATAAATCGACGCATATTTTAGGTCATGCCCAGATCCATTAATGTAAGTATACTTGCAGCTTTATGCACCATTCATAAAATATCTCCATAAAGTGAGCAAGAGTGGTGGTTCCTTTGCATAGTCATTCTGCCCTTGCAGACTGGGTCTTGTACAGTCATAATTAAATTCAATCAGCACTAATTTATCTTGTATTTTAGCCAAAATTATTATACTGAGATAGGTTGGAAGTAGCTGTAGGGCTTTCTTTATTCAGTTATTACAGGAATTGCATTTGTTTCCAACAAGTAATAAAAGGGAGTCAATACAGCTACAGGACAATGCAGTGGCAATGATGCCAAGCTATGTAGATTAAAAGCATTTGCAGATAAAGTAAAAAAAGCATTTAAGAGTGGTGGAAATACAGATTTTCAGTCTAAATGTACCTTTAACAGAATCAACATCTCATTAACTAAGGCCAAACCAAGGACTTTCAAGTTCTCTCTTAGTACCAGAAAGGAAACGATTTGTCAGCACAATATATAAGGGTCACACTATGTGAGCTTTAGATGTAAAAGGCAAATTCTAAAAGGGAATAAATAAGGGAAAACAAGCTGGTATCAAATGCTGAACCATTATTTTGAAATTACAAATAGTCTTGACTTCAGAAGTACCTTGCCTGGGTCTTCTTTTCTCTCATGCCAAAACAAATTCATTAAAAAGTAAAAACAGCTGCACATAGAAAATAAAAATGCACGTAACTAAATACCTCACAATTTCATAATGTAAAAATAAATTCAGTTGTATTAAATCATTTAATGCTATTGCTATTGTGCTGTATGCCCAAAATACCTCCATGGATACAGAACTATTTTTCAGCATTTTTATTACTGTTCTCCATGGAGCTATAATGAGCTATGATGAGGATCTAACCCTGTTTTCTTTCCTTAAACCAATCCAGCATTTCACATGAACTTCATTTTGCAGAACATCTGTTTAATCTTCATTATTAATACATGATTATCACATACCTCATTCTGTTATCTTCTGTAAAAAACTAGCATCAGGAAAGAAATATCTTAAGTACATTCTGTCCTTCCCAAATTCTAACACTTTTTTTTTAACCAGATGACCAGTTTTCTGAATCATATATATTATATTGTAATAATATCTGAGGTAATTTTGCCTCTGAAATTGGTTTTTGGGCATTGTAAAGTATGATTAAACTTATAGTGCAATGTTGTCTTGGTCCAGGTGAAAAAAACCCACACCTTTCTCCAAAGTTGCTACTAAGTGGAAAAAAAATAATTTCAAAGAATGTTCTACCACTAATTCATAACATTTCCTTCCATATGCTAACAATACCTTTTAAAAGAATTCACAAACAAAAAATACAAAAACAGGTCAAGAGACTGAGAAGGCAGCACAGAGAAGCATTTCTCTATTTAAACCACACAAGACTACATTAAAGAACCCTACATAGCATCATGGATATTAGATATATTCAGTGGATGAATCTAAGTGATGCAAATGATAAGCTACAGCTGAACACAGGTACAGAATACTGTTTTTGGGAAATACTCACTTTTGGGATATTTTTCCTGACACAGGAGATCCTGTAGCCAAAGACATCCCATAGCCTTAATTGTTTAAGTTAAGGCCCTGTACTTACCAGTCTACACTGCTTGGCAGCTGTGCCACATGTACTAGAAAATCTGGCTGAATACTTGCCTTAACAGACAGAAAACCTTTCAAAAATTGCTCTGTTGAGTTTCACCTACTTTTTCTCTCCAGATTGTGGGAGGAAAAAAAAATAAAAAAGGTAGAAAGCCATAACGAGAAAGCCATAACTAGAAAGCCATACTTAATGGAAATAATTCAAAGTTTCAGCCCTGAACTTTATATCTTGATTAGAATAGGAAAAAAATATTGTAACACCGTCTCCAACATTTTGGATAAAATCTTAACTATGAAGGAAGCGTCACATCAAGGACACCTCACAAAATGCTTTCAGTGATTTATCTATTAAAAACTATTTTAATTGTTTTGAAATTTTTTCTACTAAGTGATTTTTTTCTATTAATAAGGGAAACAGAAATGCTGATGCTTTACGTTGATTAGTTGTCCTAGTAACAATAACATGTATGAAAATACATCTAGAAATGTATGACTAAAGTGCATTTAATGTTTATATGAATTTTAAACATGCAATGCAGATGAGTTCTGATCAGCATAAAGATCAATATAGAATATGTGTTTAAAAGTATGTATATAAAATTTATTTTTTTTATACTCTGCTTTACATCAGAAATAATAATGATCACTGATAGACTGGTTTGTTATATGGGGTTATTTTTCATAGTAATACTGAATTTTTTATTTTCCTTAGATTTCACAGTACAGGAAATGGAGGCCCTAATCTACTGCACAATATCACAAACAAATTAATACGGTTGAGATTCGGTTTTTGGTTTTTTTGCCTTCAGACACCAAATGAAAGAATCATGAATCTCAGGATTAAAACAGAAGCATTTTGTCTGCTGTCTAGAAATAAACATGCTAGAGCTCTCTGATGGTGACGGGAGAGCGTGCACAACTTTACACGCATTTTGGATTGCCAACACATTTTTGCACATGCTTTTCCATTGTACCTCGTGCATCTGGCAAAAAGCATAATCTTGTTTCCCGTTATCCTTCAGCCCTTCCCACCTAAGACCCACCTAATCCCACCTAAGGGATATCAAGCAGTACCTGATCTTGCCACACTCTACCTACAAAAACTTCTGTCCAATCTAGGTGCAACTGTCCAAAGCTGGCGAGAGAAGTCTTGCTATCTTCCATAATAAATCCGTATTAAGGACTACTCAAACAAAAAGAACAAGCTTTAACTCTAAATTTTCTACAGCATTTAGGATATTAGAAATAATATAATTCTGATAACTGCAGTTATTTAAGGTAAAATTTTGAATCTTGGATGTTTTTTAGTCAGTGCTACCAGTACTTTCAGTGGAGGAGAAAAGCAATTTCTAAAGCTAACAATTAAAAATTTACTTATTGCCAGTAACCTATGAATTAGGTTGTGGGGGAATCACCTGTGGACTTTGATAAATGGAAGGAACAAAACACAGAATCAGCATCGGAGCCCATGAAACCAGCTTCGAAGGAGAAGCATTACCAGGACTGGATGAAGCACGTATGAAACAAGACCCTGGATTGCCAAATTGTCATTTTAGAAGTTTTTTAATGTTCCTGTAGTGTAGAGAGAGAGTTCATGTAATAGATTAGTCATTATTACGATTCCATTACTTTTGTACGGATTGAATGTTCTGATTAGTTAATGTGTTCTTAGTTACAACATTCTTGGTCAATACATCCCCGATTCCCCATTGGCTGGCCTGTGGTACATTGCACCACCACCTTATAAAGTTAGCCACTCCCCAGTTTTCTCTTGTATGTTGCGACCCCTCCTTTCCTCTCCTTTTGTGTTGTGCTCCACCCTAGCTCCGCCCTTGTCTCCTCCCTAGTTCTAGAACCCTCCATCTCGACCCTACAAAAGTCCCATTCTCCCCTGATAAAGTGTCTATTCCTGCTTCAACCCTGACTCGGTGTGGACCATCCTTTCTTTCCTTGGCGGAACGTGGCAAAAGGTTACTTAAAGTAATAAGAATTTTGTTGCTTTGTTGCATTAATAACCCTAGGTAGTTAAAGTTAGTAAACATAAGGTTTTCTTTTTCTTTTTTTCCTTCACATAAAACCCCTAATATGCAAATATTGCCACTGTCCTACCAAAGCCCATCAAGGGCCCAGAACCACCACAGTTTCTGGCATTTAGGCATTTAACTTCAAAAATTGACTATTAATGACAATATCTACCCATAGCTATTAATCTGCTAGTCATAAAGCAGTTGTTGTTGCCGTGGCCCTGTTGTTTGGTGGTTTGTTGTTTGTTTTTTCTGTAAATAAACATCAAAATAATATCTCAGTTTTTTCTAGACAAAGCACTGAACAGGCAAGAAGACTTGGAGGAGAACTCCACTCACAATTATTTGCATCACTATAAGACAAAAGTAGAGCTTTATCAAGTATCTAATTTGTTGAATACGGAAATCTTAATAGTTACCTTAAACATATGTGTGTGATTGTTAGGGCTTTGGTCAATTCACTGGTGATGCTTCCTCTGTGCTGTTGCTTCCATCACTCTGATGAGCCAGTGACACCCAAGAGACCCAATTTATTACTGTCCTTTCCCTTCCAAAAAATAAGGAAGATACTTTCTCTCTGAAAGAGTTGCTTTTGTTCCCCACTGTACATAAATGATTAAAACCAAGGAATGCTTCATTAAGAAGTCCCTAAGAGAACCTACAAGACACAATGAACTTCTGGCAAAAGGATGGACAATGTCCTGGGTGCAGATGTGCAGGTGCTCAGGTGTCGGCAGTGATTCCAGCCGGCTTCACCCAACCCACCTGGGCAATGGCTGAGCCTCTCAGTGAATGTGGTGTGCTTCAGAAGAAGCATATTTAATAACAGGTTAAAAAACCTGTGTAGCAGTTGGTAGAGAACAGTTGAAAATGAAATGCATGAGAAACAGCCTAGGTCAGTGAAGGAGGAAGAAGATGAAGTGCTCCAGGCACCAGAGCAGATACTCATGCTGAGACAGGTTTATCCTGAAGGACCATTGAGAACACACCCTGGAGCAGGAGAAAAGTGCGAGGAGGAAGAAGGGAGGATCTGTTATGCACTGACTGAACCTCTCACTCACCATCGCCCTGGGAAGAGCTGATAAGACAAGCTGGAGATAAGGGACTGAATTTGAGACAAGGAAGAAGCGGGGAGAGGCGGGGAAAAGGAGGAGGGATGGTTTTACTTCTCACCATCCTCCTTTGCTTTAATTGGCAGAACATTAAATTAATTTTTCTCCAAGTATTTCTGGTTTTGGCCATGACACACTGTCTATTTCTTGATCCAGGAGCTTTCTCATCTTGCTCTCTCCCCTCACCCTGCTGAGTCGGGGGAGTAAGATAGTGGGCATTTGGCAGCAACCAACCCATCCCAGACAGAACAGTGACACGAAGGCTGTAATGCTGCAGATACAGAAAGAGAAGTTCTCACTGACCGCAATAGTCTTGAATTAAGAGCACATTTCTCACAGAACTGTGATAATCACACTGGGCAGCATATGATGGGTCTGAATATCAGACTACAGATTTCCTGTGAAATTTGGAAATGCTATCCAACACTTCAGCTGTGGTAATTTTTTCCTAATTATGTGACAGACATACATAGTGATATGAACTTTGGCTTTTAAAAGTCAGAAGACTTCAGTGTTCTTGCAAGTGAAGATCACTCCATTACAAAGTACATAAACAGATGACTAATTTTAAACATATAAACCCACTTACTTCAAAAGAAGAGATCAATGATTTAAGTTATCAACTCAACATTTAAAGTAAGGGATATGATTATGATTTGATTCTTCATTTCTTAGAGATACCTGGGGAATATTTGGGGAGTGTTTTACCAAAAGTAAAAATAAGATACAAAATTTAACTGTTTTAACCACGTATTTAAAAGCACACATTATATTCCAGGTTTATGTCTATTCTATTGCTGACTGTGGAAAGTAAATGTCTTGCACCACAACAGAATGATTCTACATGCATCTTACCAACTGTTATTGCATTTTTGATTCCTGTAGATTCTACTAACCTGCCCATTAGGAAAATACACTGTCACTGTACAAAAGTAAGTGTTAAATATGACTTGAAATTGAGTTTCAAAACTCACTGTCAGTGTACTGCAAAACATAAATTTCCATCTGACAGAGTAACCAAGTGTCCCTATTCCAGGAAATGCAGTTTGGCCATAACTTTTATTTCCTCAGAAGCATGTAATTTACATTCTTTCAATTTAAAAAGGCCACCATAAAAGGTGTCACCTTTATAAAAGCTGTTTCAATAAAAAATTACTTCCATGCTATATTTTAAAATTTGACCTTGAATTCTAAATTTTAGGAAGGTGAGTATACTACACTTCTTTCTACATGACCATTTAAAAAATATATAGAAATTTGACAGCATATCTACTGCATTTGAGACCCCAAATGAGGACACTTGGCAAAGAAAGATGTGGTCCACCTTAGCTTTTGCAAAAGTATACACTATGGTTTAGAGTACACTGCCTCAAATCACTTAAAACAACTAAATTTTTCTAAAAGCTTATTCGACTGGCAATTCTGGCTTCCCAAGATGGCAGAAGACAAACTAGTTATCCCCTATAATTATGCCAATAAGGGGGAGGATCTGAATCCCTTCAAGAGGAGGAATTTAAGCCCAGTCTTGCAAGGAAAAGTATAAGGTACACATTAACCTAAAGTAGCAAAGCTGAGCGCATCAAATAAAATACTAGCTGTATAGCAAAACAAAAACAAACAACAACAAAAAAACACAACAAAAATCACCAAACCAAACACAAACAAAAACCCCAACAAACAAAACAAACCAAAAAATTCTAAAAAATAACTGAAATAGAATCAGCTTTTTGTATTTCTTTTAGCATATGACTCTTGAGACAGAGATCAAGTATCAACTCTAAGCGGATATCCCCAAAATATCACATTTCTTATGACCCCATAGCATCCAGTGCAGGTGCAGTAAAACAATACGGCTTGCTAAGGTGTAACTCACCCCAAGACAAGTTGTTTCTATTCACAGCGTGCCTCCTGAAGCAGTGTAATATTGTGCATTTCTTAACTGTGCTCATATCATGGGCCAACATCTTTTCTTCAAGGATCACTTGATTTGCACTCTGAAGTATTTTTCTCTGCTCACATGCTTAGACTTACCTGTGTTATTTCACAGCAGCTTTCAGCTGCATTCACATAATTTCTTTTTGTACTTTTCAGTACAGAAATTATATATAATGTACTGCAAGTTCTCACATGCCCTTTTCTCCTTGCTACAGTCTTGCAAATCACTAAGACATTCTTCATAGTTAATCAGTTATCTCCCTACCCACTAAATGTGACACTTTATACCCCTAGTTTTGTAACTGCTCTCATGGTTTTGTCCTCAGCTGAAAGACATCTTCTCAGTATGTTTTTCACATTTCAGTTCTCTCAAACTACTGGTAGTGCATGACATTATTTGTAAGAATGAGGACCTGCGAAGTGACTGAAGTGATTTTACACTTAAATTTCTATGGCTTGCTTCTAGGATATATCTGACAATTTATCTGTCTTGGGAAGAGGAAGAGAAGCACTCTCCCTAAGATTAGGATTTTTCTCTGCATTCTTTTATATAGGCTGCCAAAATCATGGCATCTTGTCCTGTAGTCCCAAGGAATGCACTGGTTGGAAAAAAACAGTCAATAGCAAGAGATGACTGATGAAAAATACCTGTTGATTGAAGTCCTATTAAGCTGGTTTTTAATTCCTATTAGAAAGAGCAGGGCATCTCTGAAGATGGCAGGATTTTTTTGGTTGAGCACAATGCCTGTTTGCAAATGTACTGTCCTTCTTATTAGCAGCTGTGTTTTCAGTTTGAATATATCCTGTATTAGATGTTTTCATAAATTTTTATCTAAATGGTGCATGTGAAAAGCATGGGAAGATAATCCTGAGGCTTACAAAAGCATATAAACAAATACACTATAATATACACATTTTTTTCCTTCAATATTTTCTTCATACTGCTCTCAGGGTTATCTGTTTGCACTTTATGAATAGAAGTACTTTAGTCCACTATAAACAAGTACAATAAGTATTGTATGAGAGTACATTCGAATGTAGGGCAGATTCCAAAATGTACAAAGAGCTCTACATTGGTGGTTTCAATTCAGGAAATACTCAATGGAATATTTTATTCTTTTCTTCTTTCTCAATATAATTATAACTTTATATCTGTTGTAAGGCCTGTTCAAATAGGAGGAATAATGTTTGGAGCAGCACTAACACTTTCTGAAATGTACAGAAAGAAGTGAAAAGATGAGATCAGTACACAGACTCCATCAAGAACATCCAAGTACCCTAATTTTCCACTTTGTAAAGACTAACTTGTGAGCATTAATTTCTAGAAATGTGCAGATTTCTCTGTAAATGCCTGAGCTTCTCACATATTTGAACATAAACATGGTATGTGAGTCTTTGCACAACCGAGATCTTTTCCAGCTCGTAATGACTTTATCTATGAATCCTTAGGACATCCTTCAGTCTAATAAAAAGCATGTTAACATAGTTAGACTAAAGATAAGAATAGATGAGTTAGAAGTATCAATAATAATAATGGCTATTTCAAATGCCACAACACCTACAATTTCCTACAAATCATTGAACTGAGAATTACCTAGCTTTTTATGTTACCTTTTCTCCCTAGTTTTTGTGTTTGCAAATGCAGGAAGAGAAAACTTCTCCATTTTCAGGTAGTAAATTCTGCACATCAATAAAACACAATACCAATATAATAAAGAAACAAACATCACCACATATAAAAAAGAACGTGCCAGCAGTTCATTTTCCTCCGCTCTTTGAATTACCTAGGACATTACAGAAATACATTTCTCTCCCCCTTACTGTAAGAGAATATTATGCTACAAGTTTGGACTGTGAAGACAGTCTGCAAATTGAGAAAGAATCATCTTTGGGACTGCTGCTATTTCATAAATAGAGAATTTTTTCATGGTTTGTTTTGTATGGGGGTTTTTGGGTTTTCATTGGCATTTTTTTCTTTTTTTCTCTTTTTTTTTTTCTGAGAGCAAGAGAAAAAGATCAATACTGAGTTTATGTTAGAACCAAGACCTCTTTATTAATCAGCTAAACCACACTGTACTTCTTAAAAATCATGCTTAAAGGCAATGGGCTGAGACTGTCAGCTGTTTCTTCACATCAGCAAAGAATCCCACTGTCATTAAGACCATGCAGAAACAAAGAAGCCCACAGTCTGATCCAGGGATGATATTATTTCTTGCTGAATAAGCAAAGCTCTTAACAGAGATGGCACTTAGATTTATCATCTGGGTTCCTAGAAAAATTGGAGGAAATTGAGGTTAGGAGATTAAGACGGTTCAAAAATGTCTTCTCTAAAATGATGGGATAATCCTAATGCTTATACAATAAGCTAATACAGTAATCCTAAATTATTCCTAAACAAAGATTTATTGAGCAGGGTCATGATGCAAGTTTGATTTCATTATATTACTACAAACTGCTCCTGACTCATTCCTAGCTGAGACGTTCACAGTAAGATAACTGCAAGGTGATATTCAAAGCCTTTGAGACTAGAAATTTCCTATAAAGAACAATCATTCCCACACCCTTCTCTACAACAAACCTATAAACTTGTGCTTTGCTGAGATCCCATCTGGACAAACTCCTTTTCTTACACAGAGAAATGGTCCAGAATTTCTGAACCACACTGTTTCACTGCTGCAGTCCTTGAAACACAGCCAGAGTCTGATCCAGTGCCTTTGAAGCAGATAGGAAGGTCTTAGTGGCCAATACCGAGCTGTGACCATTAAAGTGTCTCTCCCTGTTACTCTCATTTGGTATCTGCATGAAAACATCCAACTGTCCTGTTTGATCTTTGATTTCCAGCCAGGGCTTTCCCTATATTGCCAAGTGTTGCCCCTTTCCCACAGATTTCTTTAGCATGCATGTGTTTATACACACACACATACAATTTAAAATAGTCTATTCACAGATATCGGAAGAGGTAATTGGCTTTCTGTCAATGTTAGTAGAAGGAAAATAGTTAAGCATATCTAAAAAAGCAAGACGAGCAGTTCTTCTGCTACAGTACAGGGAAATTTCTGAAAGGGATAAATTCTGAATAGCTTTGCTGATTTTAGCACCACTAGTCTCCTTTCAGTTAGAAAGTTTAAAATCAGAATCTCAAATAGAGATGATTTTGCAGAAATATTAATGTAAGACTTCTGGTTCAATATACTCAGACTTTTCTCTGTACAAATAGGACATTTCTAATTTTAAAAAGAAAAAAATCACACTTCTGTCTGCATATTATGTGTCTTGCAAGAAAAAAAAACCATGAAGAAACACAGTTGTTTTGCTGAGTTTAAAATCCTTTCTTTATCCTTCAAGGAGTGTATTTTCTTTGTGCATGATTAATAAACTTCCTTTTTATAGAGCTGAACAAAGTTGAAAATTCCAGGGCTCAGACTGGAATTACTCTCATTCAATTGGATTGTACGGTCTTGTACAGAATCCACAGGAATATTACATTTGTAATTTCAAAATACCTTCTCTGTACTGATCTTCCTAATGATCAAGAGACATAAATTACTTGGAAGAAAACAGAAAAACTGAGTGATAAGTTTTGCTGCAATCAATGTGTCTAATATGTATGAGAATGGGACACCATTTCACCAAAACAATCCATCTGTGAAGTATGTTAAGGGATGACTGCGTTTGGATACAGCAATTAATCACCACATTATTTATAGCACTTCAGAAGCAGCTTACAGTACATTAATCAGGGATAACTTCTGCTTAATTAACAGAGCTGCCAAAAATGCCAAACAAGACCATAAAAAACTGAATTGAGAAATAAAGTATTAGCAAAAGGCTGACAATAATGGAATATTCAAAGTTCCTCTTCAGCAAAGGTCTTCTCCAGTTTCTCTTCCTACACCACCCATAAGCAACAAATTCCACCTACAAACAACTATGTGACTATATTGGTAGCATTTACTCATGAGTAAAAAGAAAACAAAGCAACAAAAACTCAATTGCATCAGTTTTACTGCACTGCCATACACACAGCCATGTGGCTATGGAAGACACTGCAAATGAAGAA
This sequence comes from Campylorhamphus procurvoides, assembly GCA_013396655.1. Lineage (NCBI taxonomy): Eukaryota > Metazoa > Chordata > Aves > Passeriformes > Dendrocolaptidae > Campylorhamphus > Campylorhamphus procurvoides. Next base: position 64,948 of record WBMV01006571.1, on the reverse strand, counting down.
GCAACTTATTTATTTTGTAATAAAAAAATTTCCTTTGTGTAATTAGAAGAACCACTAGAGTGAGAAGATGCATGGATCATGTTTAAATTTATTGTCTCTGCTACAGTATGGACACTGTTAGAAGTAAAGGAGTAGTATGGGGTTTGCTATTTAATCAGCTTTTCAAATCACGGCTCAGTGGAAGTCTCTTTATTATGCGGAGGCTCATAAAATAAAATCCTATTTTCCAGAAGTCTGAAAGTGTAACTCTCCTATTCAAAGTACTTGAAAAGAAGTTTAGCAATTAAAACTAAGTAAAACATTAGTAGGATATGAGGAACATGAATAATTCGCATGTTAGGCATATGCAAATTAAAAATAAGATCTGGTTTAAAGGAATAAAGAACTTCATAAAATTACATGGCTATTAAAAGTAGCTTATATGCTAAGAAGTATTCTGATTTACATAAGCAAATTTATTTCAATTACTACATGCAAATGGTAATTATACCAAGTAAAAACAAATTTTTATTGAAAGCACATCTCATTATAGAAAACATTAATGAATCTTTCAAGTTTGGGTCTTCCATAAGAAGGGATGATGAATAAAATTTAGAAAAAGTGCTTTTATTATTCAACGCACATCTGAAAGTTTAACTACAAGCAACTGTAGTTAAAGCAACTGTAATTAGGCTTTGTTAGTCTTTTCCTTTTTTTCTTTTTTTAGCATGATGTCTATAGATGTCCAAAGAGCTTAAGATTTCCACTGGAAGTAACAGTGAAGTGTTTATTGTTACCTGTCGTATTTTAACATTCTATAACAAAAATAGTCTTTTTTCACTGTTGAAACTATGTCTGGTCTTATGCAAATAAGGATATTAAAATCTGTTATTAGACTAACTTTTTAAATGTATAAAGGCCGGTACACTTAGGAACTTATGTTTCGTCTAAGAGCATTCACAGAAGTCTTCACAAAACTGTCACTTGACACCAGAACATGCATGTACAAACCCCACTTCAGTGTGTATGTTCCTATGTATATTGTGCTTATGAAATAGAAAAATCAAATGCGCTGAATTGAAAGTGGAAGCCTCCACATATCAGATGTGGCTGAAGAAAGATCTATCAACTGACGTGAAAGAAACTATTTCTGTGTCACTTATAGCTGAAAGAAAAAGAATCACGGGACCTATAAAGATGGAAAAACCCAGGAACAAATTCCTTTGCAAAATACAGATCTACATAAATACCACTTCAGGCTTTCATTGTGCCCTTCCTGGTTAAAAGTTGTTTACCTAGTAGTAGAATTCGGAGCAGTATAAAAGAACACTGCCAGCACTTTTGTTATAGTCATTTCATACAGTATTATTCACACATTTATCATTTGTCTTAATGGATCTTGAAGTGCATTTTTCCTGTTGTACTGTTAACAAAGATTGCCATAAGGTCCCTCAAAATACACTTAAAAGGCTCAAATTATATATTCATCTTACCTGGTAACAGTAACATCTCCAGCTACATCACTTCAAATTATGCTGGAAACTAATACTGCCCTCCTGTAAATTGTGTTATGTTGAGCTCACTGAGCTTTCTCCTGACAAATCAAATGCATTTGAGATCAATGGGGCCTGGGGTTCAGGGATGGAACCCTGTACAGTTACCTACAGAAGGCAGGAAGAAATATGATTTACACTATTTTGTCTCATTACTGTTTAAGTGAAACTATCAAACAAGAGGCCTATACATTACTCCATTTAAATTGTAGCAGCACTTTTTTATCTTTTGTTAGTATTCAGCAAATGAAGATTGCAGCATGTGAGCTTGTATGGTAGCATTTCCTCTCGATGAGTCAGAACAATAAAATAATAGCTTAGTCAATTCTCAGCAACACTGGGCAGATGGTATACATTCTTCCAACAGGTGTGGGACATAAAACGTGCTTCTACCTTTACCCAGTGACAGTTTGCTGCAACAAATTCCTTAAAATAAAAGAATCTAAAGTGGATGCAGCAACATGATTATTCTTCAGGCATCAAAGACTCACAGTGATTTAAATGGTATTCCAGCATGTATTAGAAATGGCAGATCAGTCTCTAAGGAATCTTACAAGTCCTACCTAAAATGAACTCAGCTTGCTATTTCCTGATGAATGCTTTATGCCTCAAAACAAATACTATCCATCTGAAGTCCTTATTTCAATAAAAAATTGCATCACACCACAGAATCACAAATACAAACATACTCCTGAATATCTCTACAATGTATTGCAATATATACCTTTCCTTGCTTTTCTGCAAAAATCCTTGTATCGCTGATAACTGCTCTTAGACAGGCAATGTTCTTTCACTACCGATAAGTCTCCTAGACGGACAGACTATGCCAGACAGATAAAACTGATGCAGATAAGCACCTTGAGCATTTCATAGAACTATAAATAAAAAGGTTTCTAGAAATGAATGATAACAAAAGTAACACTGCAAGCCCAGTGGAAAACCTCTAAACACAATGAGAGGTAGAGTTACACAGAGAATGGGAAAAAAACAAATAAATATGACAGACAGAAAAGGCTCCATCTGTAGCAAAACAACATTCTGCTTTGAATCAGAATGCATTTAAGAATGCAATGTAAGAAAACCCAGTCAGGCAAGACATAAGCTCTCTGTAAGCATACCCGAGTCAAATCAAATAACTCACCATATTTAGCCACAAAAATCAGATCTAAAAACTGGAACTATTATGAAGGCCTATCTGAAAAAGTAACAATGCCCAGATGGTCTTGTGAAGGGTTCTGTATGACACAGAAATTAGTTACCTGCAAACTAAATGATGTGGCATCAGCTTTCATTAAAAACTTCAGAGACACCTTAAAGTCAACAGGAGAATTCTTATCTCATTCCTAAAAAAGGGGCAGATTATCTCCTTATCACATACCAGCCAAGAAACAAGAAACTATCTTCAGGCAGCCAGTGAAAAAAGAGAGAGATGGTTTTGCATATTTTTAAGAAAATAAACTCACTGGTCCTAGAATAACTGCAGGCACTTATATGGACAGATAACTACCAACTACCAGGCAACTTCGTCAAGTTGGCCCAAAATCACTATCACAATCCATTTGAGTGACTGGTAAAAAAGGCAACACCTAAGCCTCTGAGAGAACTCCCTTTAGAATAAAAAGCTATTGCAAAATGGTTATTCCTCATTCAAACCTTCAGACTCCAAGGTTACTTGCATTTTCACATGTAATCCAATTAGTAAAATTGAGACTAAGGTAATTGCAGTAGAAAAAAATCCAACATCAATCATCAGGTAAACCTTGTGGTTTCTGTGGTTTCACACTTTAATACCTTTCCAAGATAATACAGGATCCAGATAATACAGGATTTTCATTCTGAACCAGCTCCCACTGCAGCTGGATAAATAAATAACAGAACTACTCAGGAGTCATATGCAATGCATTCTGCATAGAGTATTAGGTTGGAAATGAAACCATGCATGCTAGTAATCACAGGAATCAGTTTTCAAAGGAAAGGTAATTCCCTTTTAAATCTAAAAGACACAATAAATATAGCAAGACCATACCCCACAAAATCTTTGCCTTTCACTAGCAGATGTTGGAAAGCAATCAACATGAATTAGCAGCATTCATGAAACTGATATTTTACTAGACAATTTCTGATTTGTATGAAATACGTAATTGTGAAGTATTTTGCATGTCTGAATTAACTAGACATTGGAAATAACTCTATTAAGTATGAACAAGTGGTTTGCAAAAAAAAAAAAGTTACTCAGTAAGCAAAACATTCCCTTCCCTGCTTCTTTTGTTAGCTATGTCTCTGAGATTAACTTCAGCACTCCTTTGAAAGCATTGTGTTTATCAGCCTTAATTTTATGTCTCAGCCTACTGTAAAACATAGCCACTTAGTAACTCTTACTCAATGGCCTTTCCTCAGCTTCTCTGTAATCAACTCTTTGGAAAGATTATAGTATCATTTCATCCACTGACCATTTTTCTTAAAAGAACATGCAGCAGTGGTTATCACAGAGATTTCTATTTTCTTTTGCTTGGATACCTGGAAGACTTCAAAGTTTCAGTAGTTCTTCACTGTGCTAACAAGCTAAACTGACTGTGCTCTGACAAAAGAAAGAACTAATGAATGAGAGAACAAACTAACATAAAACCAAAATTATATATATATATATATATTACTGATGTAAGATAGGTCAGTGATGAGACCAAGAAAAAAATACAGTTCGGACTCTGCAAATCTACTAAGCTAGCTGATGATTCTTATTTCATTATCATACATGTGATAGAACATTTATGAATTAAAGAGGCTTTCATTGTGCTTGAATGTACATCTCAACACATCTCTGGTTTTCAAACTGTCTTATATGACTTTCTACTTTCTAATAGCTTACAAACATATGTGGATATAATTCTTGTACTTTAAAAATATTCAATCAATCTAATATTTCCAATATTGTTATGCACACAAAATATCTGAATTTTCAACTTTGCAATTCTCTTGTAGTTTCTTTGACACTCCTTTCCTAAAAAAAACCATGAGTGCTGCTCAGCACTGATGCTAAATTCCCTTTCTTGCTCTTTCAGCCACCTGCAGCTTCTACCAGCTCTGCTCACTCTTCTTCCTGTCTTCATCCTTTCTCATATACCACATTCACACCTTCCTGCTCTTCACCACTGTTGATATTTTCTTCCTTTCATCATGAAGCTACACTTTATCCATCCTTTTCCATACTTGTGCCATCATTCTAAAGCTCCTTACATCCAGTGATTGCTTCTTCAGAGCTTTCTCAGTCTGTGGCAGTATATTTATGTTTAACAGCCTGCTGAAATCTCTTTCCCTGATTTTGTGCATTTGCGTTTTTAGATCCAGAAAAACCCCTCAGCATTCCTAATACCCGGTGGCACATTTTTGCTCATTTTAATTATGTCTTCTGAGGAGCATCTTCTCTTGCTCATTTTGAGATTGCTGTTTGCTAGCTTCCCTTGATGTGCTAGTGTTCTTGTACAGAAAGAAATTGTAAATAATAATTCTCTGTTCATCTTCCCTCAACCTAAAAATGATCTTTGGATTCCTGTCATATACCCTTTAGTCATATCTTTTGTTTCTTGTCTGCAGAGTCCTTGATTATTCAATTGCTATTTAGGATAAAATATTTTTTAATAAACTTCACCATTCTTTTTCTTACCTTTACAAGTACTAATATATCCAAGTTCAAGAGAAACTTCAAGGTGTGGGCATACTGGGAATGTATATAACACCATAAAAATTGTTTCTGGAGTTTTCTCACTCTCTTCCCAATAATTTCTAATAGTCTAGAATTCTTCACAGCAGCACTTTTTCATTCTTAAAAAGCAGTAGTTAATTGGTTGGCCATCATTGCATATGACTGCAATTGGGGCTTTTTCTACCTTCATTTGCAACTCCTCACATTTACTTAGACTGAATTTCATCATCTGCTCTTTTGCTGCCCTTAGAAGTTGCCCCTTCTCTTCTTTATCCTGACCAGTTTGGTAATCTCAAAAGAATTTCATTATTAGTCACTAGAAACACATTTTTCCAGAATATTCAGACCCCAGTGCAAAACTCTATGACTTAACACTAACTCCTACCCTATTGTTTTGTGTTTTGTTGGTGTGGGTTTGTTTTTATTTTAAAGATATTCCTCTATGTTGAGTACTTCTCAGTTCTTCTCATGGCTAGTTAAATTTTCATATAGTTTCTTGTGGAAAATCTTTTCAAATACTTTCTAGAAACTTAAGTAGACTGTATCAAAAGGACTACGCTAGCTCCCAAAGTGAATTCTAACAGTGAGGAATGACTAAATAAGCCATGTTGAGTCTTTCCCCACGCTATCATTTGTATTTATACATCCAGTTACTGTTGCTTGTTATATTTTCTATCTATTTGGTGGATGCAGGCTTAGTGGTTAGTAGTTCCCTGGATACTCTCAATAAACTATTTTATAGCTTGGCATTACATTAATCTTTCCCCAACTCTTTGATACCAAGGTAGTGTTAGGCAAAAGGCAACACAATACAGTTCAATAGAACTATTTCACCCTTAATGGTACTGTAGTACTCTTGGGCAAATGCCAATGGGATCAGATATTTTTTAACAATATTTACTGGGGGGGTTTTGCCAGTTTGCTGCCTCTTATACTGAGTTAAATTCTCTAATCAACTCCTGGGAAAAAAAACCAATAAATTCATCATGTGGGAATCTGCATGTACACTGTGCTTCAATTTCTTATACTGTGATCATCCACTGGCCTTATGGACTGCCTGACAGGCACCCCAAAAATCAGGAGTTTAAAAAAAGTCTTTGGAAGCTCTTCATCTATCTTGTTTGCTCTGCCTTACAGGTTTTTACATTTAACCTAACAGATTTTACATTCTTTTTTTTATTTTTTAAGATTTGAATGGGGATTCAATTTTGTGAAGAACATTTATGTATTTGATACTTTCTCTAATTTCAGTATTTAACAATGATGCTTTTCAAACTTGGTCTTCCTACAATGCTTCAATGCTTTTTTATTTTGTTGTTGTTTTTAAGCTTCCATAGAGTGGCTTGAAAAAATGTCCTTGTTAAGATCATTTTTTTAGCTGCCTCTAACAGTTTCTTTTTAACAAGCATCCCCACTTTTTCTAAAACTCCCATTGGTGAAAGTAAGTACTGCTGTATTGGTTCTTCTGATTTCTGTTGTTCCTGACAGGATGTTGAATTTAGGCATGTGGTTACAGAATGTACTTTGTTAATAACATTGTGTCAATAAACTGCCCCTCTATTGATTGTCCAATTACCTTCCTCAATGAAAAGTCATTTATGGTGTCTAAAAGTTTAGTTTGACTTGACAGCTACTACCCAATTCACATGGGGAGGCTGCAATCATGGTGAGCTGAAATAAGACTGGTGCTTCCTGACAAGTGTCTCTGACATCCCCTGGTAGGCCATGTTCACTGATCAAGCGCTTATAAACATAGTCTTATTATAAGTTTAGGCCTAGAAATTCAATAGAGATTCTTAATTGCTCCCTGAAATAGTTAATTTTTTTTGTCTGATATAATCTTGCATGTCATTTACTACATAGCATTTTTTCTCCACACGCATGACCACCCTTTCATATATTACATGGTTATTATCTCAGTACTCCTTTTCTTTCCAGAAAATTCCAAATATGCTTTTTATAGCAATAGGCTAAATTAAAGCTAGGCATTCTATAAAATCCAGTATCATGAAGTTTACAGCCTCTACCCTAAAACTCCTAGCATACTGGCAAATTCAATAGCTCAGATGTGTAATACCTTAGACAGAAATAAGCCTGCCTAAACATGCTGTCCCAGACATCCCTGTATGCATATGGAATATCCTCTATTTACATTCAAATACTATATTTCTACAGGACAACTCTTCTGTTCAAGTCAGGGTATGGATAGTACTCAATTGATCATTATTCATCTCTTGTTTCCACATTCACCACCCAGACTGTAATCCCACAGTGTATTTACTGGACACAATCCAAACCCTGAGCTGAATACAGAATTATTATGCTCCTCATGGGCCTTCAATAGTCCTCTTATTCTATTATCTTAGTGTGCTCCTCTTTTAAACAAACATAATTAATCTAGCTTCATAACTCTCCTGCAAAACAAGGTGGTCCATATTATATACAAAGAAAAGAGGGGCAGCAATTAAAGGCAAAATTGTCCATAAGTCAATTATTTTCCCTGGTTAATTAGAAAACAATATCGTAAAACCCACCCTACATCTCTAGGAAACACATTTCCAATGATACAATTAAAACTATAACTGCTCCTCAAGTACGATATCATGTATATCATCGGATAGCTGGGGAGCCAGAAAAGAACAAGCATTAAACATTAATTTTTTTTAACTCGCTGCATATTCAGCAAATATTGGTTCTCTACAGCAAACTTTTCTAGTCTGTTTTGATTTCTATTCAATTGTCACTGTTTCCATGTGACTTACATCAAATAAAGAACAACCTATGCAACTTTGCTTCATTTCCATAGCACAGGTTATTGTGTATAGAGTCTTAAAACAAAACCCAACAAAACCACAACAAAAAATCAAACCAAAAGACACTTGATCATATAATTATATTAATGCAATAAGCTTATGAAATAACTGTTAACAAGCACACTGTGATGGTCTGAGTAGATGCTGTAGAACAACATGAGATGTCTACACATGAAGGAGATGTTTCCACACAGTGGAAAAGTCTTTTAGAGGCAACAGGTTAGGTATGAAAATAGTTTAAAGAGATCTCAAAGAAATATAGTAGAGAAATTTTCTTCCAGGTAAACAAGGTCTTTAAATCTATCCATCTGCCTGTGTGGATACAGTATCTGCCTTTTCGGAATTTCAGATAAGCTCCAACAAAGAGCACTTAAGAAGCTGGGATAAAATTCTCTCATTTGAGATCTCAGTGATTAGCAAAATAATGTGTAGCAGCATTGAAGACAGGCTACAGAAAAGCTAGAGGAGATGCAGGATGATAATCCACAGGTACATAAAAAGCTGCTAACAAAGAAGATGGGAATAGTCTGTTTCCCATGTTCATTAATGGATTCCACTTGCAGTAAGAACAATGCATATTAAACATAATGGAAACTTTCAAACAGTGAAAAGAGCAACAGACTGTGACAAATTGCCTGGCGAGGATGTGGAAAGTCTGTAATTAGAACAGGCAAGAGAGATATCTGCTTGGAACGATACACATAAATTTACTTGGGGCAAGAATATTACCTCTTGAGGGCCATTCCAGTCCTAGTTTTCCACTCTTCTTTATACTCCATAACATCATTAAAAAATTAAAACTATTTCTTTAAAATTCTCTCTGTATGGAATGTGTATTTAAAAGAATTCACCTCTTCATGTAGGCAGTATAAAATTGCTGTGACTATCCAACAGAAAATGAAAAAAGAATATTTCATGTTTCCTTATACTAGTTTCTATCAACTGAATTACTACATATCTAAGAAATTCGTCCAGTTTTATGGGTAACAACAAATGGAAAAACTCCCTGTGTACACAGACATCGGGTAGCTGCACTTATACAAAATGATGACATGCTAAGTCAACACGCAGTGACACAACAGCATTCATCTAAAAGTTGATTATCTGATTCGAATATGTCTCACCTGTCTCTGGCTATTGAAAAAAAAAAAAAAAAGGGAGGGGTCAGAGCGGAATCTGTAGGTAATAGTGTAAATTTTTCACTCGGATAAACATATTCCTATATGACAATTATAAATTCCTTATCACTGTTATAACCACCTGAGCACCTTCTTCCTCTAGCACGTATCTGTCTAGGTCTAATTTATCTTTTTTAAACAAAGGCAATTAAACTAGTGTTGAAGAAGAGATAGTGTTCCTCATGTTGCCCTTTCAGTATCCCAGCGCCCTCAGGGTTCATTTCAAAGATGTGCCACTGCCACCTTCACAGATCTCTGAGACATGAACGTTTCAATGTACCCTGGTATCTGATTCATAAGGCCTCTTCTGATCTGAATTCACTACCTACACCACACCAGTGTGCTCAAGCTTAAGATTGACTGAGACTATTCCTGAAGCTCCAGCTCTAGTACACTGCAGGCATATCAGCCCCATAAAAGAAAACAACAAAGTTCTGAACTAAACCTAGGGCTGTTGAGAAGCTGGGGTGGCGGTGTAATGGCACAATGGAACAGAAATGAGATGATGTCTAGTTTTGGATCCAGAGAACACGGACAGGGGAACAGGAATCTCATGTTGAAAATGGGAAGAAGGTCAGGGAACAGGGTGGGGGGGTTGGGAAAGAAAAAGACTGACTCATAGAATGGCAGGAGGGAAAGAGAGGCTTGTTGACAGAAAGCTTAAGTACGGAAAACTAGGTCTCAGTAAGTAAAGAGAAAGAGCCTCGAACAAAGAAAGGAAAAAAGTAGAATCAGACATGGAAATAATTTGAAGTAAACGGAGTATATTGCACACCACAGCCTGGAATGCAACCAAAGAAACACCAGTCTTGCCAACACTCTGCTGTCAGCAATCACCTATGAATCCCATCTGAGAAAAACCCACATATAGTGAGCTTTCACAGATAGTCAGCAAATGCTTGCTCTCATTTTCTGGTTGCCTGCCTGGAGACCCTTGGGTCTGACTTGCAGAAGTGTTAAGCACTTGCAACAGCGAGTGAAGTCACCAGAAGTCACTGTTGTGAAAATAAATTCATTAGTATTTGTGATGCACTCAGACACTATGGCAGTGAGTGCCATGGTGAAGCTCATGAGAAAATGAGTAATTATGACTTCATAAAGATTTCAAATGTAGTGCAGTAAATAAGATACAGCAATATGCACTGAACATCAAGGTAAAAGCAAAATATCAAAGTTGCTCACAGAGGGAATCCATTCAGTCTGTCTAAAGCACTGTGAGGTAGACGATGTATAGAACAAAGACTATTAATGTAGGTACACAAGGAAAATATTTGTTTAGCACAGTGAATGTTTGACTTTTGAAGCTATATTAGCTGATTAGTTCTATTCATGTCAATGTCATCTACATATTCCACTCACAAGCAACTGGTATGACCTCAATATATAATCTGCACCTAAAGTGCAATTCCGGTCTTGCAGTCGTACTAGTATGGGTCATTTACATTGAAATCAATAGGTGGTTTGGTGATGTCTTCCACCAACATGATTTCAATTCTATTATTAGTTCCACTTAAATTAGTAATACAAGATACTTTTCTCAAATTTGTAAATATTCTGAAAAAGGATAGTGGTCATAGGCCCATTATAAGGTAATACGCATTCAAAGAAATTAAAAAAACCAATTACTATGGCATTGTAAAACAATGAAGTCATAGTTATAACAGTATTGGAGCAGGGTTATTCTGCTTAATACTACCTGGTTCCTTTCCACTCTTGTCAATTTGGCTAACTATCAAGGCCAGCATCATACCCACACTTCCTGAGGCTAGTCAATTTCGTATAGTGTCTCCCATGATTTTTTTCTAGACTAGAGCTCAGGGCAGTTTAAATTTCTACTTTCTTCACTCCTATATTTATTTTCTTTTGTATTACAGTCAGTTCACCATACTAGTTTTCAAATACTGGTGCAATTACTACTGTATGATAGTTTTCCAGTAAAGAGAAATTTACCTGGCTTAACAACTAAGTCAAAGATTAAAGTCATTTTAAAGTCAGATGAAAGGGACTAATGGTTCTGCCCAAACCCAGAAAGCAAAATAAGTTGGATTGTAAATTAGATGTAAATCCAATTCCTTCACTTTCAAAAATTCAACCCTTTGATTTGGCACGGAGACAAAGATGCACAAAATCATTCACTGCTGATTCAACTAAATCATGAACGATTTAGATCCTTATCAGGTTCAGCATTTTTTCAAGCTACAGTCAAAGCCTATTAGTTTTTCATATTATTGGATAATTTTTTATCTGTTTGACAGGAGTGCTTACATCAAATATTTCTGTAAAAGCAGTAAGTTGTGGTATTTGCACGGCACTGGAATTTTTTACTTACACCTTGAAAACACCTTAGAAAACACCTTAGAAAACAGACTCACCTTAGAAAAAAGTTTTTAACTCCTGTGATTATCAACAATGCTGAATAAATGTAATTTTCCTAAAAGCTTATGCAGCATCTGCATATGGGCAAAAACAGGCCTACAAGACATGTCTTCCTGCTACTTCCAATAAGCTAAATTTCCTGCTAGTAGATAGAAGCTTTTAGCACTTTAAAGGATCTTATTCCCTAACAAAGCAGTCATTACAACTGCACTTAATGATTTGGGGTTTGTTCTTAAAGTCTTCTCAAAGACGAAGGCTCTCATGGAAACGTTCTAGGCAGTAATTTTCACTCTGGATGTGTGAGAAAATTCAAATAAGATATGAAAGAAACTCAGTCTGAAAGCTTTTTAAAATTCCATTTCTTCAGTGCTTCCTGCTTCTCCCCAATAACACTCCTATTCATATTGCAGTAGCACCCAGTGAGTCCTGATGGGGACAAGGACCCAAATGAACATCAGTATTATCTCAGAACTTTTAAATTTCATTTAATAAAATATATATTAGCCTTGGTACCTATCACAGGTGTCATCTAGAAATCCATGTCTTAAATGTACACACAGCTAAACAGAGAGATCAGTAACCTTGGAAGACTTGAGCAATACCTTTGCACACCAGTTCCCTGTCATCTGTGACACACATACATCATGAATGTTCTCATTTTTGAGACTTGAGTCTTGATTCTCTTAGCTGTTTGCAGTTTTCTCCTTGTTTAGATCACTGATAAGAACAGACCAAATGAAGCAGGCAAAAGGATCACTGTTCTAAAGGTATTTAGCAGATTTAATTGGTAATATCATGTTACCTGTATCTGACCTGCAGCTTTACCCCATATATTGAGTGCTGAAAAGAACTGTTGAAACACAAAATACATTCTCTTGTGACATGGCTGGCCACGTCCCCAAAGATTTTCTTAAATCCCCACAAGAAACACAAAATGAAAGAAAACAATGAAGAAATGTTTGACAATAAAAGTTCTAATGTCATCCTTCAAATCATAAAAGGAATATGACTGAACAGAAAACATTTGTAAAATTAAAGATAAATAAATAAATATATTTTCACTCTTGGTGGAGTAAGGATGCCCTGGCGGAAAAGCAAAATAAACCACAAAACAAATTAGAATTTGAAAAACAATAAGATTTACCACAATATGTTTGTTTTCTGTCTTAATCTGCTGCATTAAAAGGGATAGGATGCAGAATTTCACACTTATTTATCACCTGGTTAAACAACATTTAGTAACACAGCACTAGGGAGATGCTGTGCCACTGAGCAGAACACAGAGTAATTCTACCCTGATCAAGCAGCAGTGATTGCTTCTCCATATCATTAGGTTACCCTTAGAGAGATATTCCAGTACTGCGGCTATTCTAATTAGGTTTGTTATGAGTGAGTGAAATGTGGTGCACAGCAATTCCAGCATTTCTATGGCAGAACTATAGAGCATTTCAACAGGTATGTAAAAAAAAAAAATATTTTTTAACATGAAAGCTTTCTACAGCTCTGGTACACCAATTGAAGAAGAAACATTCCAGATTTGCATCTTCAAATCTGCCTGCAGAAAGCCAGGACTGAAGTCAGCTGACAACCTTTAAGGCTTAATTGAAAAGAAAGCTTGTCAGGAGCTTTCAGTCTCATTTTGCTTCTGGATAAGAGACTCAGTTTTAATTTGTTGTGCAAGATGAGCATGAAAAGGTAAGACTCGGTCACCTAGTGAGTCACCACACAAAATAAATGACTAATGGGTCTATCTGCATTTGACAGATTGAGGTTCAAATCCCACTGCTCCTTCAGGAAAAGCAGATCTACTGCTTGGAGAAATAGGGGTTCATAGCACAGGTTATGCAGACAAGCTTAAAAAAAACTTAAAAAGCCATCCACTTCCTACATGCTGCTTTTAGAAAGTTCCTGTTAACTTTGTTTATCAAGAAGAAAACATGATTACTGTGTGTGCAATCATCTGCCTCCTCACAAAGTCTTGCACTGATGGATACCACCCTCTTCATTCTGATGATGTGGCTCCTCTCTGCCCCTTCCATTTACCACCCTTTGTACAGTACAGATTACTTTTTTTTCATTATGCTTCCCTGCGTGCCTGTACAATTCTATTCTCCTATTTGCTTTTTCCCCACACTAAACCAGTCTGTTCAGTCACTTTTGCTTTTCTCTCAAATTTTGACTTCATCAAAATACAGAGCTTTATCACACCTTCTTTAAATCCCCTCTGAGAAAGTTTTGCTTATCATATAGATAGCTAGCTACTTGCTAAAATCAAAGTAGTTTCCAGAGGTTGTCTACTTAATGTCCTTGAAACTTCTTTCCAGTACTGAAGCATTACGCCCGAGTTACATGCACAACAGAAAAAAATATAATAATAAAAAAAAAAAATCAGTACACACAAACACAAAATCTCAACTCCAAAACCCAACATCCCTCAACTCCCCCAAAAACCAAAATGGTTTAGAAGGCCTGTAGCAATCCAGAGAACCAGTAAACACACCAGCTTCCAAACCCAGTGTTCAGACCATCATACATATTGTGCAGAATGGAAATATTTTGTATGAATACACACCAGTCAGTCCTAACCACCCCCCCACCTTCAATTACCACAGTTGTTTTCTGTTGCTCTGCAGGAAATAAACATCTCAGTCATATTTTTAAGAAGTTGCTATTTTTTAATAGAAGCAACTTGAATATACAGATTAATTAAGATCACAGAATGGCTGAGGTGGAGAAATAACCCTCTGCTTCACCAGAACCAGTTAGAGCTGGCTGCACAGGACCACAGCCCTAGACTAGGGCATAGGCCATATATCCATCTACTAGAAATGTTTTTCCCCAGCTATGTAAGGTAGATTCTGCCTCTTCCAAGTAGCCCTCAGAACATGTCCCACAGACATAAAACCCAAAAACTATCCATTAATATCTTCCTTTACAGTGAATGAGAGGACAAAGACAATAGAACAACTCAAGCACAAGTCTAGTCATCCCAGACAGTTTACTCAGACACCTACTAAAAAGTTTTAGTTGGATACAATAAATCAGCAAGGAGCTTAGAAAACTACCAGAGTACCTTGTACTCTCTTCCTCATACAATTCTTTCAATTAGGGAGCCACATGTAATTCTTGTTCCTTCAGTGTTCAAGCCAGAACCCTCTAGTGTCAGTGTTTACCTCTTAGGTCAGCTGTGATTGAAGGCATTTTGGTGTAGTTTGCTTTGAAGTTGGCAATATTTTCTTTTAGATGTCAACCTTGCTGCAGAAGTTGAGGACACTGCTATGACAGGATCAGAGAGTTAAACATTTGAAACCAGGTGGAACCTTTTGTTTACTCTGAAAAGAAGCAGAGCAGTGCTGAATAACATTTCCACCAGAAATCATCACCCAACTGCACTTGCATTAGCAGCTTGTGGGGAGGAAGGCTACCAGAACGCAGGGAGGAAAATTATAGCTAATAGCTACGAGGAAGAAACAGATTGATGAGTTATGTTTTTTGTTTCACTGCCCACAAAGGCGAACAGAGACTAATTTATTCTAAAACAGCAAGTGTTTTTGTTTAATTAGATACTTAGATTTAGATACTGATTACACAAATCTTTATGATTTGTTTTTATTTAATTTGCTGGATATTTCAGAGATGTGACCAAAATGTTGTTTTATTCCTCCAAGTGGATATAAAGTGGTGAATTCATAACAGAGACAGCTTCTTTGGGTTTTTTTTCAACCCTAGAGCTTTAATTAAACAATATAAAAAATTTCAAAATATTAAAATTTTATTCTTTTCATAGTTATTCAAGTGTTACTCGAATAACATCTTTATGTCAATGCTATGTTAGCCAATTGTACTACTTTCAGTGCAAATATGTAACAATAACCTTTACTCCAAGAAGCTTATGAAGGATAAAACTATAGATAACAGCTGGATGTAATTAAAGTACAAAAATGAAAGTGGTATCTCAGAGTTACACAGTCAATCAGTTCCACAATACATCAAGGTCTGAATTTTTAATTAAAAAAAAAAAAAAAAAAGGAAAGCAAGCAACTCAGACCTTTCTTGCATATCACAACTGCAAACACTGATGGCAAGAAAAAGTTGGTTCTGCAGCACCAGAACATGCATTATATATATCTGGAGGTGTATGCCTAAACTAAGAATGTGAATTCCCACCTGCCAATTCCACTAAACTGAGCAGGCACCATAGACCAGACCTTTAAAACAGGTATAACTATAGCTTTGTTCATCTTTAAGATTTCTAAGCTCTTTCAAGGCCAGTAACTTCATCCTACCTTGTACAGTGGAGTTATGTTACTAGCTGATAATAAAGAGAAGTCACTATGATACGAAATGCCACTGGGAAAGAGAATTCAGTTTGAGGAGTCAAGTTTACATACTCCGGGGTCTCCATCTGACAAGGCTGAAAGGCTTACCAGCCTCAGGGAACTGTACAAAGCAAGGCAGATTTGCCCCTGACAAATAAAAATTCTGGCACTGCAGAAGACTAGATGCCTGTGGAAATGTCACTGGCATCAGATTAGGAAAAGGTGTTTCAGCTTGCTGGACATAAGCAATTGTGCTCCAAGACCCTACTATACTGGCTTTTTGTTTTGCTCAGACTCATAGTGAACTTTGATCAAGTAGCACAAAATACCCAAATGAATGCTTGAGTACTACCTACTGACAGACTCCACAAGGACTGTCAAACTAATAAACACTGAAGAAAATATGCTACTTTGATGCCTTAGGATTTTTATATGTTTATAGATTTTAATATTTGATACATATTTGTAGATTTTTATATATCTGTATCGTTTCTCACACTTGAGGCAGCAGCTAACAGTTTCTCAGTTTCTCAGGGTTTGTGCCACATTCCTGAATTTGTGTTTCACAGTCTTTTCAAGGGACAAGATGGCAGCAAGGACATCTTGGGACACGTGCACCTGGACCAGAATAACAAGACATATTGTAGTCAAAACAAGATAGAAGAACCTGAGCCCTTGGAGGTGCTTCAATGGGGCTGTTCCAGGGGTGGTACAAGGGCAAAAGGTTCTTGAGTTGGATGTGCCCATTAGATGTGATAATTAAGTAGTGTTCTAAATTTGTAAAACCCCTATACGGAGTGTGTTCCTATAAACTTCATGCACCTGAAAGCTTCCATTAAAGAACTGCTCTCTACTTTACCTATAATAATATTGTCTCGAAAGTTTTTTCCTCCATTTTAGGCAACAACTCTACCATCTTAAGTTCCCATGCCTGTTCCTTCCTTCTTTCTGCACAAAAAGTCATTATGAGTGTTGAATTCACCCTCCATTCCCCATGTCATGTTTCATTTGAACTCAAGCAGCTGTATCGAAAGGAAGGTTATTGACACAGACTGCAGTATTCGCATCTCCTTTTTTTTTAGAACTCACTGAAGCTTGAAGAATTGCTTAAAATCAGATACTCCAGCCAACCCAGGTTTATCAAACTAAAACAACACAAAAAAATCTCCAACACTGCTAACAGTAATTGCTTCCCAGCTTTTTATTGGCAAATGGTTTAGAAATTAAATTAGTTAAATCAGATATTTTTAAAAAAATCACATATGGACAGTCACAAAAATCTCTATTTCCTAAATTCCTTCCTCCCCACTATTTTATTCACTTGTCATACTGGCTTGTAAAACACTGCACTCTTCTTGACCTGCCTGCAGGAGAACATCGGTTTGAAGGTAGTTTCCATGATTTGACTGTGAAGGACATGCCCCTTCCAGTCACAGCATTCCCCAGCTTCTGTCAAAATAATCTCTTTCTTTACAATTTGACACTGACGTTCTTGAAAACATTACTTGGAAAAAAAAAAAAAGGCAAACACACACATGTACATATGCTTGGGAGATGGACTGGGGTGGGTGGACATATCCAAGGAAATCAAAAGTGCACAGTAACCTTCTAAAGCAATGAAGTCTGGGGCACAGCACCATTATAAATCTGCTTCAATTTCATTTTAAGAGCAAATGATGGTTTAAAATTACTTTTGAATGCCTTAATGGATAAAAAATAAGTTGTTGGAAAAACATCAAAGTGCAAGTGTCCATTCCCCCATGTGCAAACATCTCTGTTCACACCGATGTCCATTCAGAGCACACTGCAGCACTGCCTCACTTAGACCTCTGAAAATCCAGACTACAGCAGGCAGAAGCAATGTCCCATCAGTGGTGCTTAAGTGATATTGAAAACCACTGATTATAAAGGGGTCATAAAGTGTTTTGGAGTTAAACAGCTACCTTCATTTTCTCTGTAAGATTAGAAGACAGCATTTTGATGTTGCCTTTCCTACTCATTTTCTATTACAAATAATTCAGGTAATATTAGCAAATAATCTCAGTTTTGCCTTTGGGGTTTTTTTGTGCAGATAGTCTGGACCTGTTTCCCCTCTCCCTTTTTAGAGTAGTATTTCTGGGACTGCCTAAAAAGCTGATTAATCCAGTCCACAGTATCTTGGTATTTGTCTGGATGTAACCACTTACATCCAGCTGTTATCTCATCCTATATTCAGACTCGAGGTGCTTTGGAATTTCAAGTTATCTTTGTTCTCTATCAGTTTAGTCATAACACAGTAGTATCCCTGGTAAAGATCAGATGTCCCTAAGTGTTACGATATTACTACTAGTTCCAGTATCTACAACTGGTCACTGGTTTAATAGCATTCTGTAGAGTTAGTCCAGATTTCTAACATCACAAGAGTAAATAACAAGCCCAGTATACATATTGTCAGACCAAGTCTGGGCCTCACTCAAGTCTACTCAGGTACGGTTTAGTTTCCGCTGTCTCCATCCTGATTTATGAATAAACTCTTCATCTAAGTGTGAGCACAGTGATAGTGTAAGTTATAGCAAACAAATTTAAGCTCATTCCACATCTGTCAAAAGCAGAACAAAACATGAGGAGATACCAGTAAGTGCAGCTGAAAATTCTCAACTGTCCTAAGTTTCTGTGACTGCAGCTTGTACAAATTAGTTCAAAATATTTCCTTGCATATTCTTTAATAGCTAGCTGCTGATGCAGGAGAAGGTTACACAGACCAACAAACAAGGACTAACTTGGATAGGAATAAGGCACCATGCTCCTGTTCTCTGGATTCAGAAGCCAAGAGGCACTCTGGAGATCATGTTACAAAGCATGAGCACATAGAAATGCTAATTTTCACGCGCAGTAACCTGCTGAGTATTTCATAAGGCATACAGTCTCTCATATGCACAATACTTAAAAGTACTTAAGATTATTTAAAAAAATATTATTGGAGGCAAAACAATAGCAACAACTAAGATCACACCAGCATATGAAAGGTAGTCAAGCTCTCAGAAGTCCCTAGAAATGCCAATAGTCATTATCTCAGTTTTCAATGTAGAGTTAAAGTCTTAGAGGACAAAACATGCCTATGGATTATTACTGATCAAGGGTTTGGTGACTAATGAGTACAATGCAGTTATTTTTCTCCTAAAATCCCTAAAACTTGATAAATGTATATGTGTGTCTGTTTATGCTAGACCACAATTTTTTCCTATCTCATAGTCCGTTAACTTTCTCTTCTAAAGCTATGATTTTTATTCTTAGCTCTTCTTCTTTCATGTATGATTTGTATTCTTATATTTTTATAAGAAAGACTGACAACACATTACAGGCTTTCCTAAATTATTTAGTCTGTTTTGCAAATATAAACTCCTGTGAATATGAGGTTTATCTCAGTAGTGACTCATTAGTCTTTTAGCCAGTAAGGATCTCAAAAAAAAACCAACAAAAAATCCATCCCATTCAGCTTCATAAAAAGAAGACCTGAAACATATACTTGAATAATAAATCATCACCATTTACCCCAGAAAAGAAAGCATAGGGCAGCCAGGCTGCTGAGACATTATATAACATAGCCCCATGTATCACATTTTCTGCTCAGGCTGAGTTGTGCATGCCAGTCTCTTAGGCTGCGTGAACAGCCAGGGAAAGCCTCACTGATAGCTCCTGATTTGAAGTGCCAGATTTAGTGCTAGCATTCACAGTTAACAAAGGAGTGAAATATGGCTCAGAAAAATTATAAAGGGTTGTAAAGCTCTGGTGGCATTAGACAACACAGTTCTCAAGGTTGCAGCCCCCCTGGTTTCAATTGAGACCAATAAGCTCAACCACATCTCCTCCTTTAAGCTCAAAAAAAGGTGTTTAGATAGCATCCTATCCCCAGTTCCTACCCATAATCACTATTTTTGAATATATTCTTTCAAATGGTTGGAAAAATTTCTTCCCTCATGGGATGATGTATTTTATTAAATAGATCTTAGTGGTTTAGCTGCAAACACTTATTCTATTAATGCAATAAACCGTAACCTCCTCAGCTGTAGGATTATAAATTACCCAGTCCCTGATCTCATTAGAAATTGCTCTGTAGAAAAAGTGTCAATGAAACAAAGGAGAGATTCCAATTCTCTGATACATGTTACAAAAGCCAGGCAGTTAAGAGTTTGTCCGGAAGGTGGTCAAATCCGAAGAGGGTAAACTGATTTAATCTGTGAGTGTTCCCTTAACTCAGTGACTGTAGAAGAGGAAGGAAAATGAATGTTTCTTTCCATTATAGTATGAATCAGCAAGCAAGAAACGGAGTGGGAACAGAAGTTAAGGTTTCTGTTAATTTTTGTGTACATATTTTTGAAACCCCAGTATAAAAGTCAAGGGTGTGGTATTTAAAACAAAGGAATTTTGGCATAGGGAAGATAGCCACAAAGAAATTTGATGAAAAGAACAAAATAGTGTGCTTATAAGGTTTATAAGAGAAATATCTTGTTAAAATGAAACTAGAGATCATGCCTAGTTCTTACAAACACCTTTACTAAAGACAACTTTATCCATTTTGTTATCCATTTATTAACTTGACATGCAAGTTGCTTCTAATTAAAACAAAATTTAGAGGTCTAAAAATAAAGCTGGATGATGTGTTTTTAAACAGATGCTACAGGAGTACTCACCAGAAAGCATAAGATTCCGACTCTCATAATGTGCAACTGATACAATTTCTGCACAAGCCCATATGGCTCCTGATTTTGAAGTTCAACTATAAACTATTCTACTCCCATTCAACAGAAACAATAAAACTGCACATTTACATGAGTGCTTCTAAATATTCCTAATACTATTGGCACTAATACTAGAAATACCTGCAAATGTGTGCTTGCCCCAAGAGTCCCTCACCAACTCAGAGGACAAAACACAACATAGTAAAACATCATTACCCCGTGTTTTGCAAACTTCCCTAGAGCCAAGTCCTGGGGCACTGCTGCTAGGCTTTGGAGACCAGTTAAGATGAATTTACTGTGAGCCATTTAATATTACAAGAAAATCCTACCAAACCAGGAGATGCAGGTGAAAGGACTGTCACACACATCAGAATTGACTATACGGATCAATATGCATTAATCTGCTTTGATATAAATCAATCTGGCATGCAGGAAAGTTATATGCTTTATCCTTCCTAATCTATAGGGAGTCTTGTTTTAAGCAGCACCAAACAAATGTTATAATAGTGTTTGATTTCCTTAGCTATCAATGTATTAAATGTAACTAGCCCTTCACCAGCTTTTTGTTCAGAGAATTCTAAGTAGCGATTTCGTATGGTGTTCCAATGGAGACAGCAAAACTCTGCATAAAGAGAAAAGATGCTTAGCAAAATACTTAACCTCTAATCACACTTGCTTCTAGTTGACACACGGAGAAATATATGCAATACAATAAAATAACAATGCAAAATTGTACAAGTGTGACAATACATTCATCCCTGACCTTGAATCCTGTGAAAGTTTGAGCATGTGCCTCTGGCCGTGAATGCAACCCTGAAAGATCCTCTCCTTGACAGGACAAGCTGAAACACAGAATCCTGCAAGAAACTGCCACTCACTCGACAAAGAACATCAGCTCGTGGTATGACCTGCACTGCCTGCTGAGAATCCAGCAATAAATACGAGCTTGCTTTGCCAATGCTTCAGGCTGGGAAGAGGCTGCCAATGGCTGTGCCAGAGGGGCTCCCATTACCCCAACAGGCAGAGTCACCTCCTGCTGCTGGAAACACCTACTTCTTTCTGCAGCATTGAGAGGGCAGTGATCAAGAGCAGTGCCTCAAAAATTTGTTACTGCTCAGCATGAAACAGTTCTTACTTGCTGATTACAGGTTACTGTTAATATCAAGAGAGGATGTGTGTGTGAGAACTGGTCTCTTCACCATGGAACTTGTGAATCCAAGTCACAAATCATTAAAAGTGGTGTGATAGCCTTGTCATTCTTACACTAAGCAGCACTAGTGAGATTCAGTATGCTTTCTAAGCAACAGTGTATGGTTCGGGCAGTTACAAGTCTCTGAAAAGCTAGTTTCACCCACAGCATGGGATCATCCTCTGAAAAGTGGTCATGTTTGCAGGGTAAGCTACCACTGTGACAACAGTAAATGTGACCGTCACTGTTAGACTGAAGCTTCATTTACACCATCTGCTTACTGAAATTCAGACTCTGGTTTATTCACTTCCAACATGCAAGACATTCTTAGCAAACCTTGACCAGCCAAATTCTGGAAAAAGCAGTTTAATTGTATGGAAATTCTTCCATACAATTTCCAACACACCTAACACTTGCCTTGGCCAGGAATTTTACCTTGATGGGATTATTTAGTTTTTATTTTACATCAGCAAACGCGGCACAAAATGATAAACGAAGCTGCATGCTACTTTTCCTCCTCTCAGATAGGATGTACCTGGAAACAAACACCACTGTACAGAAATAAAGCAAAACACAGCCTTGTTGACTGAACAAAATCAGTGGCCTTCATATACCTTATGCTTTTTATAGACAGTACAGTTCATTTCCTGTTTAATTGAGCAGAATCTGTTTACTTCTCAACCAGTTCATCAATCCATGACTCTCGCAACACACCCAGAACTTGGGTCTGCAGTTTAAAGACAAAAGTAACATGATGCATATAAAGCACTTTCTTTTAAAACTAAATATATACATAATTATAGAACAGGTATTTAATTTGGTTTTGTGTTTCAATTTGTAATCACATTAAATTCAACTTGCATGTCAGCAAATTGAAAAACTTTGAAGTTCTCTGAGAAGTGTTCTGCATAGGTATGCATGCCACAGTCTGTTCCAAAATCAATACAGCTGAACATTAAGTTGAGAGACAAGAGGGATCATATTTCTTAAACATGAAAAGGACTGTTTAAGAAGAGACAATCCATAGCCTTTTTGAGACCCTCTGATTAAAACCTAGTGTCCAAAACCAAATAAAAAATTATCTGTATTTCCTATGTGTAGTTACTTTTGTTTGTCTAACTATGTTAGTGGTATGAGGTCTTTCTAAAGAACATCAGTAACGATGAAAAAATCTTAGGAGAGGTTTGAGGAAGTGGAGTAACATTTTTTTGTTTTCCCCAGGATGGACCTATATTGCTCTTTATTCAAAGACTGCTTTATGTAAAATACGTACTTGCAGTTAAAATTACAGCACAACAGAAACAAAACTCCTTAAACCTCTGATAACTGAAAATCTACATTCGTTGCTTTTAATGAACCCAAATAACTTCTATGTAAAAAATAAAAGAAAATTTCTTGCAGTTCTATGATACTGGAACCACAGGAAAAATTCTAACTTACAGATTCTTTTCCATAAGTACTGTGAAAGACATAGCTTGATTAATCTTTTCCAAGACCAGGAAAGAACACAAAGAATCAGCCCTGGTCTCCTCACTTAGTTTCTAGGCCATTAGATCAACACCAGCTCAGTCAGTAAGACACCAACAGAAAAGGACTAATCTGACCAAGAATGTTTGTCATCACCAAGTAATTCAAGCTAAGTCCTTTTCTGTGTGGTTCTCCTGAATTTCTCAGATTAGTAAATATATTAGCTTACTAAAGTTGTTGTTATTTTTTTTTAACAAGAAGGTTAATACTAGTATCTATATTTCAATTGACTTCTTGTCATTTAATTCTACTGGAGCTGTATTCACTTCCATCTCTGCTAAACTGAAGGACTGGGCTAACTGGTCATCCAAGCTGAATTAACACATATTCCTTCCGTACATGCCACTGATACTACCACAACTTCTTGCATAAAGGTCAACATTTAACAGCTGCAGCTGGAAAAGAAATGACAGGGAATACCAATTCTTCACATACTCGGTGGCTGAGGGGATACTGAACTCCAACAAGCATCCGAGCCAGGTGTCTCCATCTTGAAGTGCTGGAACCGTCTGGTGACTAATCTGGTAATGATTCACAGAGCTTGTATGTATACATAGAAAGAGAAAGAGTTTGCAATTTGGCACATGCTGTGTACACTGAAGCCATTTCTCTACAGAAGCATTCATGAAATATGCATGAGGAGTTTAACTTGATTTCCAAAAAGTTCAAGATTCCTCTGTTTTTCTAGCAAGTTACCTCAAAGCTGTGGCCCTCAAAGGAACTAACCGAGCCAAGAAATTATTCTGAAGAAACCAGATACTTTCTTTAGCTTCAGAACACATTGAGATAACCTGCTCCTTCTGTCTGTAGCTCCAATTACAATTTACTCCAAGAGCAACAATACTTCTTGGAAAACATCATAATGAAGTGAAAAGGCAGCAGTGTTCTGGCACTCATGATTACAAAGAATGTGATACACAGAGGGCTGTATATAGAAAGGAGAGAATAACCAAAACCCTTATGCCTTTTCTTTGTTTCTGCTTCAGAAAAAAATCTTTTGACGGCCATCACTTCCCAGAGAGTAAGAATAGTATTCCTACTAGAAAACAAAATTCCAAAGGACTTGGGGCAGAAGTTTTTCAAACCAGCAGTGGGAAGTCAAGGGGCTATGTAGTCTGAATTAGATGCTGTGAAAGCCTATTTTGCTCACATTTGACTGCAAGCAGACCAGAAGCTATCATAAGCAGCAAACACTGCTGCAACAAGTACTAGAATGCAATTATATTCATATTTTGACAACACAGAATGAATAAATATATTATTGATATTCATCATTTATTCTTCACACCAGTTTCATGTATGGTAAAACACAAATCAAGCAAACAATTCTGCAAATTGTATTTGTCATTTTGCTTTTCATATTGCTTTTCATACATAGCTGCACAATGGTATGGGGATAACAAAAGTCACAGAATATTTCTCTGTGGGGTTTTAAGAGATGTTTCTAAGCACAACAGCTAGCACAAAAACAAATGTCCTACAGAAGACAAGTGTCTGAATCATAATCTGAAGTCTCCAACCCCTTAAGTGTTTTTCAATTCCTAAAGACATACATGCGGATGGAAATGCATCACCTAATGAGTTTCCAACTACTTTAACTGGTCCGTCAGCCCGGTTAACAGAAGTGTGTTTCGTTCTCTTTTTCACGTTGCTATTGTGCTAATGGCTAAAATTTATCTTCCTCCAGCACAACTCTGACCAGCTAATCTAACAACTCACAATACAACTCCAGAGTGGCTTAAAGTGCTAAAATATACAGGCTAGGACACTCATTTGCTTCCTCTTCAGAGCACAGTGAATGCATTTCTCCTACCTCTTTACATAGCCAAAAAAAACAAAACATCTTTTTTCTCATTCAGAGAAAACTCAATGGGAAAAGCTGGCACAGTGGCTTGTGGGAAGTTTTGAGAACTGGTATGTTTCAGAAACCAAATTACTTGCTTCCTACAGAACTGGATATTGATTAGGTCTAGTTTGCAAATATCAGCAAAACATTACTAAAGTCAGTAGGGCACAGAAAAACAACAATATTTACTTACAAGAGGCCAAGTTATCTGCTAACATTACATACATGCACACACATCCTCTCTAAAAATAAAGACTATGTTTAACTGATAAACAGAGTTTATAGCTGACTGTCCTTTTTAAATAGGTAGCTATGGATTTAAAGAACAATCAATGCACTACATTTTTTCCCTCTTGTCTTAATTATTGTTCTACATAGTTACAAATGATGAATAAGGAAGAGGAAAATTAGAAGGCAAATTAATTCCTTAATCTATTCAGAAAACACTGTAGGATTATACAAACAAATACAGAATTAGCCATAGAAGAGGAGCTATATATGCATACTGGGACAGGAGGAAAAATAATTGGAATGCAGGAACAATAAACATTAGTAACCAGAAACAATTGTTTATCTTCTACAATAACAACAGCCTTAATATTAGCAATTTAGATAGCAGATATCCATATACTCAAAGTACTCAATTGTCAGTCTGGGTTGAGGCAGCATTATTAAACACCACAGCATAAAAATAGGTAAAATCTTACAAGAAGATTTTTACTGAGCTATAAAAATAACCAAAGTCCACCAATGTAATTTCTTTGTCTTGAATAAAAACAAAACAGTAAGGTAAGGGATTTTTTTTCTTGACACTTTTTACATTAGTATGTGGATCAGTCATGGTTCTGTAACCTTGCAATTCTTCAAATAATTATTTTCAATCAGTTTGAATAGAAGCAATAGTCCATTTTCAGTAGTGGTACAAGTAAATTGTTTCTCTGAATATTGTTGGAGGAACAGAATAGTAAAAGTATGTAGTTGCATGTGACTGTGTAAGTAAATATGTGTATGAACAGTCTAGGAAGAATTCCCACTGCCACACTAAAACATTTTGCATATATGCTTTCATCACCTTGTCAAGATCTGGCAATACCAGCTTAGTTGCATATTACAGATCTTATAATTCAGAGGGAACAGAACATTCTGTGTGTGCCTCAAAGTGACATGGAAAAGAGCAGGGCATGGGCTTTTCTTTGTTTTGAAGCTCCAGATGCCACTTATCTGTTTAGGATGCTTCAATTTTTCAGTGTTCCCTTATAAATCCTAATCATTGCAAAATAATATTCTGAAAATAGTGATGGAGCCAACAACACTCACTGCTGTTCACACAATAGAATGAGTGAGTTGCCCAATGCCAAGCCAGAATTACTGGAAAAGTAAAAAAAACCACAGGTGTCCCCTAAGCACAAGTCAAGTGCTTTAACCATAGCATTATTCTTACATCTCAAGTGCATTGCTAATCTGACCTTTTTAGCTCAGAAAATATTCCTAAAGCTAAAGTTCTACAGTGACTGCTAACGTTTCTTCTTAATAATATTTTAAATAGGATTTGACTAATCCAGCCAGTATAATAAACAATACAAATCTTCCTAAAATGTGAATTCATTCGTAACATTTAAGACTTACAATTGTAATGTTAAAAAAAAAAAAAAAATCCTGCCTTTACACAGAGCTTGGCCTGACATGAAATATCATAAAAAAATCCATTATTTTTAAAAGACTTCCAGATGAAGCTTCTGAATTACTTTAAAATAAGGTGTGAAGTGTGTGAACTTTTCATAACTTATTCAAACTTATTCCCTTCAAATATCTGAAGCATACAATGCTGCAAACCTGTTGACTTCTGTGTACAAAAAAGGAATACATAAATGATATGCTTTATACTTGTAACCCTTAGCTACCTGTACAAGGCAAATACAGAATGAACTAGGAGAGAAAGTTAAGGGGAGTTTGCTCCCCTTACGAGACACAACTGGAGATAAACACGCACACTAGGCCAGCCAGGTGAGGAGGACAAAAGCCAAATTACAGAAACTCCACACAATAAAAGCAGGGCAGAAGGACATCCTTCAGAACATAGCAGTGGATGTTATCTGAATCACAGAGAAGGTAAATCTGACCAAGTGGTGGCATACAAATAAGGATACGTAGAGAAAACACTCCTGTTGGATGCAGACTGTTCAGTGGAACAATACATAGTGTTTTTTCTCTGCTCAGAAAACATGTCTCACCTCTTTTTTTGATACCTGGTTTTTTTGATCAAGTATTAGCTGCGTGTTTGGGGTTTTTTCTCAAAAAAAAAAAAATCTGAAAAAAGGACATAAGCAAAGACCCTACCAATGATTTTTATGAGCTGATGGAAATCAGTTGATCACTAGGATTGTTTTACACATTGTACACGTTTTGCAGGTTGCACATCAATTTAGTGATGTCCTTCTTTCAAAAACACACAAGGTTTGTAGCAAGCTATTCTGTTAACCCACTATAGCATCTTCTATTAATATTTTCAACGGGAAGGTTGTTCTCGAAATACCTTTGTGTTTCACAACAGCATCTTGGTAAGAAGAGCGAAAGGTGTGAAATGAAAACTTGTAAAGCCCACCTAAAGTATTTCAAAAACATATGTGTACTTCTCTGCCCTAACACTTACTTTGCCTTGTAAAATATATCACCATGTTTTGGTTAGCCCACTATTTGGTGAATTTACAACGGTGAAATATTTTATGTCAGGGGAAAAAAAAAGAAAGGAAGAAAGGAAAAAAATAAGAAATAATTCTTTGATAATTCAGAAATCATTCACAATTTTCAGGTTTAAGCTTTCAAATTGGATATTCCAGATTCTAATTGAAAGTATTGCAGCAAATGCAAAGTAGAGCAATTCTTTCAGATAATGTGTTTATCTGCAACACATAAGAATATGTAAAAAAATAAATGGCTTGTTTCCTATTCATGTGGAGATGCATCTGCAGTCCCATTTGCACCACTGTCATAACTACCTTTATAGAAGCTAGAGCTTGACTGCCTTCATACATTCTCATATATATTTGAAACTTGCATCCAAAGCCTCAATTTCTGCCCATAACAGCACCACTCCACATCAGCAGTTTCCCCTTCCAGTAAAACTAAGTGAACAGTCCAGCTCCATCACTCACAATCATCTTGGAAGCCTATCATAGAATAAGCTCATTGCTTGCATCCAAATTTTGCATTCCCAAAATAGAATAGCTTGTTCTAGCCATTGATGCAAAAAATACAGTTTTACAACAGTGGTACAGTAAACTTCAAAGCTCTCAGCTGAAATGGTATCACTATCATTGGCCATGCAGATACAATGCAGCATGAGGCAAACCTCTACCAGAAGACTTCAAACACAGCAGATAAAAGTGTTCAGTAAGGGTCTATAACTATCAACATGGAAAAGAGAGGTTCAACAGGTCCAGACAACAGCTGAACAGGGTGCAACACCAGCATGGAATAGGAGATATACAGGAATTGTCCTGGACAGACAACAGTGTAGACCAATGGTCCATCTTGTTCTGTCTTTAGTAGCTGACAGCAATCAATGTTTCAGAAAGGTATTAAGCCCACTGAAAATTAGCTAGCTTCTAAATAAGGTTTTTGTCTCTTGAGACAAAAAAAAAAAAACACAAACCAGTACAAAAGATTATAACAATAATAGGAATAATGTGTCAGTGGGATTATCAGCTATGTTTAAATCTGAAATGTGATTTCTCTAATCAGTCTACTTCAATCCACACACATATGAATACACCACATGCATTACTGAAAGGCTGCTTATGTGTATTGGCAGCTACTAATGCCTTTAAATTAAAAAGGCAGGGAAGTAGTTGATGGGAGTGATGCCTAAGGTTTGGGGTGAATTTTGTGGATTTTTGGGATTTTAGAGGTATAGGTTTCTTGCTCACATATTAAGGGATGTTNATCTTGTTCTGTCTTTAGTAGCTGACAGCAATCAATGTTTCAGAAAGGTATTAAGCCCACTGAAAATTAGCTAGCTTCTAAATAAGGTTTTTGTCTCTTGAGACAAAAAAAAAAAAACACAAACCAGTACAAAAGATTATAACAATAATAGGAATAATGTGTCAGTGGGATTATCAGCTATGTTTAAATCTGAAATGTGATTTCTCTAATCAGTCTACTTCAATCCACACACATATGAATACACCACATGCATTACTGAAAGGCTGCTTATGTGTATTGGCAGCTACTAATGCCTTTAAATTAAAAAGGCAGGGAAGTAGTTGATGGGAGGGAGAAGGAAAAGATAAAAGGACAATAGGGAATTACATAAACATAGAAGATGTGATCCAAAGTCCAAAAGAGCCAATGAAATGAATCATATTGATCTCAGAGATCATGCAAGACAGAGTCTGAATAGGCAGAGAACAGATTTCAGGCCCAACAGTAGACATGTTATTTCTCCAAATGTTCTACAACAAAGGACATGGTGTTTAAAATAATCATCTGTAAGAAGAGAGTTATAGCACATTTTGTTTCCTTTTAAATGGCTTTGGCAGCTTTTTCTGACATATGATATAGAAAATACTTTCTTTTTTTCCCCCCGATCATATCTCCTAAAAGGTACTGTGCACACACACTCATGTCTGTCAGACTGCCTTAGTGGCCACACTACCACAGCCCTTGGGGATGATGAAAATATCAGCAGCTGTAAATTACATGCCCTGCTTGAAAAAGTAGCAGTCAGTGACTACTCTGAAAATCTCCTTAGCCCTTCACTACATTGCAGTTGGAAATGAGAAAAAGAAACATGGTCAGCAGTCTTTATCCTGATGACCATTGCAGTAGGAGCTATTACCTAGAAAACAATTAATATAGGGATAAAGCTCCATTCAAACCGAGAATCATGTTCAAATACACACTATGGTTTAGCTTGCTCAGTAGGTAAGATGAAACAATGACATCTTTCAGATCTTTACAGAATAGGAAAAAGTCTGAGAATATTTCAAGACTGTATTCAACTAGTAGCATCAGTGGTCTGCAAACATATCGTTTTGCATGACGCAAAAACAAATGCATAAAAAATCCTTTGTTGTGTCACTGCATAAACTTCTGGGCTGCACGATTTATGATTAGAAAAAAAAGTGGTTAGAAAAAACCCTGAACTTCTCTATGTGCTTTTTATCTTTTATTGCATATAAAAGCAGTTGAATACAGACTATACACTGAACAGAAGAACAAGGGAAAGTGAGTTTGGTACTGTGCCCAGCCAAGTTAGCCCTAGGACCCAAACCAGTGCCATTTAAAGGCATTGTAGTATACTATGGAACAAGTAAGAACCTAAAAATCCTATTTTACAAGGAGCAGGCTGATAAATAAGCAATTTAACAAGGATTTTAATATGTATTTTGGCTCCAAAAATTGTGTTGTGCTAATAAATATAATCTGTCAGCACAGATGGGGGAAAATAAGAAGTAATAGAAGCAGAAATATTTCCCAAATAGTTTCAGGCTAAAACTATTATTGAAGCTTTCCTTTGCCTTTCTGGTAACATAAATACAAGGGCATTGTCCTGGGGCATGAGACCAAGTAAATGAAGCTGATGAGAAATAAGGCAGCAAGACTACAGAAACTTCACCACAGACTGCTATTCACTGTGTACACAGACAGCACATCAAACTGGTCCATGATCCCAGGTACTATTACCACAGCATGGATACTAAACAGTCCTACCAGATGAATAGCACCATGGGACATTTCTCTTGCCATTTAGCGACAAATTTCAGTGACAGCTCTTGCCTTAAAGATGGTGTTTCAGAAATTTCCTTCTTACCATTGTGCCAGATCTCAACATAAATATACTTGCATGCCAGTCCACAAACACATTATCTTAAAGGTCTGGATCTCCATAAACAAGGGTACTGTTTGTAACACAGGTACTGTGATGATAAATCTCATTGCAGGTGTCAAATTAAGTCTGGAGGAACTGGTGCAAGACACAGTGACAGAGATGGAGAACTGATTGCTGTAAGTACTTGTCAAGTGGCAGAAAACTCTTCAGTTGCTTGGCTTCAACCCTTGGCATTTCATGAGCACAAGAAACTGCTGGCATGAAGGTAAAGACTTTACTGTCCCCTGGAAGTTGTTTCTGTGACAGGAAAATAAGAAAAAACATTGGATTGGATGATGAGATGAGCTTACTGGGAATAAGATAGGTAAGCAGCTACATACATGAAACAGGATAGTCGGGGTGGCCAGGAGCATGGCCAAGTTTATTGGTGAGAAGGTAATGAAAGGAGGGCAACCTTACGCCTGCCCAGCTAAGAGCTGGTTTAGCTACCGTGAGTGGCTCCTCGGTAAACTGCATCAGGATATTCCTGGGCCAACTCATTCTCTCTTTTGTGTCATTTAGACCCCCAACACTTTCAGCCAGGCTGATCTACCTTTTGGCATCCGTGCTTTTTAAAAGACACTTGCTCATTTATAAATAGAGGTAGATACTGAGAGGGATTCACTTTAAGAACTCTATCTCTGACCGCTTCAAAATTTTTTTTTACATTTCAAAAAGCATCTTTCTGCACAGTTTTAAGACAATGTTTAGACCAAATGATTCTAAACAAAGAGGCAGATAACGAACGTGTGTCTGCACAGCACTTCACCATTTTTTACACTCAATCATGGAGGCTAGAACACATGACCATCTGAAACTGAACCACCTCCTCCCTTGTCCCTTACTCTTTGCTGCTACTAGAAAAAGCAGTTCCTTCCCTTGTTCCTGGTGAAATCCAATTCATTCTTTGTCAAGATGCTGGAAATGAGAGGGATCAGTAAAAAACTATCTGCTAGAAATTGTCATAAGTCCTTCCAAAACTAAGGGATTCATGAGATGGAGATTGGCCTCCCCAGACCTACCACAAGTCACCTCTTAATGCAGTTCAGTTCCTGCTCATATATGCTTTGAATCTGTCAGTATTGAAACAGTTTTTAAGAGGCAAAATAAACATTTACATATGAGGAGAAATCAGTGAAAATGATGTTGGAATACACCTGGCTTCATTCTTACAAAGGGTCACCATGCTGTAGACCTGTTAGAAATTACTCAGCACCCAGTCATGAAAAATGGAGATCCCTCAAAGGGGGCAGATTTATTGACTGACAACTGTGGACTAGCAAAGTCCATTCCATCAGCCTCTTATTCACTGTAAACATGTGGAAAATCCATCTGTTCTTATTTCTTTCTATACACCAGTTATGAAAGGAAACAAAAGCCTGTCTAAGTAAAAAGCAAGAGCATGACAGGAATACTCTTAAGATAAGACCTTATTCTCACAGTACAAACAGTCTCTGTTCCCCGTGTCTCACAATGATGTTTGCTAACACAATAGAAGGTGGCTCTCTGTACTCCCTCTCTCACAATCAGATAAACCAAAATATCTTTCAGTGATAGTACAAGATAACAGAGTTGCTTGGACTGAGCAACAGCCAGCCAAGAAATCTTTCACTTGCCCTGGATTTACAGTGACTAGTCTCAAAGAAATAACTTTATGGGTTATTCAGCCTGTCTACATGAAAAACAAGGAAAGTAGTATGGGTTTCTGAGAGGCAGTTTGGAAGACATGAAGAACTTTACACCTAAAGTAAAAAGACCTGACTCCTCAAACACATAATAGGTTTCAGTTGTACTTCCAGCATGGAAAAAATAATACAAAATAATAATACAAGGTAGAACTCATTTATAATTCAGGAGAATTTGTCTTAGCATTTCTTAGCTGCATGGACCACACAGCCATTGTAAATAGGCTAATGTACACATACACAGAATACATGTAGCTCAGTAAGAAATACTGATGACAATTATTTGAGGTAAAATCATATAAGATATGATCTACTTCTGTGCAGAGCAAGTTAAGAGCATTAGTTCATGCAAGACTGTGAATAAACGGAACTCAGTGAATCCTTTTTAAGAGAGGCAAGAGAAAGGCATGAACAAAGCTTCTCCTTTGCCACTTTCTCCCTTTTCTTCTCAACTGTTTTTTTTACAAAATCTCCAAAATCCTTCCTAAACTAGACAATCCAACATGTACTCTGTCACTAATAGATTTTTCTCCGTAGTCCCTTCTTCAAATATTGTGCAAGATTTAGCTGTTTGTTAATATGTATTACTCTCATAGAGAGCACTTCCTAACAGATACCAGTAAGTTACACTGGCTTTTGGAATAGGTTAAAAGCTGGTC
Source organism: Campylorhamphus procurvoides (assembly GCA_013396655.1). NCBI lineage: Eukaryota > Metazoa > Chordata > Aves > Passeriformes > Dendrocolaptidae > Campylorhamphus > Campylorhamphus procurvoides. The sequence goes on along the minus strand of WBMV01006571.1, from coordinate 31,537 downwards.
TGATCCTCTTCTTACTCCAAGAATTACTTCTGCATATTCAGCTGAGAGAAGTCTAGGGACAGAGATGTTCGGCTGCCGAGAACATTTCCCGCTGCAGATAATACTCTTAAGCGCAGACCAACTTTCATGAGCAGAAAGGGCCGAGTGTTTAGCTGATGTTCAAAACCCCACAGGAACACTAAGCAAAGAAATGCTTCTCAGTCCACAAAAGTTAAATTATAAGGAATGAAGCTATTTAAATATCCATGGTGAGCACAATCCCTTGGTATCTTACTGTACAAATTGTATTTGTAGTTACCACTGAATTGTTGCTGTGATGTGAATGAGAAGTGGTTGTAAATAAAAAGGATTCTGCCTCAAAACTGGGGACCAAGCTGGAAACTGTTAGAAACAGGCATCACTCTAGTCATATACCACAAATATTTACTCCCTTATGCAAGCTGAGAACGTGACACAAAATCTTTAGTAGTCAGTGGCCCTCAAAAGAAGTTTTGACTCCCTGAACTAAAATACTAATTTAGAGTTAGACTTTTCTTCATGCCATGACTCCTCTGCTCTTTCTGGGAATTATAGAGATTTTTAAATAGTACTAATTCTCACTAGCAGATGGTAGTAGCACTTTGTCAGAGCATTATTACATTGAAGTTAACACTTTGGAATTTTAATGCAACAGCTCCAAGACTTACTTCTCAAACCCTTCCATAAAAGAGCCATTTCAAAGCTTACATCTATGACTGCTGTCATCCGCTGGCTTCAAACCATCTTGAGAAGTGGCCTTTGAAACAGCAATATTAAAAAATGATAAAATACCTTCAAATCCAAAATGGTCAGGGGGAATTTGTGAAATGAACCACAACCAGTAACCTCTGTTGTATTACTAAAGTAACGCTAACAAACAAAATACATCTCCATGGCACTTACTCTTGAACCTGTTTCAAAAAACCTAAGTGCTGGTTATTTCTAAGTAGCAGACATTTGCTTACTCATTGCAGAAGCCTGGAGGCGAGAGGAAAAGAAAACTGCACACTCTTGTTCTGAAGAGAGGATTAAGCAGAATGAAGGGAAGGGGATACTGGGGATGATTTAACAGCTTCCAAATCACCAACACTGACAATTTCAATATTCTATTTGTTACTCCAAGTTAGTGGTACAAAATGATGCAAGGACCTTGTTTATAGAAAGTTAGTCTCTCTTCTCTCCCTTTCATGTTCTGGATGGAAGTCTATAAACCCAGTATTTTCTGAAAACACTTGTGCTCCTTACTTGACACAACACAAAGAGCCAGTTAATTCTAGCCTCGGGGACATTTGGCAGTCTTACAAAAAATGGGGGAAAAAATGCATCCCTTTAAAAAAAATGCTAAAAAATCCAAACCCACAGTGCTTTAATGAACAGACTTTTTTAACAACTAAATACTGCTGAAGATGATTTTCAGCAATAGCAGTTTTCAAATGCTATCATGATCTACCTTCCCCTGAGGAAGCGTTTGCCTCCTCCTTCCATACATCATTCAGCCCTGTTAGAGATCATAGATCTCAAACAGAAAAATATTCTAAAAACTATTATCCCCCATTCTTCATGTGTCGCATTCATAGGAAACACAACCCAGTTTTTGGTGGTGTTTTCTGTGTGGGCGTTTTGGAAAGGGGGTGGCTGTTTTTAGCAGTGGTGGGAGTTGGGTGGTGAAGGAGTACCGGAAATATTTGGACTATTTGGCTAGTCTGAGTGATTGGCCAGTCTAGTACACAACACCTACAGGGCTTTGCTCTTTGAATGGGGGTTGAACAAGGTTGATGTTGAGAGAAAAGCAGATTCTAACCTCAACAGACCAAATGAGGACATATGCCACAAGATAAGTGTGAAACCAGATCCACTCACTACTCTGGAGCTTCACTGAAGAGAGGTGTAACTTCTAAAGCAAGCTATGCTGCTATTTAAGATGAGGAGAAAGCTAGTGCTCTCCCTCTCATTTCAGGAAAGACACAGCAGGCTTTGAATCCAGAAGGAGGCTACATTATTTACCCTTTCCTTCCTTCCTAAATTAGGTCAAAAGTCAATGGAGCAGAAAATGTGGCTGTGTCCCTTCCTCCTACTCACCAGCCACAGAAGCTGAGTTTACAAGGAGGCATGGTACAGACCAGTCTATAAAATAAACTGCTGCACAGAGGAAGCAAAGGAAGATTATTCAATCAGAGGGACAATGCTAAGGCACAGGAAGGTACAATGCATTTGGAATTATCCTGGGAGCAGAGGAGTGGAAGATGACACTTCAGTACTCATTGTTTGTATCTGTGTGCAACAGTATTAAACAATACAAAGATAAAATGGATCTCACTTTTCTGCAAAGTAACCAGGTACAATTATCAGCTAAAAACACACAAAAGATTAAGATCTACCACACAAATTAAATGCTTCACAGCAAAACTATAGAGGCTAGACAGGGAGAAACAACCCCATTTTCTAATCTATAATTTAGTTTCTTTAAAACTTAGTATTATCTTCTAGATTTATTGTTCTCAAAGCATTGTTTGCATTATATTATTATTCTTTTCAGTAATATCTGCACCATTCCAGTGCCTCACTCCTTTGGATCTCCCAATTTTTCTCGTATGCATAAACATACACCTCCTCTACGAGGCCTGACCCAAGTATTAAAAGCCCAGTCTGCAAACCACGTAAGTGTAACATTACCTGCTATTACCTAGAAGTATCCTATACTCTTACAAAGCTAGACAGGCCATTCACTCAGGCTAGCCCCTTCCACGTTTCCTGTAACCCTTCATCATCCAACCAACTCCCACCACTGCTAAGCACAACTGTCCACCCCCTTTCCAAAACTCCCATGTAGAAGGTACCACCAGAACCTTCCCCATAGTAGTCCTGCTCCCAGAGCCTCTCTGTGGCAAAGAATGCCCTGTCAATACCTTGTTTCTTGCCAAGTCATGCTGCCCATTAGCTGCAAACTCTCCTCACAGCTAGAAACAGCATTGATGATAACCCTAAGATATCACCCTCCCTGATGGTGATACCAAGCACAACTGATCATTCCCTGTTTAGCATATACATTATATATAAGACATACTTTTTTCCTGCCCACTCCCCTCAGCCATTTTGTTTGATATATACCCTATACTCTTTGCAGCACTGTCAAAAAAGAGAGAACTTTTCCAAGTAAATGAGCATTTTTCATGTACCTCCAGGATGCAGTTCAGTTTTTTTAACAGAACAGCTGCTCCAAGGAGTTGGAAAATCATTTCTCTAGATTGTTTCAATAATATTTCCATAACATTCCAGAAACTCCATGAGACTACCCAATGAGGCCTCAGATACTTTCAGAATCACTCACTATATTTAAATAACTCCTTTAAAAAAAGTAGGGAATTTTACAACATACATTGTTCCACTTTCCCAAAAAGGGCTCTTTCTTCCTATCTAGTCTTCCAAAACTGTACCATGAAATATTTGTCCAAACAAATGAGACAGAGTGAGAGCATACATGCATATAACCATGTGTTACTTCCTATACTAGACAAAGCCAGAGAGTAATACGGTGGCAGCTGATGGGACAGTGACTGTTTTTATTTTGCCAATTTTAACCAATGTTATTGGCAGCAAAGTATTTTAGGTAATGATTATATACACATTCATTTTCTGTCAACTCCTTCACCTCACAGCCCCAGACCAGGGACCTCTGACATCAGCCACATTGTGTCTACATCCCTGTAGACATGCCGCTTTCATTCCTTTCTACCCAGACTGATCACTCACCAACACGAATGAATGTGTCTCTCAAAAGACATCACATGACTTTGAACTTTGTCTCCAGCTGTACAAACTGTCTTGAGTCGCAAAGAGATCCAAGCCCTCTCTTTCCCTTACCCCTCAAATCTCCTGACAGCCAACTTTTCATTTCATATTTGTACAGCTTCTAGCACAGTGGGGTGCCATTTCATGATTTGTATTTATGCTATGACTTCCTGCCTGTAAGCAAAAACCTCCCAAATCTGTGTTGTTAGTTAAGCTGAAAACCAGTATCATCCCACATTAAAGAAAAATCCAGTCAAATATCTCAAAAAAAGAATAATCCTCCTGATCACTGAAAAAGTGTGTGTTAATATACTATATATGCATGCATTAATATATACCCCAGTGTTTGTTATCAACCTGCAGCATGGAGCTGGAAATGTAAGTAGTACCTGAGTAGTACATTTTTAAAGATATTTATAGCAAATATATTAGTGGATATACTGCAGTATTGCTTTTGTTCTATATGTTCACGAGGGGAAGTGCTGAAGGAGGACTATCTTTAAGAATTATAACAAAGTTCTGAAGGTATATTTATCTCAAAAGATGTCAAATAAGTGGAATTCCACAGAAATAAAAACAGTTTAATTTGTCCAAATAACAGATATTTGTGTTATAGTGTGTTTAACTTTTTTTTTTCCTGGACATTAAAAGCAGATATTTAAGAGTATAGAACATAGTGACCACCACAACATCTTGTCATGAGCTTGGAATATGAGAGAGAATGAGAGGAACAGAAACAGTACAAGAGAGAAATACATGTATTTTAATACGACTAATAACACCTATCACCTTTCATTTGCATTTAACACACAGTCCATACCATACACTGGCTATGCAGTCCAAGGACTCTACAGTGCCTTCACTGAGCAAGAACTGAACCCTTTCTACTGTCTTTTTTCCTTTAATAACTCTCCACTACATAGAACAGTTTTACAATGTTTCTCAAATGCTTAAGCTGAACACTACAAAGACTGCAGGAAGGCAAAGGGTATACAAAAAGAAGCATCCTTGCTTAATAGTGTTTGGTCTGGAGATACCCTCTCTGTGCTTTCAGACCATGGTATACCGGCAGACAACTTTTCATACTCATTGCAATCAGTGAGGTAACTGCTGCAACGTCTTGGCACCTGAGAAATCTTCGAAACATCCCAATAGCCCAGAAGCCTTACCTAAACTGCCAAGTCAGTCAGACAAGCTCTTGCATGCTTTAAAAACAAAATAAATTACTATCTGTCATCAGGTCTGGGTCCCAAACACAGGTTTTGAGCTGCAGTTCTGAGGCAGGAAAGCCTGACCTGTGCAAATTTTTGTTTCTGTGTTTAAAAATGGGTCTGCGAGATTGTTATATCTGCATACATTAAAATTAGGCACCGCAAATCCAGGCCTGACACTCAGGTCTGCTTCTGTAGCATCCTCTGCTCTCTCCAGAGCTCTCATCTGGAGCTACTTTCCACAGCACCGGAGTGGTGCTATTTGATTTTGATTTATCACAAGTGAATTATTATAATGAAATCACCAACGTGATTTAAGCCTCAGAGAAAGAATGGTTGGACTAACAAAAAACTGTTCTGCAAAACAAGCAATTATTGTTAGGTTCACTGGATATTGGCCTTAGCAATCCAGCTGATTAGAGAAAGTTAATGTTTTAAAAAGCAATAAAAAAATAAGAAATTAAATCCTTTAAATCTGCATGAAAGACTCCAAGAGGAATTTTACAGTTATTTTCACTGCATATTTTATTAGATATGTGATATTTTATTCATGGGTAAAGCAAATATAACAATTAGGAATAATTAGCATTTCAGCACAAAGTGTTATCTAATACATTAAAATACACATAGAATTCTTCACTTAAATTCTGTATCCTCACATTTTCCCCTTTCAGGTTGACAACTTTTCCATTTAGCATAGCATTTACAGGAACATTATATGGCTCCCAAAGAAACAGAAACAGACAGATCTAGTGGCTTTTGCCTTTGATATCTTATTTTCCTCCCCTCCTCATTTTCTTTTTCAGTTTCCCCTTGAACATAGCTTGTCATATAAACCCAGGATAACTTTCAATAAACTTTTTCCCTTACATCTTTTCTTTTCCACCCTACTCCCCTCCCATTCCAAAACCCATGTGTGCAATGGAAATCTTCTTTAAATCTAACCCTGCTCTTACAAATCTGTCAGTTTACCATTGACTAAATGTACAGTAATTGTCTCTGTACCATTTCTTCTACCAGAACTTTAATGCTACACAGAAATACTGAAGTTACGGTATTAACCTCTCTCATGAAGTGTCACTTTTTATTACACCTTTTTTTTTCTTTTTTTTTTTTTTCTTAATGCAGCACTTAAAGCTCACAGACTATCCCTTCCATGAGCTTTTGTGGTTAGCCCCAGACCAAAGCAGAAAGAAGTCTCACCAGCTGAAGTGTACTCTGCGGTACAATACAGAACACAAAATACCTCCTTCTCTGAATTAAGTATTTTATCACTGAAAGTAGGACATAAATTCTGAGCCTTACAAAATTATAGCACTGCACAATTTCAAAGTCGATTCCCTTGCCAAGTTTCATAACTGTCATCCAAACACCAGTACATTTCATTTACTAACCTTCAATTTCAGCCACTGTCCTCCCTGTTATACAGATCTGTTACAACTCTCCAAGTCACATAAACCATTATTAATTATAGTGGTTGCAGACACAAGAGAATCTTTCCCTTACTACAACGGCTCTCTCAACTGCTTGGCCAACAGTAACCAGAAACCAAAGCCTGACTCCTGTAATGAAGACTAGCAGAGGAAACTGCTAGTTTCCTAGCATGACAGTGCTCATGGGAAGAGACTGAAGGACAGAAAGTTGCAGCAAGAAAGACACCTTTTCCTCACCCTCTTGTCCTCTAAATGCTTACACTTTAGTCTTGATGTTTAAAATACTACATCATGAGAACAGCATTACATTCTACCTTTGTAGTGGGAGACAACTCTTCTCCATGTGCTGCTTCAAATGCACAAGCCAGTTAAGAACTGTGCCCAGGCCTTCCTTACCTGGCATCGAGGACAGATTAACTAGCATTGCATCACACTTACCTATCATGCAATTAGCACATATTCCATGACACATACCACATTCCAGGGGCTCAGTATTGCACCTTTTCCAACCCAGTCTACTAGCCTAGATGAGCAAGGAAGCCATGGTCAACATTACTCTGAAAAAGGCCAGCGTAGCTCATTTTGGTAACTACTGCTGGCAATAGCGCAGCTCAGACTTGCTAATAGACGCAGTAGATGGTGCAAGAACATAATGTAACACTACTGAAGGAAGGGAACTGCATTTGTAACGAGGAAGCCCAGTAGAAGCCAGTGGCTGGACAGCTAGTCTAGGGTACAAAATGCCCCAAGGAAACATGAGCTTTCATGACCAACTCCCAGCCACTATGTGCGTTTTCCAGCAACCTGCATGTTATGCTTTACTGTTGGGCTGTGACAATAATACTTGCCTCATGGCACTTCTAGATAACACAAACAAATGATTCTGTTTGGGGCTCTCAGCGTTGCAGCCCCATCAGTTCTGGAGTGTCAGCACTACCAGAATCAGAGACTGTAAGGCCTACAGGATGCCGAGGTGTGTAGCTGTCCAGGTTTTGACACACATGCCAAGCCTGAATGTGACATCAAAATTTTCTTCAAATTTCACCAGCTTACATAACAACTTATTCCTTTTGGAATTCAAGTCTAATTGGAAGGTGGGGAAAAGAAGAAAAAAAAAAGTGATAACTGAATTTGCAGATGCAGAGAGGTATCCAAATTTGCCTCATTACCAGTTTATCACCTCAAGTCAACCTTTTCCACATACCAAGCTATCATATATAGTAATATACTTACATAACATATTCTCAAAGTTGATTATTTTCTTATAATTGCTCAAAGTATAGATATTTTTTGGAAACCATTTCCTTTTCTTATTGGTCAATCATAAGTGCGAGCAAAAATGGTAATTATCAGTGTCTAATAAGTTTTTAAACACTAAAGATACAAAACAAACTATGTTTAGAGAGTGTGTAGATTAAAAGAGTGTTACCATGCTGTCATATACACCCAGGTAATCAAGAAAATTAACTAGAAACTGAGAGCTAAATAGAAGTAGTCTTTCACATAAACTATTTTTAAAACCATTTGTACTGTACTGGGGAGGGGAGGAAAGAAAAAGAAAGAAAGCAAGCAATGGAGTAGCAGTGAGAAAGAGTAAAAATACAAACCTCAAAAGACTTCAATAAATTTAAACCAGAAACAGGCTGTCATTGCAGATTATAGACAGCTATATATCAAATGGAAGAAAATGATGTAAGTTCAAGTCTATATCTAGGGAGTAACCTAATGGCTTACAAAAGTCATCTCTTGCCAATATCACTTGCTTTACAGGGCCAGGGAGTGGAAAAGAACCATACTTAATGCCTTTGTTCATTAAGTTAAATGAACCTTAGTTGGTAGGTTTATGTAGTCACACTCTTAAAAGATTTTTCTCCAGTGTGTTTTTTCAAAGATGGCACTGTGAGAATAAAGGTTCTGTGCATCCATAAGTAGTCATCCGAAAGCACGCAGCAGCAGCAGTGATTGTCATGTCAGACATTTGTTAGGGCACCACTTGAAAATGGATGGTTGGTTTTTTTACTCTGTCTTTATCAAGGACAAAGAACCTGATATAACACTAAGAGTTATTTAAGAACATGAAAAGGAGCCGCCTGCTGCAGTCAGCAATCCACAGGCTCAGCTTAAAATCTTCTGAAGTCAACTAAGCAACTCACCTGGATGATGACAATCACTGATGGTGACTAAGAAACACTCCAGAAAGCAGTGACACCTAATGGCAAACGTGCCTTTGGATGACAACAAGCCATAACCTATGGCATGCAAAGTTACCCCTCTTTACACAGTACGCAGCACTGACACACATAACAGGGACTGAAATATTATCACAAATCTCATCACCTGGGAAAACATTTTAGAAATAATGCACATAGAAACAGAGTATGTCATGCATGCCAAGCGTTTAAGTAGAATGTGGTTGCTAGTAGATCTTACTGGCTGCTAAGCCACAGTGAGATGTACTCCAGGTCTTCATTTGTATGAGTGTTTAAAATAAGAAAGTAACCTTGGCACATTATAGAGCAGGGAAAACAGCGACCTGAATACTCACAGGCACACAGACATATATTTGTTTTTAATAAATCTGGTTTGCTTGCTTGTCCTATGCTTTACAAATATATGTGAGAGTAACTGTAATGAACAGTTAGTGGCATACTCTACAAACCTTCTAATGAGGCTTTACCAGTAGCACAGCAAATTAAATTCCTATTATCAATGCACAACACAATACAAGCCAAGCTGCACTGTAGCACATCAGCTTATAAGAATAAATGGGGACGTGCATACCACCAAGCAAAAACCACCCTTAAAAAAAAAATTACATTTAAAGTCACTACCATTATCAATAAAAGAAACAAGCAATAGGCCCCACATTTGAATTGTCTTGATATTATTATCTGTGGTACAGAAAAGCTTAAAGGTATGAACCAAAACTCAGGACCCAGCAATGCTGGGAACTTGTCCAACACAAGGAATGCAGCAGTCCTGGCCTACAAAGTCTAAAAGCTGTGAGGAGTAAGGTGAAAGCAGAACTAATTTTCTCTCTCAGGAAAAAAATATAGTATGTATAAATATATATATTAAAATCAGATGTATAAATATATATAACTATATATTACATATATATTTCTGAACTTGCCATTAAAAATAAGCTAAGTGCAGTACACAACTGACTGCAGTTATTATCAATAACTAAAGTCACTGATAAACAAAAAATAATTTGAAGTAATCAAGGGGCCTGAACTACATGAATTATGTTTGGAAAATTGATTAGTATATTTTTCAGCAAAACATTTGTACCATAGTATGCGACTGCTGCACTAGGTGATTTTGCAGTACCTAATACACACATCTGCATATATGTTTCTATACGCATAACAGGAAATCCATATGCACATACAGATGTTTTACTGTGTATGTATCAAGGGAAAATCATGAGCACAAAGTACAAAATATAAAAGCATGAGACTATCAGCTGTAGAAGATACAAAGCATACGCAAATTGCGCAGTTGACAAGGAATGCCACCTAATCCCTGCTTAATTAAAACACTGTTCTAAACTCCTGTTTAGGGAGTGAGGAGTGTGGGACGACTGATGTATGAAGAAAATATCAGGCACCGTGGCTAATCTCAAAGACTTGGGAGCTTTTGAGCTACATAAATCAGAGCGACTTTTTGAATAGCCTCATAAAACACAGAATCATTGCCATTCCACTCACGACTTTCAGATTCTTCCTACAGCATACAGATCATTAGGAAACTTCTAAGCAATCAAGTAATGTGGGACTGATGAAATTACTCAATCAATGCATGGGCTGAGAGAAGCAGAGTAATACAGAATTGCACAGTTTTGACATGGTAACCCTGCCCCTTTCTTTTTTATACAGGGGTAACGAAAATTACAGTAGAGTCGATTCATTTCAACATTTTCACAAGAGTGCTTAATGTAGTCTTTCTGAACTGCCAGTTCCTATTTATAATAGCAGGGCAGCAGAAATGTACAGAATATAAGCAGCTCCACCGATGTTTAAAATATGATGTAGGAAAACAGGGTTTTTTTAATGTGCACATTTACATACACACAGAGCTGCTCTAATGATCAGAAGCTGTAAACAGAAGACAGAAACATGAAAAAGCACTATCATAGATACCAATCACCATACCCCTCCCATTGCCACCACCAAGTCGTTAATGTCTACTTTCTAAATTGTAAGATTTTTTTGGCATTGTCTAAGAAATGACTGATACTGAGAACATCCCTTCACAGGAAACACATAAAACATAGGCAAGCATTTCTGCATTATATTGAAAAAAAAGTATACGCTATTAGAAAAAGGGTATGCACAGGTAATGTGTTATTTCTTATGACTATTAGCCCCTCCCAAACGTGAGAAGATATTTTCCACTTGAATATCTTAAAACTGCAAAAGGAGAAAAAGATAATGCATTTATTCTGTCTGTTGCCTAAAGCATCATTACTACCTCTGGTAGTATTTCTTTTCCCCTGAACTGAGCATTTTGGGGTTTTATTTGGCTTTACGAATCCTTCTGTAGTTAATCTGTTCAGAGTACACTGCTACTGCTTTTGCTAACTCGGTTAAATAAATGCAGTTTATTACTTATGTCTAAATATTTTATACATAAGTTTATTTAGTACAAGTGGAAGAAGACAAAAGGGGGTCAGAACATCAGGTCACAAAATACAGTGGTGTTACTAGGAGCCAAATTTTCATCTGTGAGCTGTAGAGGTTGGAATATTTAGCTGTGCACCCATTTATTGTTCAAACAGTTCTAATTTCAGGTCATTTATTTTCAGTGTATTCATCTTAGTAGATTTAAAGCTCTGTGTAACAATTACATAGTTTGCCATTTTCATGGCAACATAAACCAGCCTATAAAAAGAGCTAATCCCCTTGTCAACTCTACTAATTTTCTCTTAAGACAAATTAATTGTGTGAGAAGCAACTACTTTAGTTCTGTTGGGTTTTCAATGAGGATTTATTGTGTTGATGCATCTAATCAATAAGAGTATTATATAAAAAGAAAAAAAAGGAACAGCTTTAAAATGTGTGGCATTCATCATAAAAAAACAAGTAAAGCAAAAAAATTTTCATTAACACGCGAAGAGAAAAGCTATCGTCTTCCTTAATGTTAGTGCAAAGCCACATAGCTTGCCCAGCAGCGCTCCTTTAGCCAAGAGGATGGGTGACAGGGGATTGCAAAGAAACTCATCTGCTACACAGTCAAAATTTCCCCCCAAATCCTAAGATGTGATCGTTTATTACAAGCTCTTGAGAAAAAATATCGTAAGACATAACTGTCTCCTAGTGTCGCTTTAACAGTCTACAACTGGGAAGACTTAAAAAAGTCATTCTCCCTTTAAAAGGAGGGCACAGAGCGCTGCCTCTCCAGAGCAGCATTTGCCGCTCCAGTCGCACACAGCTATAAGGACTGACCCTATAAAGTTGCGGTACCCAAAGGGAGCGGTGGCTTGTGGGCTCGGGGACGGGGAGGGCTACACGAAGGGCTGGCGCATCGCTGCCCAAATGTCAGTGTCCTGCAGGAAAGCTCCTGATGACCGGGCATTGCAAACGCTCTTCCCGCTTCCCTTCTCACAGAAATCTGCTACGGATCCCCACGACAAGCACCGGCAGACATATTTATACAGCAAACCCCAGGGCGAAAAGCAGCTGCCCCACGACAGGGGCCGCCACTGCCCCGGGTACCTCCCCAAAACCCCGGCGGGACCCTGCCCTCGAATGCCCCTTCCCCGGGGCAGCGCGACGCCGGCCGCCCCCGCTCCGCCTGCGTGCGGTGCCTGCAGATGGGCGAGCGGCCGCGGGGGAAGCGCCCTCCTCTCCTCTCCTTCTCTCCTTCCCCGCGCATCCCCGGCCGGCGCAGGGGGGCGACCCGCTCTCGCCAGTCGCGGGAACAAAACGCCGCTCGGCAGCGCGGCTCGGCGCTTCCCAGGGATGAGCCCGCCGAGGGAGGGCTGCCGAGCCGGAGGTGGCTCAGGATAACGGGGAGCGAGGGGGCACGGGAGGCCCGAGGCAGCCCGGCGCCCTGTCTGCGGCTGGGAGTGCGGGAAGCACCGTGCAGGGGCATCCCCCCGAGCTGCGCCGCCGCCGGCCGAGGGGGAGGCCCCGGGGGGCGCTCAGCGGGCGGGCGGGGTGGCGGCCCGGGAAGGGATGCCGGGCGGTCAGAGCCCCCCGGCCCCGCGGCGCCCTCCGCCCGCGGGAGGGGACGCGCTCACGTTGCCAAACCACCTGTTCCGCCGCGGGAGTGGAAGACGGGATGGAGGGTGTGAAGGAAGGGAAAGGGAAAAGGAAAAGGGGGGGTTGCGTGGCTGTCACGGTGCTGTGGGAAATAGGGGGAGGTTTGGGGTCACCCCCGCCCGAGGGCGAGCCGGGGCAGGCGGAAGGCAGGCTGGAGATGAGGGTCTGCGGGGAGGGACTGGGGAAGTGCCTGAGCCCTGGCCCCCCCAGTCATCAGCCTTATCAGCACCTCAAGGTCTAACGCACGCACATGCCCCGCCGACAAGAAGAAAGCTTTACACTACGCGGTAGGGGAAAAAGAAGGACGCCTAAGAACCTGGTGGAAAGCAATTATAAGAGGGGAACAAACAATAAGAAAAAGCAAGCGAGCAAGGGATAAAAGAGTGCGGGGGCTGCGGGGGAGGGGGGAAAGCCTGCCAAAAGAGGGAAGGTTGCAAACGAGAGCTGAAAAAGTGTCCAACAGCACCAGCAGGCGCATCACCCCCTTACCGATATGAATGATTGAATCTGCAATCGCCGCTTTCCAGGTTCGAGTCCAACAGACGGACACGACCAAGATGAGGGAGAAAACTTCCATCTCCTCCAGAGGTCCAGGCTTTGTAACAACAGACCTCTTCTCCAAACGGAGCCGCCGCGGAGCAGAGCGCAGCGCAGAAAGCCCAAGAGTTTGAGGTGCCGCCGGAGGAGCGTGTAAATCCCGGTGGCTGGCGCAGAGCCGCGGCTGGGCAGGGAGCGAGCCCGGGGCTCCGAGCGCTTCTCTCCTCGGCGAAACCCCGCGTCACTTCGCGGGGCTCCTGGGCAGCACCAGAATTGCTGGGAGCGCCGGTAGCAAATCCATCCAGCCCGGGCGCCGCCGCGGGCAGCAGACGCCTCTGCTGGTCAGACAATCCCCATCCTTCCGCCGGGTTCAGGGATCCGCTCGGTCCCGCTGCTGCACAGCAACTTCCAACCCACACCACGCACACGCTCACACACACATACACACACGCACAGACTCGCACACACAAGCAGACACGCACAAACCCTCTTGGCCAGAGAAGCCCCAGGAGCCCGCAGCAAATAGCTCGCCTTCAGCGAGGTGGGAGGAGCGGGCGACCGGGAGAGCAGGCGATCCCGCTTCCAGCAGCCAGATTCCTGCAGGAAAAGCCCCCCCGGAGGCCAAAAAACAAAGTGAACTTCAAGGTAATGCAGATAGTAATGCAGAGATTTCCCCCCACCCTTCGCTCAGAAAAATCGCTTCCCACAACTGGAGGAAAAAAAAATAAATCTGCCAATGGAGCCCAGCGTGCTGTCTCTGTCGCGCAAGGTGGTGGTTGGACAGGGCAGGAGCGAGAGGAGGAGTACCCGGAGCGAGTCAGAGGAAAGCAGATGATGGTCTGCAGGTTGCTTTTGGAGCTCGCTTTGCTGGTGGGATGCAGAGAGAGCTGGCAGCTCCAGCGCCAGCCAGCACGTTGCCTAGAAATGGATCACCTAGGAGAAGGAGAGAGAGCGAGAGATAAGTGCTATCAGCCAGAGAGGCAGAAACAGAGAGAGCGAGCGAAAGCGCTTCTCTCTAATAACCACCTCCTCCCCCTATCTGCAAAACAAGGGAGAAACAAAATAGAGCCCTCATCTCCCTTGAAATCTTCAGNGTGTTATGCACAGCTTAAAAAAAAAACTCACCCCATTTATTTAACCTTGTAACTACACTGCAGGTATCAAGTTCAAAGCTAGATGGGCACTTTTGCGTCTCAGTCTTTGACAACTGAGTCAGGGACGTTACTTGAAGGGGAAAAAGAAAAAAGGAAAATCAGGGACATCTGGCCTCAAGGGGAAAATGAAGACCTAAAAATCTATTAATATTACTTTAATTATCTGTGTTCTTGATGGAATTTTCACAATTCTTTAAAACAGTGAATTGGCTTTTTTCTTCTTCTCTCTTTAGGTAATGGAGAAATTTCTATGGGAAACCTTTGCAGCACACTTTTCATGCTCAGGGTTCTATGAATTCATTAACCAATTAATCCCCAGACTTCTCGTGGTGTAGTTAAATACATTATCCCCACTACACAGACAGAGAATAGTACAGAGAGGTTAAGTATGTTTCTATAAATCAGTCTAAATCCCCACTTTATGGCTTACTACACTTTCTTCTGACTTTGATTTTTCTAGTCACACTAGAGACAGGAAGCAGAAGTCAAAGAATTGCTCCAACATAGTAGCTATATCCTAAACTCACACAAACCATTGATAAGTCCTGGTAGTAAACCAGAGATCGAACAACACATTTTCTTCCGAAAGAACCTTTTTTGAAGGAAACTTCTCAGTTATAGTACTTCTAAGTTCATCGTATCTGACTTGCATATTTATCCTATTTCTCCTGACTTGTATATGTCTTCTTTCAGCCATAGGACTAGTTAACAAGCACAGTTATATACCTAGAAAATTTAAGGATTTAGTTTAAGAGGGAGAAATAAGATTTTTAAGAAAATATAAACTAAACTAATGGCAAGATAATTGAATCTATTAAAAACAAACAAGCAAACAAAAAACCTCTACCAACAAAGAGCACCAGCAGCAATTTCAACTTTGCTTAGGTCCACATTGGCTGGTGAGCACTTCCCTGAAAATGGTAACACTCAAAAGCCTTCAAGCCAGATCCAAAGTACAAGACAGGTCTCATCTTAACTCGCTAGAATGGGTTCTCTCTTTTCTAAATCACTACTAAGATTACTTTAAGAGGCAAAAGATAAGGTATGTAAAGACAACAATAGATGATGAGCAGTGTGAAGCAACAATCTCACAAACTGTATCACTCACATGCTGTATTTGTCAATATCCTCTGTGCAAACATCAGATCTGTTACTGATAAGAGCAAACAGTAATAAAGAGACTATTTTTCTATAAATGACAATTTATGCACAATATCAGTGAATGTAACAGGCATTAATTTTACAAGTAATAAGTTCTGATTCATCTGAGAAACTTTTGGAGCTGCTTGAGTCATTATTACTTCACAAAAGAACAGAGTTCACAAGAAATGTTAATTTGCTTCTTTGGGGGGCATGTCAGAGCAGTACTCTTTAATAATGTACAATGCACAGTAGGCAGAATAGGAAATGTAATGGAAATCTTTGCAAAATTGTAACTTTGTAATCCTCAGTTTAGATAACACTACAAATTTTGAGGCCTTATCTGGGAACTAGCTATCTTTACTGTCTTTTTAAGGCATCCAGTACCTCGAACTGGCCACACTGAATGGAAATTTTATTCCTAAGTTTGTAGACACATAGAATACAGGAGACAGGTAAGAGTTTGTAGCTCACAAATATCCTCTAACTAATAAGAAAAAATGATTTTTGAGTGGTAAAGAGCACCACATGAAAATTCAAATAATGAACACATTATTGACTTTATATACATCCACCACAGAGATAAAGTAATTTTCACTTCTTGCTTCCATTCTCTTCAATTCTTATTTATTAAAAACAAAAACTGATATCCTCCATTTAAATAGACAGAAAAAAGAAAATCATATGCTTTGTGGTTAGTTCAAAGTATCAGAGAAAAATGTTTAAAAAGGATAATGGTCTTTTCTGTTCAATAAATGCTAAACATTTACTGAAAGTTTAAGCTAGGGGGAAAAAAAGAATTCCAGAACCAAGGAGTTACTGACATTGTGAAAATACCCTAAAAATAACAGACCAATGCAGGCCTCTAATAAGCCCTAAGCACCATTTTCATGGCCTCAGTACTTGCTGCTTCAGGAACTTTGGAAACTGAATTCCTACAGGTTTCAGCCACGCTGCTCTTCCTTTGCTTCAGCTTCCCTCTCAGAATGTCCTCAGTGACATCAATATCACTTCAGCTTCACCATTAGCATCCATGGGAGAAGCACCACCGTCGACCAACCATTGTTTCTAACAACAGGGAGTAATTGTATTCTTTCTAGTAGTCTAACTAAAATGTGGTTAATAGTTGATGTACTTTATGTTTCCCCTGATCAGCTATTACAGTGTTGCACATTAATGCAACCCTTAGAGGAGCAGCAAAGAAAGAACGTTGTTGTGAAACAGATGCAGCAGGGTAAAAAAAGTGTCCATCTCATGTTTATTTCCTCATATCTATATATAACATACTGCTACCTTAACCAAGGCAGCCTGGGGCCTGGGCTTCTATCTACAGAGGAGAGACAGCTAGATACAAAAGTTTCACATGTTTTTCAGTCATCTAAAGCCTTAATATTGACAATGCTATGATCCTTTTCCTCTATGGTTGGCCCTACAAACAGATCTGACCAGGCAGAGGTCAACTTCTGATTTGTTTAATTCTAAGTCCAAGGACATCCTTCAGGTATTTGAAGAAATTAATATAGTGGTAAGACAGGCATGCTTACAACCTTCAGTTTTGGGAGATAAACAGAACAGCTAAGCTTTACTAATACAGTCCTAAATTACATAGGAAGTATTACCATTCTCACACATGAGCATTAAACATGCCTTTTGTACACTAAAATTTGATATTTTATGTTCAGGTATACTGGCTAAACTTTAAAAAAGGTTTAGATGAGGTGAAATCTAGTTACACTCTAGGTTATTCCACCTGTACATTTGCTCCAACACCTTTCTCATGAATGCCTATAAGTTACCACTTCAGAGGAAAAAAAGCCCAGCCAACCACTCTGTACCCATCCGACTGTTCTGCACTGTGAACAGTGGGAAAGGGAAATAGAAGAAATTCCTTCCTGACCCTACTAAGCTATCATTTCCTGTCAATTAACATTTTCACCTTAGATAGCCTAGTTATGAAGCTTCTTAACAGACACAGAATTATCCAAAAATTAAAATAAAATAAAATGGGGAAAAACCGTAATACAGCAGCATTAAACTTGGTGACTTCGTGTAACAGTGAACTCCAGCAGTGTCAGCTGGCTGTGAAAAATAACATTTCTTTTATTTGTTTCTGATTTATTCCACTGTCTTTGATAAGATAGTTCAATATTATTGCATTAAGAGGTGGGATTAAAAAGAATTGATGATCTGGTACAGGAGAGACCCATCAATCACAAATACATGACAGTCATACCCAAACTGTTATTGGTGCCAACACTGGAGAAAGGCTTGGAAGGCCCACCTACTCTTGCTAAGATTGGTTTCTATTTCCAGAATTTTAATACAATTTGTTGCCATTTTAACTGCATCTGCTCCTTCTTCTTTGACTCTTTGTGTGTCATTTTCTAAATGAACACTCCTGATGGAAAAATTAACAGTAATTCTGCAAATTTTTTTGATGGCTACACAGAAGCATGTGCATTTTTCTCTCTCTTCAGATGATATTGGAAATTCTGATTTGTCACCAAATAGTAACATTATAGATGAAATACAGAACCCTGTGACATTCTCAATGCTATGACTCTAGAAAGATAGCAAGCAGCCTCGGAAATGAGATCAGCATAGGCAGCTCCATGTAGAGAGCCATTTCAGTGGACACAGGATCTCCCCATAAGGAATAATTCCCAGATCATATCCTAATTTATATGAGGTTAAAAAAAAAGTTATCATTAGTAGTAATTCTTGCTACTTATGATTATTAGGACATAGGCTCTGAAAAGATATGTCTAAATTTAAAACTTGGTTTTAAAGGCTGTTCAAGGCTGGACAGATAAATATTTCATGATAGTAAGACAACCAACTACGGGCCTCCACCCTGTGGTTTATGTAGGACATGTTCCTTTTGAAAATGCTATTTCAACATAAATAACAGTTTCCCCCATTTTAAAAACAAACTGACAAATATGCCTCACCTTGCATTGCTACATTTTTTTAAAATACAGGCATTCTAAAAGTGCTGATAAAGAGAAAATGAATGACAGACCTATCAAGAGACCATGTGCTACAGACAAATATTCCTCTGCCCCTGAGCTGGTGCCCAGACTGCTGGGGAACACTGCTAACTGCAAAAGGTTACTTCAGCTGACATGTCTATTCAGCCTTTGCTTTACCTGGGATAGCTTCAAACAAGGAGTCATCTCGGAAGCCTTTAGTTAGGAGGACATATGTCCATTAGGAAATAGACTTGTTTCAGTGACCGCCAAATAACCTTTAAAGGAAAGCTCTAGCCTACTGCCAACTCTTAAGTTGTGCTCTGGAGAGGTCCAGGCTAATAGGACAGTTCCAATGCCACGTAGACTTTGAGTGAAAGCATGCAGTCTTGTGCCTCTGTCATTCCTCCTGAATAATGGGGGTAATCTTGCTTTTACTTGGAAGAATAGTTTGGGGACTAAATCTGTTCTTTTTTTCAAATGCAAAGTATTATACCCCTTTTCCAATCTCTTTCACTTAGTTTCTCTGTAATTTAAATATGTGAATGTGCATGTATCTGCAAGAGTGAGTTTATGTGCATATACAGATAGATAAAAAGAAAGAAAGAAATTTCATTTGGCCATTATAGAAATAAACAGAACATTAAATATTTACTACATGTCAACAGGTAGTGCATGTTGTGGCCTTGAATATCTTATCCCAAAGGAATGCATACCAAACCAGAATCAAGAGTTATTCTGCTGAGATGAAGAATTTAAAAAAAAATATTGATGCAGTACATAGCAAGGTTTTCAAAGCTTTCTGCGTTTTAACAACTACAATATGATTGAGTTTATTTGAGAGCTTGTGTCTTATCCTTTAGCCTCAATACACAAAACTCAGAAAGTGGTTATGAAGTAAAGTCAACCCTCAGAGCAACGAGTGTTATCAGAGTGATATAGCAGGGACTGCTGCTGAGGTAGATTTATTTTGGCTCCATTTAAACTCATGTTATAGATCTCCTGTGTTGCCTGAGCCATCCTGTTATGTGCCTTACTTAGAAGCTATTATGCTACTGCAGGCGGGAAGACAGTGCCTAAGAGTAGTAAGGTTTCTTGGGCAAAAGGTTTCTGAACGAAACACAAGAAAAATGGTGTCAAAATATTAATTTCGTAGGCACCAGAGAGAATGTGATGCTCTGAGATATATAAATACATAACATCTTTTTCAATCTTATCTATGTTAAAGTGAAACCAGAGAATAAATTCTCCCTTCTCTTGCTTCTTCTGCACAGTGAGTATTAAGCCAAAATCTTCTAACACCAAATCCTTCCTGTCTCTGCAATCATCCAGCTAGCTGTTCTCATTCATCTCTTAGCATCTCACTCAAACTCCCTGTTATTCACCACTCCTGAAGGTGCCTTACTGTACCTTAACATGGTATTTATACCATTTCACTTTTCTCTCTTGCTGGCATTCCTATCCTTCTAATATTGCTCCTCCTATTATTCCCTACATTTCACAGTCACGGTCTTTGCTGCTACCTTCCCTTTAGCCATTCTTTCCCTTCCAGAGCTATAGAAGGGTTGAAGAGATGCAAGACACTTTCTGCCAAAGCCATCTCACAGTTAGGCTGAGTGAAAAGCATATCACAAATGGAGGAGAAAGCCCATAAGGGAAGCAAGAGAAGCAGGGAATATCCTGACAACTGCAGCCACAGCTACAGTTTCTACCTGTGGATCTTCTATTGGTAGCATAAATAAATAGTAACTTTTAGCAAGTGCTTGGACAGGTCTAAGAACTCGGGTAAGGTATGAATAGCAGTGTGAATGCAGAGATAGCACTCCTAGAAACTGGTGGAGGATGTGCATGTTCTCTGTCTGATGTCTCTTTATCTCACTCCTAGCTCTTTTCCCAATACCCATGGATGACTGCAGGTGCATTCTGGGCACAGGCTAGGAGCCACCAAGATGGAGAACCACCAAACCAAACACACCAGTCACTGTGAAACTATCTTTAAGAACTTGACATGTTATAGTGGAGAGAAATTTCTAGGAAAGCTTTGATGAAAGACAGCAGAGTGATGGCAGAGCACACTGAAGTCACAGTTCAGATCCAAGTAGCTCTTCATTTAACCTTTTAGTGTCACATAAATGAAGGACTCAGACTATTCTGGGTACTATATGCAGTGAAAAAGCCAATCAGGAGCAAACCATTTTAACTGGTCTCACTCTACATCTTCACTGATGCTGAGAAGAGAGGAGGCAGTTTTAACTGTGAGTGTAAAAGAAAGGTGAGTTAGAAGTCATCACTGAACCAGAAATGCCACATGCTGTTTGCTTTGTATAATGCAAGACCAGACTCAGCTGAGTCTTTTCTGCTGCAGGTGGTGGAAGAGATGATTGGAAAAGCGTAGTATTG
This sequence comes from Campylorhamphus procurvoides, assembly GCA_013396655.1. Lineage (NCBI taxonomy): Eukaryota > Metazoa > Chordata > Aves > Passeriformes > Dendrocolaptidae > Campylorhamphus > Campylorhamphus procurvoides. The sequence goes on along the minus strand of WBMV01006571.1, from coordinate 10,617 downwards.
GAAAATAGAATTACTGTTGCTCTGTGAGCCCATAGTTCAAGCAGGGGAAAATGTGGCACCCTAGATTCTTTTACATATTTGGAAAAGTTAGCAGGAAGCCTGTTACATTTGATGGTTTAACAAAAATATGACACAATTATTTGTGGAAGACATGGTGCAGACATTGCTGATTATTTAACACTATAGTCAAAGTGACACCTGCTAAACACTACATATTTTTTGATTACATCTTTATTTAGTAGTAGTCATTAGTGTTATGTTAGTTTATATTGGGAATTCTAGAAAGACTAAGATTTAATGGTAGCACATAGAACACAAAAAGTATAGCAAAATAGTCCTCACCACAATATAGAATCACACAATCACATAATCATCGAGGTTGAAAAAGACCTCTGAGATCATCAAGTCCAACCTTTGACTTAGCACAACCTAGCCTACTAGACCATGGCACTAAGTGCCACATCCAGTCTCTTAAATACCTCCAGGGACAGTGAAACCACCACCTCCCTGAGCAGCCCATTCCAATGCCCAGTCACTCTCCTTGTAAAGAATTTCTTCCTAACATCTAACCTAAACGGCCCCTGGCACAGTTTAAGCCCATGCCCTCTTGTCCTACTGCTGATTGCCTGGGAGAGGAGACCAACCCCCTCCTGGCTACAGCTTCCTTTCAGGTAGTTGTACAGAGAAGCAAGGTCTCCCCTGAGCCTCCTCTTCTCCGGGCTCAACAACCCCAGCTCCTTCAGCCACTCCTCATAGTACTTGTGCTCCAGTCCCTTCATCAGCTTTGTTGCCTTTCTTTGGACATGTTTCAGCATCTCAATATCCTTCCTAAATTGAAGGACCCAGAACTGGACACAGCACTCAAGGTGAGGCCTCACCACTGCCGAGTACAGAGGCCATTATTTCCCTGGTCCTGCTGGCCACACTATTTCTGATGCAGGCCAGGATGCCATTGGCCTTCTTGGCCACCTGGACACACTACTGGCTCATGTTTAGTTTCCTGTGAATCAGTACACTCCTATTATACAAGAAAAGAGTCTGGAAGGGAAGCAAAAAAGGCAAGCATATTCCCAAAGTCCTGTGTAAAAAAATCTGAAGAGGAATTTGGATTTCTCAAGCTGCAGCATAGGAAACCCCACCAAAACAACCCTCTCTCTCTCCTGGTGCATTTGAACACTGTATGGTTGCTTTCAAGCAGAAGCAGCAGCATGAGAAAAAATTACCTTCACCTGTAAACTTAAACATGGGTTTAGTAACAGGATCCCAGTTGATAAGTTCTTGTAACAGTATTTGAAGTATGGTTTGCACTACTTCCTGTGTGCTAGCTTTAAACAATAAATTCTCAGTACAAAATAAATCTCATGTCTTGCCTAAGATTTATTGTCCAATATAATTATTGTTGCTTGGTTTTTCCAATAAATAAAACATTAACTGAACCAAATAAAGACCCAGGTAAAGAAAGATAACTGCTGAATTTGAGAACTGTTAAAGTCACTACTTTTTATGTGAGGAGTCAAATAATTCTCCACGAGAGAAGGCACTAATTAGTCATTACATTGTTGGATATTAGTATGTCTAGTACTCTCTGAAAGAATTCTCTCTTCATAATGAGCGAAATAGGTTTCCATATCCAAGAGTCTTTATCCATTCTTTATGTTTTCACACTGTTACTTTTGGTAATAATTTCTCACCTTTCTCTTGTTCCCTTCTCCCTAGAAGACGTACTAAATCAAGGTAGCTGAAATAACCTATTTGAAATTTCTTGCTTTGATGCATTAAACATAATTTCCTTCTCTCTGTGTTTTCATCATAACAAACAGCATCATTATAGTTGACATTTACCTTATTCCACAGTATTTCTGTCATAAATTAAGAAAGAACCATTAGATATGATGACACGGCAAGGGAGAGAGTACCTAAATAACATGATAAATTATTTGTGGTGATTTTTATGATAATTCAATTTTGTCTGTACAGTACCTAAAATTAAAATAAACAACCTATTTTTCTCAGTTGGACTGGCTTTTACAAGTACTTTTCACATAATATTTACCCTGTAAAACCATCCCAACAGGACTGGAAAGGCTATACAACTCTGAAGTGCTACTATTTCAATGAAAGCCAGTCAGAAAAACTTGATTTCAAAGGGCCTTTTGAAAAAATTCTACTAAGACCCTACAATATATGGAGGAAAAGGGCAATATAAAGTAAAATTACCTTCCTATTATGAGCTACTTTTCATTCAATGCCTTCTTCATTTGCTTAGAATTACTAACAAGTGAATTTTGAAAAGGAAAAACTGCATTTTCTATTTTGACTAGGTTCAACATTTTCTTCACATTAGTGAAGTCATGCTGATAAATTGAAACAATTCCTATTAGCATGACTGCAAAATGTGTTTTGGATGACTCCAGATATTGAATGTTCATGCATCACCCCCACTGCACACGTACAAAAATTCTACAGTATATATTTATGTTACAAGCTTTCCAACTATTACTGTTCTCCATGTTCTTTAATGTATTTTCTCTTTTCCTCTTTAATGTCTACTCTTCTGTATCTTTTTCATCAGCCTAAGTCACAAAAAAATAAGCAAATCATTAATATATATTTAGATGATTTATAAAACGTAAGATATTTCTGCGCACCTACCTGCTTGGTAAAACACTGGGAATGAATTCGCCACTAGGGATGATAATAAAGTGCCCCGTTCCACTCTCCTTTACCTTTCAAGTTTGTGATCTCCTCTGAAAAGGCAAACAGTAACAACAAATTGGCTTTTTTAAGTGTTACTCACACTTAATAATTTCTCCATTCCAGTAATTAGGAATATAACTGCCCTGATGCCCCAAAAATTCCTACATAAAGTCTCATTTTGTTCTTCAGAAAATAAAATATTGATAGTATTAGTAGTCAATGGCTCGATTTCGTACTTCAATTTTTCATTTGGCTGTGAAACAGGGGGACATGTTCAAGAAACAGAATGCTTGCCTATGGTACACTATAACAACATGATTTGAGTGCTTATCAAGGTCTGAAAGAAGAAACTAAGCACTTTATGCACCTTAAAAAAACCCACCCACCTTCTAATTACTTTATTAGACTATCCTCGAAGTAGTGTAACAGTGAAAATGCATAAAAATTATTCTTGTAAATAAGCAACTACATGTTTTATCATCCTTCTCACATACAGAAAACTGAATGGACTTCTGTTGACGTGAGCTACTTATCTGAAAAGCTGTAAACCATTCAGCCTGAATAGCTGTGGCCTGATTGCATTCTTCTCTTGGGTATCAAAAAGTTACCCAGGTTCAGTAAGTTCCACTTCACTGAAGATCTGTTGTAAATTCTGTGTTATTCTCCACTTTTATTCTTTTCCATATATACAGACAGGGTGACACATTTATGCAACTACATGGAGTTTCGGTCCTTTAATACAAATTGCTCTCCAAGTAATTGCAGGGAAGTTTAGTGGGATTGTGTAGAGTGTAAAGGACAGGTGACAGTGGTAAGCACATCAGACTCTGGCCCTTGACCTGTCCAAGCTAATTGATGAGCTGCAGTCCCAGACATTCAACTGTCACTCTTGCAAAGTGAATTCTGTACTGACAGAGGACGAACCCAGTGAGGGGGAAACAATAATTGCATTAAACCTCATTTAAAACATTTTTGACAGGTGAATCTTGACACAAAGTGGAAAGCAGTAAATCACCTCAGGGGTTTAAAACTCTGAATGTATCCGGAAACTTGTCTTAGCATCAGAACTTGGTTACCCAACTCCCTTTTCAAATCAGTTAAAGTCTCAACAAAATCGAGGCTAAACACATCTGCTCACCTCTCTGCTTCAGAGGGTTTCAATCGAATCAGAGACTTTTCCCATATACAGAAAGCTGAAGACACAAATACAAGTTTAAAGGACTGGAGTTTAGTGGCATACAATTTGCTTATCAGTTCCCCACAGCATTTTTTGTCTCTGTTTTTAAAAAAATGAAGCAGAAATATCAATAATCCATAGGAACTGCCATGTCTCCTTTTTGGAAAAAAAACCCAAAGTACTTTAGTAAATGACAGAGCATAAGCAACTTTATTAAACACATTGTCAGAGAGATTCTTCTATCCCCAACTTTGGGTGAAACTACCAGGCACAATACAAAGCAGAAGTAAACCGATTTCAAACTCAGGCATTTGCTCCTTTGTAAATGGAAGTAATTTTGCAAGTAAATATCAAATTTGGACTTAAGCTTAAATATAGTCAGTAAAAGTGTCACAAGTGTTACAAGTGGTGAAGTTCAACAGTCAAAACTGAGTTAAAACAAAGTAATGAACTAAGCACTTTGGACTAATTAGCTCTATCTTCTATCAAGCTAGATATAAAATTATTTCTATATAAAAGATCAGACTTGCAGTAGAATGAAGTGAAAACTGAATTTTTGGGTCTACTCAGGGGAGCAGAAATAAGGGAACGATCTCTCCTATTTGCTAGAAAGTCACCTTTAAAGAAAGAAAGAAAAAGAAGTCTCTAAGGACTTACCATAAAAGCATCCAGAGGAAGCAAAACTAGTTTCCTATGCAGCAATATGATGCTTGCAACATTTTTGATTAAGAGGGAAGTGCAGGATAGATTACACCATGTCCCTATTCTGGATAACCTTCTCTTATCCAAATACATGTATAAAACAACACAGAGCTGTGGATAAGGACTGAAGCAGGAGGCAAACTCTTATAAGCCCTTTGGGAAATAATACTAAATGGATGTGAATTTTGAATCCCATGTTAGTTTTCTGTGGTATGCATTGCAATACAAAGGGACTCATCCAAGACCAGTGTATATTTGAATAGTTGGTTGGAGTTTTGCCATCAATTTATTCTCTCTTTAAGGAGGGGGGGGGGGGGCGAAGGAAAGCCTCAAGTTGATATATTACTATTAAAAAGCCAAAACAAAACCAAAGAAACAAAAAAAACCCAGAAGAAGCAGTATCATCACGTATTAAGCTGTAAGGCAGCACAGTGGCTGAAACTTGAATCACTGTACAGCAGGTGAATGAATTATTATGCTACAGATAAGGTCTGACTGAATGGTGGTCAGAGCTCTCAGGCCATGGTTTTCTGAGTGGGGATCTGGCCAGAACACAAACATTTGCCTTCTCTAGGTAATCAAACTTTTGGCAGGACAGAGGCTGTCATACACACCTAGGACTAGAGCCTGACACAGCAAGGGTGAAAATGCAGCACTAGATGCTCAGAGGTACTCCTTGGTACAGCAATTTAAACAATGCACCCAAGCTTCTCCTGACAGAGCTGTCCCACTTTCTATAAATAATGCTCTAGCTAAGGGAGACTGACTCTCTGCTTAAGCCATTCTCACATATGATTTAATTTGGGCTTTCTACTTTTATTGTCAATGGCCCTGTCCATAAAAGTAGCAGCTGTACTAAAGTTTCATGGGGTTTTTTTGGTTTTGTTTTTCTTTTGTAGAGAATGCACTTGGTAAGATTTAAGATTAATTACAGGAAGGAGCAGATCAAAAAAATTTGAAAACATTTGTGAAATACATTTCTTGTGTTAAATACCAGATCCATGTACATTATAAATGGCTCCATGAATTTTTTTTACGGTGTTAGACTGAATTTGCCATAGCAGAGTGAGCCAGTGGCACTAAAACTGTTCCACATTTTCAACTTAGGTTTTAAAAGTGCTGAAAGACATAAAGTAAAAGACAAAGATGTGCACCCTACTCTGATAAAAAAAAAAAAGAAAGGAAAAAAGCAGCCAAAAATCAAAGCCAAGAAATATATATATATGTATATAAATAAATAAAAAAGAATGAAAAGTTATGAGATGAAAGCATCAATGGTATAATCAGCTGGTCTTTATAAGAGTTTGCAGTAGAAGTCAGTATAGGTAGAAGAGCCCATCCCCAACTTGATGAATTCCCAGCAGGTCATAACTATGAAAAGAAAAGTCAGTATATAACATACAGACTTCTTCCTGAACTCCAGCCTAGTATCAAAGCAGCTAAGCTTTGTTTCAGCTCCTTTTAGTACATCTAGAGAAGGGACAAGAATGCTTTACGTGTGGGAAATTGCCAGGGAGACAGAGAAACAGGGTCAGTATTTAGCAACAAGTAACACTGCCTACTGCTCCTGGTTGTTTGTACAGTTTCTACCCCTTGGTAGAAGTCAGTCTGAAAATCTTTAGAGAGAAAAATCTGAAGAATGGTGCCATGGGCAGAGCTAACATTGTGCTATGAAAATAAGTTAAAATCTCTTAATAAAGATTAAATGTTAATGATGCACAATAGATGACAGGCAATTTTTGGTTGCTTGATTTTTAACCAAAATAATATTTTGCATATGCATCCCCATGCAACTGAAACTTTCCACACACGCTTCCAAAATATGCACCTTAGCCTTGAAAAAGAGAGGAGAGAATCCGTCCTAAACATCTCATCTGATTAGCAACATTTTTGATACCAGACAATGACACAGAAGACATTCAACTCTCCAGTTTTCAGGGAAACGCTCTGCTTGAGAATTTCTAATGGACATTTCCAGTCCACACCATCGCAGCAGTTCACATACTATATATGAAAACGATCTTTGTAAAATAAGTTTCCATGCTATTTATAAGAGTGCCTGCTCAGCATCATAAGCCATCTTTTTATCATACTGGTACCAAACAGAGAGCACAGTAGCGTAAAAGACAAGCAGAATTACTTGGTTGAGTTTTGCCTGTGTGATTAGGAAACTTCAAATATATTCACGTACATACAAAGAATTTGCTTTCCAATTATGTCATGCTTCATAAGTCAGTTGTGGAGCAGAGTTAAAAAGGAGGCAGAAAAGTGTCTACAGTTGATAAATAAACATGCCTGTGTATTTCCCTCCAAGTCATTACTTATATGGACCTTGAATTTAAATTTACATGTATTCTGGTACTTCGTATTTGAAAGTGGGCCTGAGGGAAAAAAAAAAACCAACTTATTCCCAAAATACAAACTATTTCAGGTTAGAGTACTAGCACTAAACCTTACAAGACTTCTGACATTAAGATAACTCTACCTGCATTGTTTTCATATACGGTATATAATATAACATAATTTGTTACTGGTTTTGAATTTACCTGGGTCAGTTCTGTATACATTGAGGTAGATTTTAGTTCTTGCTAAAAGTTAATACCCACTTTCTTTTTATGTTTGTTGCCTTGAATATTTGTATGCCACAATGTTGTACTGTCTGGTTTGGGAGCCAAGCAAAGTCCATTTCCTTTGTAGTGGAAAACCTGAATGTTCCTTGAAAGTAGCAATAATTTTGAGATTCCATCAAGACCTCTCAAATAAAACCTCTGAAAGTCAAGTATGTGCTTATATTGGTTTGAACTGAAGAAGTTACCAAAAGGACAGGAGAGCAAAGCTACAGCCTGTTATTCCAGCAGTGAAGAGCTTCCTCTCAACATTTCAATAATTTCTATTTACTTTCAAAAGGCATGTAAATACCAGTTTTATCGCATATCTTACATACTCTCCAAAATAGTAAAGAAAGTAAAGAAAAAGAAAGAAAAAGTATAGAAAAATCTCAGATGAATTGAGGAGTGTTAATTTTTCACAATCCAATTCAAAAAAATTAAATTTTAACTTTTAAACACTTTAAACTTTTTAAATTTCAACACAAAGATATATATAAATACATATACACATATAAATATATATGCACACACATATTTCAGCAATCAAATTTTTGTCAAAATTTGATGTACTTTCAATGTATGAAACATGTCTTAATGTGGTCTACCATGAATGGTAAGACTAAAAGTTTTATTTCAAGCCTTCATGAATTCCTAGAACTATTTGACTTTTTATTTGACCTACAGACTTAAATTATTCCTTAGAACACCAATCAATTATTTTCATTAACCAGAAATAGAGTGTTAGTAGTTAAAAAGCCAAACCTCAATCTCTGTATCTTGGAAAGGTGTATTGTGTATACTCAAAGGTGAAAGGATACCCCTGAAGTATTTCATTTCTCTAAGAGAAATGTCTTACCTCAGCTGCTCTTCCCTATCATGGAAGCTAGCAATCATGGTGAAATAAATGTATAATATAAATCAAAGAGCATTTAGAATAAGTATGACTTCTGCTCCTGGTCTCTTTATCTTATCCCAGAAATTTTCCTGAAGGCTTTTCCTCTCATTAGACTAAAATTTGCTGAGCTGATCACATACTTCCCTCAGTGCTTACAGTTTTGGCTGAAACATAAATACACTCTGGTGAACAGCAAATTAACATCAAGAACAGGTCTTCAAATTTTTGAGATGACTTTTAAGAGAGAGCTGGGAAAACAAACAGGCTCATTTGAGGAAAACAGTCAAAGAAGTAATTATGTATCAATTTATTCTTTCTTGGCAAATTTAATAGGTATGTACTGCTCTTCCCTTATCAAAATTTAAATCTGCTCAATAGGATCTAAAATTTATTTTTAGATATTCTTTAGGTTTTTCTTTTATGTCTAGCAATGCTACTTTGATTACCAAAAATACTTCTAAGTAGGTGTGGAACCCTGGCAATTATGAGGATTCATATTTTGCTAATGTTATACTCCACTGACATTTTAACAACTCATCGAGATACATCAGACTGTTTCCACATCATTTGTTCTCTTTCAGACATTCAAATTTCTTTCAGCTGATATATTCATTTCACTCAAAGCTGTCAATTTGTGAAGTTCCTTGAGTGCATAAAATTTCTGTAGTAATTGAATCATGTATTTTTACCTTCCATTTTTTAAATACATACCTTGAAAGCTTACTCCTCCTCATCTGGAATCCGCTTAGTCTTGGAAAGGTATATGTCTAAACTTTGTGCTTTTTTGAAATATTAATTCCATGCCTAATTAAAACATTTAAAGTTGCCACAGTCAGTCAACACTTAAAATAGATTCACCAGCAAAAGAATTTCTTTCTTAACTGCCCCTACAGAGTCTGAAAAATACCTGATTTTTGTTTTGACAGATCTGAATAATCCAGAGTGTTAACACAGAGTTAACAGGTATTAACCCTATTGCTAGTTAGTTAACCCTATTGTAGGTTCATGATGTTCTCTGGGATCTCTTGCTAGGAGAGAAAGCAGACTTTTGCTCTAAAAGAACAGTACTTCTCTAACACATCCCAAACCTGTCGAAGCAGTTTTCATTTCTGTACATAAGCCCAAGCTCATCTTAGTTTTTTTTACCTGAAACATTTCTTTGCAGTCTCCTCCTCTCCTCCCAATGTCCCGCAGATGTTTCAGAAAGCCAAACAGCATTCACAGGAGCTCAAATAGCTTCACCAACTTCACCTGCTACTTCCTCATTCCTCTCAGTTAGTTTCCTTCTTCTAATCCTCAGATGTCCCATATTGACTCTTCTTCTATCTAGTTATGTTAATTTTTAATTGTCCTCCACTATTCTTCAAGATTAAAAAGATGTCTCTTCTCTCTTTTTTGTCTTGTGCTGACTGCACAGACATTTAGCAAACATTTCTTCAATGCTTTGATAATTGCACGAGAATACCACCTTTGGCATGTCTGAAGATTACTAAGAGTAAAATGTACTTGTGGACGAAATGTGCAAGATTGAATTTCTACATCAGATTTCTTATGCTATGTAAAATGCTTTGAAAAGTCTGTTTGAAGATGCACTGCAGAAATATGTTTTGTCTTGACCATTCTGAGATTAAGTGGAGATTTCTGGGAAAGATCTGTTAGAACTACTGATTTTGAACTTGGGTAACATAAGCTCAACTCAATGAACACATGTGTATATCATGCAGTATCACTGTAATTATAGCAGCGAGCTCACATCATGAATATGGATTTCACTTGCACTGGTCATGGAATCATAGAAACATAGAATAGTTTGGTTTGGAAGGGATCTTAAAGATATCTGATTCCAACTCCCTGCCACTGACACCTTCACTAGACCAGGTTGCTCAGAGCCCCATCCAACCTGGCTTTGAACACTTGAAGGAATGTGTTTCACTGGGCAACCTGTTCCAGTGCCTCACCACCCTCACAGTGAAGGACTTCTTCCTAATATCCATTCTAAAACTACTCTCAGTTTGAAACCATTCCCCCTTGTCCTATCACTACACTCCTTTGTAAAAAGTCTCCGTCCATCTTTCTTGCGGGTTCCCTTCAGGTACTGGAAGGCCTCAATTAGGTCACTCTGAAGCCTTCTCTTTTCCAGAGAATCCCAATTCTTTCAGCCTTTCCTCATAAGATAGGTATTCCATTCCTCTAATCAATCTTGGTGACTCTCCTCTGAAGTTGTTCCAAAAGGTCCATGTCCTTCCTATGCTGGGGACCCCACATCTGGATGCAGCACTCCATGTGGGGTCTCACCAGAGTGGAGCTGAGGGACAGAATCACCTCTCTTACCTGCTGGCCACGCTGCTTTTGGTGCAGCCCAGGACACGGTTGACTTCCTGGGCTGCAGGTGCACATTGCTGTGTCATGTCCAGCCTCTCATCCAGCAACACTCCCAAGTCCTTCGTGCCAGGGCTGCTTTCGATCTGTTCATCCCCCAGCCCATATTTGATAGCAGGGATTGCTCTGCCCCACGTGCAGCACCTTGCATGTGGTCT
>WBMV01006570.1:134417-149985 GCA_013396655.1 Campylorhamphus procurvoides | reverse complement strand
GCGCCTCCTGCGCCCGGGGGGGCCGCGGGGGCCGCACCGGCGACCGGGGAGCGCTTACCGAACCACCGGGTGCCCTTACCGAGCCACCGGGGAGGCCCGGCCGCGATGCGTCCCGGGGCCGCTGCCCGCCCGCCGGCACGGAACGAACCGGCTCCGGCAGCCCCCACCCGNACCCGGCACGCCGCTCCCCGGGACGCGGCGGGGGCCGAGTGGGGCGCCCCGGGGTCCCGCAACTCGGAGCGAGGGGAACCGACCCGTCTCCCGTTCCCCGAGGGCAGACAAACCCCCGAGTGACCGGGGACGCGCTGGGTCCCGGCGGGTGGGCAGCGCTCCCGGACACCCCGAGCGGGGCTCTGCCGTGAGCCCCCCAGGGGAGCCCCGGGGTAGCGGGACCATCCCACCCGCTCCAGGGAGAGCAACCGAGTGAACGCAGTCCCGGTCCGCGGATCCCGTCCCCGCAGCCCGATCCGGGCTCCCCCCGGCCCGGTACGGTCCAACTCACCGAGCGCGGCCCCGCGGATCCCGGCGCGGCGGGAGCTCAGCTGCCTCCGGCGGCAGGAAAAGAGAGAGAGACCCCAGAAACGTCCCGTGGGGGGAGGTGGCGGTCGGTGTGGTGTCCCTTGCCGAGCGCTGCAGCCGGTCCGAGCGCAGCCTTGACGCGGAGCTGCCGGGGAGGTGCCCCAAGTTTTATCCCGCACCGCCCGGGGTGGAGCCTGGCGGGGGCAGGGACCGGGCAGGGACCGGGCTGGCCCCGGCAACGGCTCCGGCCACGGCGATAACCGCACCTGCTCCCACGGAGGGTCCCGGCCCTTGCCCCCAGTCCCGGTCCCAATCCTACCCCAGGGGTCCCAGCCCCGTCCCCTTTTTCGGATCCCGCTTCCGATATCTTGGCTCGCCGTCAGCCCGATCTCGGTCTCAGCCCACCATGGATGTCTCAGCCACTCCCGGGGACTCGGCTCTGCCCCACCGGGGGTCCCGGTCCCGGCTCTGCCCCCACTGCTCAGGGGGCCGCTGCAGGCAGCGTAGGGGGGACCAGCCCCCCGCGGGCCGTGGGGAGGGGACAGACCGGACACCTCTTCCCGTCTGGGTGTCCCCTCACTGGGGTCAAAGTCAGTCCGTGGGCAGGGAACGGATGGGCTGAGCTCTCCTTGGGAGCCGAGTGTCAAAGCTGCTGCCCGAGTCTAATATCGAGACTCTCTGATGTCTAATAACAAGGTTGGGCTGGCCCTCCCTGCCCCAGGGATTTCCTCTGCCCAACCACCCACTGCCCAGCCAGAACGCAGACTCAGCCCCAGAGGGTGTTTTGAAGCAGAGGAGAAGTGGACCGGTGGGCACCAGTGCTGGGGGGTGACATCCCGGGGTCGTGGGGTGGAGTCTGGTTCCTCCCGGGCCAGGGTGTGAGGCCGGTGGTCACCTCATGTACACAGCGAGGCTGTTGGGGAGATGCTCATGACCTCGGGCTGCCTTGCTGGGTCTTTCTCTCACAGACAATGCCCTGGCACACCGAGACACAAAGCAGCTGGAGGGGGGATCTGGCGGCCAGTCTGCAGCGGGGAGGGGGCTGCACACCCCGACCCACGAGGCAGCAGCACAGGGGCCCGGTGGGAGCTGAGGGGAGCTCAATGTAGCCCCAAAATGCTGCTGCTGTGTCCCTCCTGCACAGCCTCCCCTGGGGTGGGTGCAGATGGCTGGGTGGGAGTGAGGCCCCTCATGCACGAGGCACAGAGCTGGGTTGGGAGGGACCCTTTGTGGCTCAGCTCGCAGCCCCCCGCCCACCCCGGCCCCCTCCGGGCTCTCAGGGGGGAGATGAGCTCAGGCAGCTCCGGCTCCGACTCCTGCCATTGTTGTCCCTGGGAGAGGGGCCGGGGCAGGGATGCGCCATTGTTCTCCCCGGGAGCTGTGGAGCCCTGGGCCTGCAAAGCTGTCCCTCAGGGGGCCACGTCCCCAGCTGGCTCCCAGCAAGGAGAGGGGGCAGCCAGGGCCACAGGTTTGGCCCTGCCACAGTTTGAGCTTGTGCACCAGGAGGGGCCGTGGTGGGACAAGGTCACAATCCAGAGCCACCCCTGCTGGGAGTGGGGTCCAGCTGCCAGGTCCCGGCTCCCAGCCCGGATCTGTGGGGAGGGACAAGAGGATGTCACAGCCACGGCTGGGAGCGTGGCCCACTCTGGTCCATTGGCAGACCGGCCATGCCCCAAGGGCAGGGCATCTCCCCACATCCTGGCAGCCCTGAGGAGCCCCTTTCCTGGTTGCCACCCTCCTCACACGGCTCCATCTCCTTCCTGGGAGGAAGCTCATCTCCTCCGGCAATCCCATGACTCCAGGAGCCAGTGCTTTAGGAAGTGTGTGCAGATTTCAGTATGGTTGAAGGTATCCGGAGCCTCTAGAGACACAAGCTGGGAGATCCCAGGATTCCCAGCAGCCCAGATTTTGTGTGTTTAGTTTATTGTGTTGCCCTGGGAATAAATCGTTAAAGATTACAGGCAGACTCGGGCATAATTGCTGCACAGCATCCGAGGCTCCTGCGTCTCCAGAGGGAGCGTTCTCCAAACCCCGCACGGCTGAGCAGCTCCGGGAGGGACGATCCGACGAGCAAATACCTACACAAATCCCGCTGCAGGCCACACGCAGCTCCCGCAATCCGCTTAGCTAACCTGGGCCCTGGGATTAGCCCCCACAGCAGCTCACGCACCCGGCCGGCGGCGCGGGCTGGGGCGGAGGAGAGGGGCTTACCCGGGTCCCACCGGGACACTTCCCACGGGGCCTGGTCACCAGGCACGTCCCGGTGTCAGGGCAGAGCCAGGGCAGGACCCTGGTGTCAGCTCCTCTGTGTCCCACGGTGCTGACCCGTCCCACAGGCCCCAGCTCGGGCTGGGAACCCTAAATCTTTTGGGGGCCGGTTCTTGGAAGTCCTCTCCCTCGAAGGAAGGGAATTCCCAGCCCTCTTTCTTCGGGGAAATCCCCCACCAGCTCCAGGCAGAAGCTTTTCTCTTTTCTCTCGTTTATTTTTTTTTCTTTCTTTTTTTTTCTTTCCCCTTTTGGACTGAATTCCTGGCTGATTCCACAGCTTTGGCAAACGGGGATTTTATCGCAAGTCTCTGCATTCCCCTTGCAGGCGCGGGGTCATGGGATTAGGGCAGAGCTGAACGCTGGCTCCAGAGCAAGGAGAGGAGGGGAAATGAGGGAAGAGGGGGCGTTTCTCCCTCCTGTGACTGCAGAAGACACTGGGCTGCAGCCTGGGGGGACCCAGGTGGGGCAGGGACCCTTTTTCTCCCTCAGCCCTCAAGCCTGGGGGGAGGAACTGATCCCACGACTGCAAAAGGGCTCCCAGGCTGCTCAGTGCCCGGCTGGGGCCTCATGTGGAGCTGTCTCAGCGAGTGGGAGCGTTCCCACGGGCGCCGGGCCAGCGGCCGGGATCATGCGGGGCACACCCGAGCAGGAGGGTGCAGCCGAACCGCTGCACCTCCACCCGCCCGTCCCGTCCCACCAGGCACCGCCGGCACTGCCACGGTGGGAGTGGTGCAGGGCTGGGGGTCCCGGCGCCCCCTCCCCATCCCCTCGAGCCCTGCGGGGCCGAGCGGCTCAGCCTTAGTCACGGCGGTGAGTGGTGACTCAGTCCCCCGGCGCGCTCAGGTGAGCCATCGCTGCTGCCAGGAGCAAGGAGCTGCCGATCCCACCCTCCTGGCACTCTGCCGGGCATGGCCCCTCCCTGGAGCCCCCAGTGGAGCCCCCCATCCCGCCAGGCTCAGGGTGGCCTCGTGGCAGGCGAGGGTGTCCTTGGGCAGGACGGCGGTGCCTGTGCCGGTGACGCTGGTGGGGCTGTAAACACCCAGGCGTGTCCTTAGAAACACACAACCGGCTCCGTGTGTTCCCAGCTCTCGGGGACGTGTCCTGGTGGCCTTTGGCAGCGTGTCCAGGCGTCACAGCCTGGGGACACTCCAGCTGCCAGCCCGATGCAGCCAGAGCCAGTGGCCCAGCCTGGCCTTGCTTGCCATGCCCTGGCTCTGGGGCATTCCACACTCCTGGGGGCTTTGCCCATCACCCTGAACTTGGGCCTGGTGAGTCCCAGAGATGAAGTCACCCCTGGAGTGACTCAGGCAGCCCCTCTGGGCCTCTGGGGGGCCAGGTACTCAGTGGGCAGGCGGACCCCAGCACAGGACTGGATGGCTCCAGCCATACCCTGGGATGAGTCAGCTCCACACAGGGATGGGGATGGTGGAGTCACTGCAGAGGATCCCACCCGCCTGGCCCTGGCCCTGGCCCCGGGAAGGGTGGCGAATCCCTCTGGATTTAGCAGCTCCCAGGTGTGGGGCCATACTTGGCTGTGCTGGGCTGTGACCCTGCTGTCACGGTGAGGCCAAGGCTATTCTGGGCTCTCTGAGCTCACAGGCCTCTTCAGGACACCGAGTTCCCATCCCTGCTGACACTGGACAGTGGGTCCCAGCCCCTGGCCCTGCTGCCTTCCTGCCTGTGGCCTCCCCCAAGTCAGGGGTTAGTGGAGGTTTGGGTCCCAGCCCTGCTTCAGCCTGGATTCCTGCTGGGACAGGCAGGAGGAACCACAGACCCCTTCCCTGGCCACCTCCCATCCTGCCCCATGCCCCAGCTCTGCCACTGTCCCACTGCCTCCATGGCCCCAGTGCCCCCCAGGTCCCATCCTGTGCCCCAGCCTGTGCCATGTGCTTGTGCTGGTGTGGCAATCAGCAATCGCAGAAATCCCAGGTCAGGAGAGGTCCTGGTGGTTGCATCAGCACCATGGGTGCACACTGCCAGCTCGTGCCCACCAATGGGACCCTCCCCTGGGCACAGGTAGGGGGCTGAGACCCCCCAGCGGGGCAGGACTCAGATCCTGTACCTGGAGAGCCCTGGAAATATGGGGGGAAACTGCCAGGGTGGGAAGGGACACCCTGAGCACCAACCCCAGCCACTATGGCCAACAAGCATCAGAGCCCTGATCTCCTGCACCCCCTGACCCCCTGAATCTCCTCCCTCAGTGCCAGCAGCTGCTTCCCAGACGCTGCCACATTTCTTGGTTTGCTTTAAATCCCAGCTCCAGGAGTCAGCCGACAGCTCAGCTGTTGTTGGTGTTGTTATTATTATTGTTATTATCATTATTATTATTATAAACGCTTAAGTAAGTTGCCAGCCTTGGGGAGGGGAAGGACTCAGGATTTTGGGAGCCTCCTTGAATACACACTGAACCTTGATCCTGGAATGACCCAGGCTTGTAAATCTGGGGGAAAGGAATCCCCTATGCTACTGTAATTCCATACCATTCCATCCCACCCCACCCTATCCCATTCCAACCCCTTGCTTCCCACTCCAGCCCTCTGAATCAGGCCATGGGCTCACCCTGTGGGGAATCACCCCAGCCCTGCCTGCACACAGGGTGGCAGAGCCACGTGGGGTGGATTCTGTGGATCCCAAGCCCATGCCCAGGAGTGGGACAATGCCAGTGGGGGATCTCAGACTCCAGCAAGGGGGCAGAGGGGTTGTGGGGTGCATGTCCTGCCAGGCTGCCCCACACACTGACACACAGGCACACACTCAGCACAGCGGCATTCCCGCCCCGCGCCTGCCCTGGCTCTTCTTGGAACCGCCTCAGGAATGTGGGAACCTCACCCGGGCGGGGAGTGCATTGCCAGACTAGGGCCCCGGGTACACCTCCACCCTCCATCGCCTTGGGGGGCCGGGGGCCAGCAGCCCTTGGGCCCAGTGCCACCCCTGGCCCTCTACCAGGCTGGCACCCCCCGAGCCCCCAAAGCCAGGAGGAAGGAACAGGATCCGTGTGGGCAGGATGTGCCCCAGGAAACCTGGACTGGGGCGGGATGGGGATGGGAGGAGGCACTTCCTCCTGGCCTTGTCCTTGCACATTGGTGTGCAATCCCCCACCCTGTACACAGGCACACGCGTGTGCACAGCCACACGTGCTCACCCTGCACACAGACACCGGCACACGCCTCCCACGTGTGTGCACACACTCGCCCTGGTGGGTGCTGCATCCCCACCCCTGCTCCTGCTGCTGTCACTGCCTCACACCATTCCCACACCCCCCACCACGGCCACACTCACCCCCTCATTTCCCGGCCCCCCGCACTCCCCTGCGGCCCCGGTTCCTGTTTACAGTGATGGAACTCCCTGCCCAGCCCTCCCAGCACTGGGGGTGGCTGCGAGGGCAGGGGCACCACCGTGGGTCCTGCCACATGGCCCCGGTGCAGCCTCCTCCCCTGAGCCTGACCCCGGTGACGGTGGGGCTGGTTCCCGGCCGATGGCTGCATGGGATCCCCCGCTCCCCACGGATGTGGGGCCACGGCCCATTCTGGGAACAGCAGCAGGAAATCCTGATGGGAGGAGAGCTGGACCCCACATGGCACAGGCTGGGCGAGGCAAAGCTGCTGCATGTGGAGGTGTAGGTACCCCTTCCCACACCCCAGCAGTGCCAAGCACACCTGGGCCATCTGTCCATGCCCAGGCTGGGGGCTCAAGGGAGGTACCGTGCCCGAGGTCCAGGCAAGTCACGAGGAGCCAAGGGAGGAATCCAGCCCTGGGCCAGACCCACTGTGCTGCATTCCCCAGGGCCGAGCCATGCTGTGGGGAGCTGGGCTCAGCTCATCCCGGCGCCCGACCTGTGGGGAAACTGAGGCACCGGCTGGGGAAATGACTCACCTGCAGTGTGGCCTTTAAATGTGCTGCTCCTATTAGATAATGAGCGGAAGGATCAGAGGGAGCCCAACAGCCCCCTCATTAAATATTGCTCTCCCCACAGAACCTTCAGCTCCATCGGAGCCTGTGGCTACCTGGGCTGGTGCTGGCCCGTGGGACACAGCCCTGCCCTGAACCCACCCACTCACATCCCTATGGGGCCAGAGCACCTCACACCTGTCCCCATAGGAGGGTTCCTGCCCACGGGAGATGCTGATCTTCCCATGCCCCTCCCAGGAGCCTGCAGGAGCTGGTGGGGTCATTTCACAGCCCCCCAGCAGGACCCTGCACCTTTGGGGTGCCCTGGCTGGGACATGAGGTGCAGGGGCTGCAGTCAGTGGGGTCGGAGCCACAGCCCATCTGCTGCGACAGGATGTGGGGCCGGACGGGGGACACAATATGGGGAAGTGAGGAGGGGACAGCAGGGACAGCGACATCCCACAGACACAAGCAGGGTCACAGCCCCTCCAGCCCCCAGCGCTCCCGGGCACCCAAAACTCCAGCTCCCCCTGGCCCCCCACATACCCCCAGCACTCTCCCTCCTCCTCCACCTGCCTGGCCCGGGGGGGCCCTGCCTGCAGCAGCCTGTCCAAGGGCGGCCGGGACGCGAAGGAGCTGGTTGGGCCGGGCAGGTGTCGGGTGGGAGCGGGGTCCGCTCAGCCCACACAGGTGTGGCCGCGCCGGCTGCGGCAGCAAAAAGCTCCGCGCCCGGCTGGCCCCGTCCTGCTGGGTGGCAGGAGCCTCCCGCGCCGCTCGCACCCCGGGGCACGCAGGCACACCCCATCATTACCCCACAGCAGCTGCCGGCGCTGCCCGGGCAGGGAGGGGATGGCAGGGCTGGGGTGCAGCTGGTCGGCATGGCCAGGTGGGGACAGGGATGGTGGGAAGCCATCGCCCACCCTTGTGGACACACCTTGCTCATGGAGGGCAAGTGGGGGGCTTGTGTCCCCTTCTCTGTGTGGGATCCTGCTTCCCCCAACACGGGGGGAAGGCAGCTGGGGTCAGGCCCAGCAGCTGCTCAGGACGTGCCCTGCAGGGCCACGGCTCACAATGACCCCATTGAGGTCCCATGCAGCGGTGGGGGGGTGGGGGGACACCCAAGGTGGCAGTGGCAGAAGTGACTCCAGTGTCACGCCAGGCGTCAATCCTGCTATTTATACCCACTGAAGGGGTGGCTTTTGAGGGAGCGGGCATGGAAGTGCTGCTGTCTCCTCCTTCCTGACATATGCTGGGGCATCCCGGAGGGCAGTGACCCCGGCCCCTCCAGCTTCCCCTCCCCACTCTGTGCCCCAGTCCGGCGCCAGCCCCGCCAGGAAGAGCCCCAGCACCGGGACCAGCTGCAGCCGCTTCCTCCTGGCCAGCCCCGCCAGGAACCGAGGAGCCTGCGGGGGCTCTGAGCCCCCAGCTGTGGCGAGGCAACGGGAACTGAGCTACGGATGGAGCCCCAGACCCCATGGGGGCTCATACTGGGTGCCTGGGTGCTGAATGCTGGGATCCAGCTGGGAACTCCTTAGGAACCTCCCAGCTTTACCAAGGGCGAAGTCCCGGCACATCAAAGGCGGGCGGGGGCAGCAGGAGCCAGGGCAGGAGCCTTTGGTCCCTGCCAGCGCCCGGCTCCAACGCCCCACGGATCTCCCACCACCCTGAGCTGGGGTCCTGTGCCGGCACACCTGGGTCCGGGGTCGTGGTCCCCGTGGCGTGGCACCCAGCCCATCGCTGTGGCAACCGCCACCAGCGCCGGGTGTATTTTCTCCACCGGGGCCGCCGTGGGAACCTGGACGGGTGCCACCTCATTCCGCTGGGCTCTCTGGGCTGCCTTTGTAGCCGGAGTCAAGCCCAGCTGGCGGCCTCTTCCTCCCCAGCCTCCCCCTGCCCTGTGTGGGTCACGGCCCCGGCCAGGGGGCAGCAGGAGGGGGCTTTGCTGGAACGCCCCGCATGGGGCTGTGCACCCCCTCTGGCCCCTGTGGCTTTGGGCTGGCTCCAGCAGAGTTGAGAACCAGCAGCCGCCAAGGCTGCCCCGAGCGAGGGCTGTGCCCGCTGCCCCTGGGGCCACTGAGCCCCTGCCAAGGCACCTGGGACCCCAGGGCACCATGCCATCCCCACCGCCCCCCGCCTGACCCCGGCAGCTCCTGGGGGTCTTCCCGGGGGGCTCCCCCACGGAGGTGCCATCCCTGGACACAGCAGCTGGGTCTGGGATTCCCGTGTCCCGTCCCTGCTCTCCTCAGACTACAAGTGGCTTTCCCCACCCGTGCCTCAGTTTGCCATGAGAGAACCTGCCCCGGGCCAAGGTTTGCCGCGTGGCCGGCAGCGCTGCGAGGCTGCTGGCCCAGGAGCAGCATGACAGGCTCCGTCGCAACACCTGCCCTCCTAAATGCCCTCTGGCACCCGCTCCTGCGCCTGGATTTTGGGGGTGAAGCCGGGGGGGGGGGGCAACACTCGCCAAGGCTCCACCACCATCTGCCAGCAAAGCACTCCTGGAACTGGGACCGAGGGGCCCCTCTGGGACAGATCCCGCTGCTGGACCCCGATCCAGGTCCCGCTCCTGCCCGCAGGGATTTTCCCTGAGCTGTGCCATGCTCCCTCCACGGGGCCACGTGCGTGGGAGGGTGGAGGAAAAAGAGCATTTTCCAGAGCTGGAAACCCAGAGGAAAAAGGCTGCCGGCCGGAACGATTAACGCGGGCGGGTTAATCATTACAGCAGCCCCCCCCTCCCCTCTCCACCCGAAGGAAGCTGCGAGGATTCGGCCTTCGAGCAGCCCAAGGGCAGCGTGGCCCAAGGACACACCGGGCTGTGCTGGCAGCGTGTGGAGCCTCCGCTGACCTTCCCACGCTGGGGCTGTGGGCAGCACCCACGGGCATGGGGGTGGGAGGGTGCCGGATCTGCACCTGGGCAATGCATAGCCCCGGTGGGGACAGGCAGGGAGCTGCCAGGCATCCTGGAGGTCCCCACGCTCCTGGAGGGCCCCCTGGCAGTGTGAGGGGTGGGGGGCAGCCCCTGTACTCCCACCCTGATGCTGCGGAGCGGGCACTAAGGGTGCGAGGCAGCAGCAGGGCCAGGCAGGCTCCCAAGCGGGGCCAGGCAGGATCCCAAATGCCGAGGTTTGGGCAGGGAAAGGGGCGGCTCTGCGGGATGAGTCAGCCCGGCGGGAGCGGGGCGTCCTGGGGCTGCGGTGGGGTTTGGGGTTGTTTTTCCTGCAGCGAGAGAGGAGAGCTGGAACCTTTCGCCTGCATTCGGGACTGGGTGGGACGGGGAAATGCCACGCGGCCGAGCACAGGGAGGGCCGCCAGCACCGGGAAATTTGGCTTGGAGAGCCCGTCCCGTCTCGGAAATCATCCCCCGGAGAAGCGACGCCGCCGGCAGAATCCGTGATGCTTCACTTTCCGAGCGCTCCCGGCCCCGCTCCCCACCCTCCATCTGGCAGCAGAGGATGCGAGTCATGGGCGAGAGCCCTGGGTGGAAAGGGAGGAAGAGGAGGGGGGCAATGCCGGCCCCCCGCCCGCTCCCACCACGTTCTGGGCAGCTCTTCCCTCTCACACCCATCACCCAGCCCAGAGCTGGAGACAGACCCCAGGCTCCTGGGAATCACCCCACCGCACTGTGCAGATGCTCCCAGCCCTGCATGCCCCGAGCAGAGACATGGCAGGGTCACCCCAGCACCCCCCACCCCAAAAAGAGGCGGAGAAAGACCTTTAGCCCAGCTGTGGATGGAGGATGTGGTGCCCAAGGACAGGGTGCCAACACTCCAGCGACAGCCAAGTGCCAGGCCAGTGCCACCACCAGGTCAGTTTGGGGTTGAGAAGAGGGAGATTCACCCACTGAATCACATCATGGTCCACACCATGGAGCTCCCCCTGGCCGGGATTCATCCCTGCAGCACCAACACAGCGAGCTGGAAGCAGGAAAAGACTTTGCCTCTGGTGCAGCCACAGCTGCATGTCTTCTGCACCAAAGTCAGACCTTTTTCGTGGCATCCAGCGACTGCTGGCGGCTCCAGCGTGGGCAGCAGGAGCCGGGGGAGGAGGAGAACGCGGCTCTGCAGAGCCGGATAACAGCAGGGAGGGGAAAGGCCAGAGGCAGAGGTGAGGGGCTCGGAGCCAGGGCTGCAGCAGGAGGTCCCTGCGGGGAGTGGGCTGGGCTGGGGGTGTGGAGGAGCTCAGGGAATCGCCCACACGTGGCTCTGCACCCCCAAAGTGCAGCTCAGGGTGAGCAGGGCTGTGATAATGCCAGCTAGGGCACCCACAGTCCTTGCCCAGTGCTGCTTCGGTCCTGGCTCAGGACAAAGCCCTTTCCCTGAACCCACGAGGGTAGGAGAGGCCCCACCCCAGGGCAGAGCAGAAGCACCTCCATCCCCAGGATCCCTGACCATGGAAGAGCTGGAGGTGCCCTCACTGCTCCCCCCAAACGCAGCCTACAAGTCCCAGCAGCCGTCAGGCCATGGATCTCCCAGCCAAGGGCACCCCTGCGAGGGGCAGGACTGGATTCCTCGGCCCCCCTTGCGCTGGCGGGAGGCAGTGGGAAGAGCTGGTGAGAGGACGCTGACGGAGACACTTTTTTCCCATCCTAAAAATAGCAGCTGGCCGTTTCCCCAGCTTCCCGGCCTCGCCAACGCTCTTCCATTAGATGAAAAACCCAAGGCAGCCACCTTCCGTCAGCACGGCTGCGTGTGCCGGGGGAGGCTCACGCAGCCGAAATAGCAGCCGGGGACAGAGAGGGGCAGCGGGAGAGGCAGCAGAGCCGGCCGGCCCCGGTTATTCCCGAGATGTTTTAATTAGCACAGCTCCGACTCAAGAGGGTTTGCTCATGCTCGGTACAACGTCTGACCTTTGAGGAAAAAAAAAAAAGGAGAGGAAAGGGAATGAGAGGGGAAGGGGAAAAGGCACTGGAGCAGCTCAGGAGCTGGAAGTCGGCTGAGCTTCAAATAGGCTGCGCGTCAGGCACTCGGAGGCTTTTAATAAGCCACAGAGTGAGAAATTTAACACCACAGGCTCTATTTTTGATCACTTGTGAAGGGGGGGGGGGGGGGAAAGACAGNNNGGGGGGGAGAGAAAGACAGAGCGAGCGAGAGGAGGGGGAGGAGGTGGCGGTGAGAAGAGGAGGCAGCCAAGATTACATCCTGGGTGGCAGCACCGAAAATAGCCGTGCCCCACTCTGAGCAGGAGCCGTGCAGGGCCCACGGGAGGCCAGAGCAGTGACCTCCCTGGAGCTGCTGCCCACACAGGCAGCCAACACGCCTTCCCAGGCTGGAACACTTGCAGGGAAAAGGAGATTAGAGCGAGGCAGAGGGAGGGATGACAGCTCTGCACAGCAGAGGGAACCCAAAATCCCTCTGGAGGGTGGTACCGAGAGAGGGGCCCGACAGCATCAGGTGCTGTGGGCAGGACATGCATCCTGGGCGTTTGGCAAACCCCTCGCTCAAACCCACCCCTTCCCAGTGGCTCTGGGGGCCCGGTGAGCCCCTCCTGCTTCCCCAGAGCCCCTCCTGCTTTCCCGGGGCTGTGATGAGCCCTGGGCAGCCTCCTCGGACAGGGCTGTGTCCAGCGAGCCCTGGGAGAGCTGTGACTGCAGCAGAGCGTCACCAGCCACCCCCAGCATGCATGGAAGCAGGAAAGATTCCCACCACGCACGGCATCTGCTTCCCCCTCTGCACTGAGCCACTTTCTGGGAGCAGGGGGAGCTCTCCCTGCTCCATGTGCCAGCAGCAGCAGGGGATGGGGCAGAGCCTGGCAGCTGCTGTCCAGCTGCAAGAAGCACCAGCATGGGGATTCCTGTGGCACCAGAGCTGGGAGGCTGAGGGAGGGCCAGTGGTAGGGCAGGGAGCCAGGACAGGACAGCTCTGGAACAGACCTGTACTCCTCCTGTGCTGCCATAATCCTGCTGTCCAGGTGATTATCAGAGGTGGAGGTGGCTGGAGCACCGGGAGGGGGTTAAAAACCTGCCCGATGAGTCTCCCCTGGGAACGCCTGGCCAAACCCCAGGGCAGTGCTGGTGACACCTTCCCTGGGTGTATCTGCCCCACAGCCCCAAGCGTGGGGCAGGAGCTGGGAGCTGATCCCAGCTCTGGCTGTAATCACTGCCTGGGAAGAAGGGAACGTGCCACGAGAGGGGGTTACATTTCCTTTTAATTGACAAGAACGTTTTCTCCACCTCCATTCGTCCCACTCCATCTGTACAGCTGGGGAGCAGGACAGGGACAGGCTGGGAGTTCTGCACCCACGGTGGGATTCCTGCAACACACAAAGCAGGGCTGGGTTAGTGCAGGGTGGTCTTTGCTGGGCTGTGTATCCCGACCCTGGGGCTTGGCCCTAATCCAGCTGCTCAAGTGCTGAGAGTAAACACAAACCAGTGACTCCCTGGGACCAAAGAGCACCCGGAACAGAGATCAGGAGATAGTGGGAGCCAGTGCCCTGCTGTGCTCTGGGCTGAGCCCCTTGCAGGCTCTCAGTGACTCACCACCAGCAAAGCACACGGTGCCACAGAGTCCCCAATTGCCAGCACGTGGGAAAGGGAGGGATGAGGCACAGTCTGAGCAGGGCAGAGGGAAAAGGGGCCATGAGGTAAGAGCTTGGCTTCACCTCCCCTGAGACTGAAGCTGTTTGTCTTAGTGGGAGGGAGAGTGCACCACAGAGGCCATACAAGGCAGAGGCCACTTATTGCCCAGGCACCCCCTGCCTGCCCCTGAGCACAGCCAGTCCCAGCAGGGACCTGGGGCACCACTGGGGCCCTGGCAGTGACTGCAGCTCCTGACCAAGGGCTGAGCCTTGTAAGGCTGGGATGAACCCTGCAACGTCAGGGCTGAACCAGGCACAGTCCAGCCCTAGGCCCTGTTGTTACCTGGTGGCCCTGGGTCAGCTCTGGGCTGAGGACCTCCATAGGCCCCCTAGAGCTGAGCCTGACCAGCAAGGGGCAGCTGCAGAGTCACTGCTCCCCAAATGCCAGGCAGTACCCATAGGACCTGTCCCCAGAAGGAAGTCTGGACACTCGGCCAAGCCCCAAGTGACCCTCACCTGAATTACTCCAGAGCCTTCACCAGGGCTTCGTTAGCTTCTACCTTAATCTGAGCTTCTGCTTTAGCAGCTTCATCGGATGCTGCAGCCATCTCTGACACGGCCTTCTCCAGGTTGGATTTCGCAGTCTGAACACAAGGGCACAAGTAACATGTCATTGGGAAACACCACAGCAGAGGGGACTATTCTGTGGCCCACAAGTCACCTCCTCCCTCCCTTTCCTTCCACTGCAGTCACTGACCCCACAGACTGCTGACCCAGGGCCCCACAGACCCACTGGCTTGGGGGCCCTGTGGAGCAGCCAACACGGCTGTGCTGGCCCCAGAGACCTTATCAACAGGGAAAAGCTCTTTCTGGAACCCAAGAAGGGGTGGGGACAAGGTCAGTGTCTGTCTGAAGGGTGAGAATAGTCTGGAGAAGGTGAATGACTGCAGAGTTCCCTCTCTCCAGAGCCCTGAGCCTTTGATCCGGGTGGTGGGGGTGCAGGAACAGCCCCCTGGTCTGGGCACAGAAAGCTACTCAGACAGCCACCCCAGAGTAGAGAATTGGGGTGCACATCCCTCAGGGAGCCCCCACGGGCTCTGGGTACTCACAGCCAGGTCCAGCATGTCCATGGTCACTGCCTCCTCTGCCAGCACCTGCACTGTGGAGTCGGCGTTGACGGTGACAGAACCACTGCTCACTGCAAGGCACAACAGGGGGTGGCTCAGCCAGGGCTGCCAAAGGGGCTCATCCCCACCGTCTCCACCATCCCTTTCCCAAAACAAATCCTTGGTGCCCTCCTGTCTCATTCCCAGCATTCAGGGACTCAGCTCCCACCTTAAGGCAAGCTGAAGCAAGGTATATTCCCAGGGAGCCTGAGCAGAACCAAGACCCAGCCTCACACAGAGCCCCAGCTGCCAGGGCAGCTTCCAGCTGGGAAAGCAGAAATCCCTGGAAGTGCCCCAGGGCACACCTGGATGGGCAGAGCACTGAGAACACCATCCCCACACACACACCTTTCCTCCCCAGCTCCTCCTGCCTTGCTCACCGAAGTATTTGGTGGCCGTCCCGTCCTCAGCATGGACTGTGACAACACCCGGCCGGAGCACCTGCAGTGTGGGGACGTGGGATGCCAGGATGCCAAAGGAGCCAGTCAGCGTGGGCACATCCACCTGCTTCACATTGGCACCGTTGTAAAACACCTGGATGGGGAAGACAGGGGAAAACAGCCATCAGGAACATGGGGATGGAAAGCAGGAGCCCTGGAAAGTCCAGGGGTGCAGTGGGCAGCTGGCTGCATCCAGAGGGAGCATCCCAGCTCCATCCCAAGGGAATAGCCTGGCCCCAGCTCCTGGCTGGTTCAGCATGGCCAGGTGTGCCCAGGACAGGCTGCACCTGCATGGGAGAGGGAGCATGGGCAGAATGCAGAGGAGGGTCATGGCACAGGGTGCAGGGAAGCATTCCCAGCTCCCAGGGGCTACGGAGCCAGGAGTGAGAACACAGGGAGCCACGGAGTGGGTGAGAGGTGCCAGCACAGGAGGGAGCAGCTGGGGAAGGGCATGGGGAGCTCTGAGCCGGTGTCCCCACTGTGGCTGGGTTGTCCCTGTCACTGTCCCTGTGCCCGTGCCCTGCCCCGGGGACAGTGTGGGAGGAATGGCTGTGTCCCTCTGTGGGGCTGGGAGAGCTGGGACCGGGAATGGGAGAGCCAGGGCCGAGGATGGTGCTGGAAGAGCCGGTGCCGGGGACGGGAGAGCCAGGGCCGAGGATGGTGCTGGAAGAGCCGGTGCCGGCCCGAGGTCAGGGCCAAGGTCAGCGCGGGGACAGCCCGGCCGGGCCGCAGGCCCCGCTCTGTCCCGGGGATACCGACAGCCCCGCAGGGAGGGGG
>WBMV01006570.1:92044-125076 GCA_013396655.1 Campylorhamphus procurvoides | reverse complement strand
AAAAAAAAAAAAAAAAAAAGAGAAGAAGAGGAGCCAAGTGGCTGCCAGCGCCCCCATCCCTTCTGAGCCCCGATCCCTTCCAAGCTCTGAGCCCTTTGCAGGCCTTGATCCCTTCTGAGCCCTGAGCCTTTCCCAGGCCTTGTTCCCTTTTGAGCCCCAAGCCCTTCCCAGGCCCTGTTCCCTTCCGAGCCCCTCCGAGCCCCCGTGCAGCATGCAGGTGTAATAGAGTTCTGCTTTGTCTTAATACCTGGGTTTTTTTTTTCCTCATCTGGTTTATTTTAACACATCACGATGTGTAGGAATCTCTAAATATACCGCAAATATAAACAAAACAACCAAAAAAAAAAAAAAAAGAAAAAAAAGAGGAAAATATATAATATATAACAGTAGTCTAAAACATAAAGTGCACGGCAATGGCTTTGCACGACTCTACACGGCCGGGGGGGGCCCGGCGGGGGGGCGGGTCCCACCCCCCGGCCCCTCATCCCACCCTTCCCATCGCAAAATTAAAAACAGAATCAGTGTCTTGATTGGCAAAGAGTGATTAGGGTGGGGGCAGCGTCCTGGCAGCCGCAAAGTTCAACTTCCAGGTGTCTGGGGAGTCCGGCCACCACAGCTTCGGGTCCTGATGCTGGTCGGAGCAGGGGGCACAGGGAGGGAAGGGGGGTCCTTGGTTGGTTTCCTCTGGTTTCTTTTTGGATCGCAAGCACAGTCCAGTCCCAGGAGAGAGGCAGAGCTGGGGCGAGGAGAGGGGATGCAGGCCCGAGCCCGGGGATGCTGTGGAGAGAACAGAGAGAAGGGGGTGAGGGGTCCCTGCAGAGGGAGAGGGGCTTGGGGTCCCTGTGCTCTCTCTGGAGGGTTGGGGGGGACTCACACAGCACCTGGTCCCTCAGACAGGTGAGCCCAAACCTGCCCCAAAGCCAAGGAACAAAATCCCAAGAGGAAAATGACACCAAGGAACATCATGCCAAGGAAGGGAGTGCTCCCTTCCTTCTGAAGGTTTTAAGGCAGTGACCCAGCCAGGCTCATGCAGACCTGCACACACCTTCCCCTTCCAGCAGCATCCTTGGAACCCCCAGGCCGGGCAGTGGGAAAGGACAGGAGGAGCAGCAAGTCCCGGGGAGCCCCATCCCAGGCTCTGGCTGCACCGACTCCCTGCACAGGTGACTCACTGCCCCCATGAATTAAAGATGGAGCTGCCACGGGCCCCTGACAGCTGCAGGGGGAGGATCCAGCTTTTATTTCGGGCTTTTTTCACACCACAAAGCTGGTCGTGATCCAGGAGATAACAGAGCTCAGCCCCAGCAGCGCTGTGACGAGCATGAGGCCGGGGGCGGATGAGGCTGAACATGAGTCACTGCTGGCTCCGTTATGAATGAGGAGTGGGAAGGAGGGGACAGGGCTTGGAGCTGGGGAGGAAGGAGCCGGAAGGAGGCAGGGAAGCAGGGAGGGGGCTCAGCTTCCCCCAGGAGGAGAAGGGGCTTGGGCAAAGCAGTGTCCTGGCCACGGGTGACACAGCCACCCCCTGGGCCAGGGGCAGGTCCCATGGGGACAGCCCAGCGCTCAGCATCTCAGCTCCTCTGTGCTCCCCAAATTCAGGAGGGTGGTGAGGCCAGGAGCAGAGCATGGGCATTCTGGTGCCAAGGAAAAAGGGTGTCACTACACAGCCTGGCTGCAGCCCAGGAGGGGAGATGGGTCATGCAAGCAGCTCTTGCCTGGTGGGGCAACACTTTGCAAGGGGTAATAGTGCAGAGCCAGGCAGGCAGAGCAGGGCATGAGGAGTCCCCACTGTGCTCTGCACTTCCCAACACCACAGGGGATCCAGGCTCTGGGTGCCAGGGACCCTTGCAGGGGGATGCTCAGGACCCAGACTACAAAACACCCAAGTTCCCTCCCAGTGCCCATAGCTGGGGCACGCCAGATGTCCCTTCCTCCCTCAGGCAGCCCCCCAGGGTCCTCCCCACTTCCTCAGGCAGCCCCAAGAGTCCCCCCACGGTACCTGGGCAGAGCTCACTGCTGTTTGCAGGTGGAGAGCTTGCGGATCTTGCTGCTGGCAGAGCAGGCCTTGCGGGAGGGGTTGGAGGAGGCGCTGGCCCGGCGCTCACCCTTGGCCCTGGTGCTCAGCTGCCCCGGCTCCGTCCCGTTCATGCACACAGCCTTGGGCAGCCCCTTGCCACGGCTCTGCCCGTTCTGCCCGGCCTCCTCCTCAGGCACCTGTCCTGCAAGGGAACGGGCACAGTGAGAGGGGTGGGCAGCAGCCCTTCCCAGCACCCGGGATGGATCCTGCTCCTGCGGGAAACCTGTGTTCCTGTGCCTTTGAGGAGCACAGGAGAGGGATCCTGAACATGGGACCTGCAAGGCTGAGAGCCTGAGACTGCATTTCCCTCCCCCCCAAGGACTGATCTGACCCCCATTCTCCCAGCAGTTGGTTCCCAGCACACAGGCATGGCAGGTGCAGACCACAAGGATGGTGTGTCCCCTCCTCCCTGGGCTGTGTCCGAGCCCCCCTGGACTCCCAGGCAGCAGCCCAGCTCCTCC
This sequence comes from Campylorhamphus procurvoides, assembly GCA_013396655.1. Classification (NCBI taxonomy): domain Eukaryota; kingdom Metazoa; phylum Chordata; class Aves; order Passeriformes; family Dendrocolaptidae; genus Campylorhamphus; species Campylorhamphus procurvoides. Next base: position 122,538 of record WBMV01006570.1, on the reverse strand, counting down.
AGGTACCAAAGGAGCAGCAGTGCAGGGACTCACTCCTCCTCCTCCTCTTCCTCCTGCCTTCTCTGGAGAAGGGGATGCAGATCCCAGCCGCAGGCACTGACTCTGGGGTACCCAGGGGCTGGGTGTTTGCAGAATGGGGCACCACAGCCCCTTCCTGCAGGGCTCAGGTGTGTCATCATCCCCTGAGGGGACACCCGGATGGGGTGGGGGCTTCACATCAGCCCCTCTCCCTCCTCCACTCCCTGTGACTCAGCAGAGCAGGTGAAGAGCCATTTCCAGAGGCATCTCCCCCTGCCACAGCCAGGGCTTGGGTCACATCCCTCCACCCGGGCAGTGACGCAGGGATGTGGCCACGGAGCATCCCGGGGTGCTCCCACCGGGAAGGCAGCGCAGCCTCCAGCCCGGCACAGGGCTGAGGAGAGGCTTTGTCAGGCTCCCAGCACCCCCCCACCGGATCCAGCCGAGGCAATTTCCTTCCAGCAGGAACGTCACGCTCCAGGGCCCTTCAGTTATGACTCAGAGGTTTGAGTGGAAGCGAAGGCTGTAAGACGATTATGTATAATTTTCTTTAAAGGATGCTCAATCCTTTCTCCGCCAAGGCCAGGCGGGACGTCAGCTCCGCTTGCGCCAACCATCACCCCACTGCTCCGAGCTGGGGGACTGGGGGGGCCCGTGGGGCTGGTGGGAGAGACACTTCGCTGGTGGAGGGCAAAGCAGGGGTCCAGCTTGCTCCCCTGTGCCTCAACACATCCCCCCTGGCACTGCTGCAGGTCCTCCAGCAACGGGGAGGGAGCAGGAAAATAATCCTGGGTTACACACGCCATTCCCCCTGGATCTGCCCCCATATCCCTTCCAATGGTTCTGAGTGTTGCCACAGCTTGTGGCCACTTACCTGAGTGCTCCTGCCACGGAAAGGGACAGGGACTGACTTGCTTTGGGCATCCAAGCCTAGCACTGAGAGAGCTGGTGGCACTCACTGCGCTCCCAGGGGGTGTCCAACCTGGCACCCCCGAGCAGCACAGCTCAGGCCAGTGGTGGCCAGGCTCACCACAAGGGACTGAGGTGATGGGGGTGCCTCGGCCCCCCCAGGGACAGAGGGGTGCCCTGGGCATGTGTGAGAGCCTCAGACATGCTGTGGCAGTGACTGGCACAGTGGGAGCACAGAGCTCATGGCTACTGATCCCACCAGCACCTGATCTCTCTGGAGGGGTGATGGTTGGAAAGGGCTCAGGGGTTCAAGCTCTAGAAGAGGGGGACATGTTGCCTCCAGAGCCCCCCAGAGATGAGGCTCCCCCCTGGGCTCAGGGTGAGCAGCTCGCAGGGGTCAGGCTGCAGCAACTCCCCAGAGCTCTGGGTTTTTCCTCCCATCCCTCCATCCCACCAGCACGTCTGCAGAGCCTCAAACAACCCCATTCAGAGCCAAGCTGAACACTTCTCCTTCCCCTCCCTCGGCTGAACTCGGGCCAAGTCAATTAACATTTCTGACTGGGGAGGGAAAAAAGAATCTATCCAAACAGCTCATTTGCCTTTTGTGTGACTCTTCCCTCCTCCCCTCCTTCCCTGCTTCAAAAGCACAGTCCCGGGAGTCTATTATGGATACCAAGGAGGGAGGTGAATCGTGAGCTAATTTTACCTCCTTCACCAATGACAGTTGCTGACGTTCAAATTAATGAAAATAAAAATTCAGCATGGGCTGAAGTCTTGGCAACTGCTGCCCCCGCGGAAGCCGCTGACCCAGCGCTGCGTCTGCCCGAGCAGCTCCTGCCCACCTCACCCTCACCACGAGCAGGGCTAAAAATATGAGAAATAAAGGGAGGGCTGAGAGAGGCACCGGGAACGTGGCTGCTCATCCCTGCCACCCCTCACATTCTTAATGGCTCCACATCCAGCTCATTCAGGCACCAAAAAAGGTTTCAAAACAACACCACGATGAGGTTTTGAATTGCTGTTTGTCAGACTGAGCATGCAGGCACTGTGAGCAGCAGGAATGCACCTTCCTGAGCAGCAGGTTTGGCTCAAAGACTCCAGCCCTAGCTGTATTTCCCAGCCTCAGACTGAAAAATGCAGGAGCAGGCGCTGCAGGATGAGGCTGCGGCAGAGGAGGGGTTAATGCAGGGGAGGAAAGAGCAGAGCTCGACCACTAAATCTGAGAGGCAGCACAAAAGCACCGAGCAGGACATTCACATCCCTTCACTGCACACAAGGATCCTGCCTCCAGGCCACAGCCATCCTCTCCTCCATCCTCTCCATCCTCTCCTCAGCACTTCCCCTGGATGGGATGTTTAACACCGCTTGAACCAGGGGCTTGGAAAATTTACATCTCTCCACAGAGCTGCATAAATCTTTAAATAACCCTTTAAAAATGAAAGCACTTTCTCAAAGCCCCTTCTTCCTCTGAAGAACACAGGATTTAATGAGGTTCCCTCTTCCCCCCACCAAACCCAACACCCACCCCCACCTATGAGTCATTCACACTCCTGCTCTCACTGCCCAGCAGAGCCACAGCTGAACTGATCCCTCATGTACAAGGGGCTTTTAATTTATATTTTAACATGGCATCACTGTTAGAGATGTAACACTGAGCAGGTTCAAAGGGATCCTGCAAGAAGACTTGGGTGAAAAAAAATCACATTTATTCCCTCTGCAGCTGCCCCCACCTCTGCAGAACCACACAAACCCACCAAGCCCCTGTGCTGGGACCCTCCTCACCCTGCTCCTCCCACGAGCGTGTTCCCAGTGCTGGGGGGATTCCTGCCCACCACAAACACTGCACCTGCACATCTCACCTCAGTTCCCAAACTCCTCTCAGCCTTTAGGTCTCTATTGCCTCTGAAACAGCACAAATTACACAGACAACTTTAAAGAGCTCCCAGTAATCTGCCTGTCATCAGCCGTGACAGCTCTGAGTTGGGTTTAAATGCTGCTGTTTGCATGAGGAGGGTGTAATTGCTGATGTCACTGCTCTGGAGGTGATCCCTCACCCTCAGTTCTGGGACAGACAGAGATCTGGGGAGCACCAGGGCAGGCCAGGCTGGGACCAGGCACCTGGGGACACCCCAGGTGTGTCACGTACCCCTGAACACAGAGTCATTTCAGGGCTCTGCTTCCAAATAACTCATTCTAGCAAAATTGGCCTGAACAATTAACTGTGCTGAACAGCAGAGTCCAGCAGCAGCTGTTCCTGGGAGAAGGGAGGAAGCTGGCACAAGGACAACACAAGGAGGGGCATCCTGGTTGATCAAATCAAGGACCAAAGAGCACCACAGCTCACTCACACCACTCCATAACCAATGCTCTCCCCCTCTGCTGAAAGGATTAACCAGACCTTGACACCTTTCCCAAAAAGCTTTAAACAGAGAACAAAAAAAACCCCAACCACTTCTGCCCTGCCCATCACAGCACTGTTTGCCCCTACCTGGTACTGTGAAGTCCTGAGTGTAGATGATATCATCTTCAATGTCATACAATTCATCGTCCTCTTCCTCATTGTAGCCATGCAGATCTTCCAGGTAAGGCACCGCCGTCATGCTCCTCCACCTGTCCTTCGTCTCGGGGCTGGGCGGGATCGGCACCAGCGCCTCTGCCTGAGCGTGTTTCTTCCGAAACCAGCTGCAAAGAGCCCCAGGGCATAGCTGGGTCAGTGCAGGAGGCACAGAGGGGCCCTCCACACTGAGCTGGCCCCATCCCACCCCAACATTGACAGGTGTGTGCTCCACCCAGGAGCTCTGGCAGGTCAGGAGGAATGAATGGGTCTGCACAGTGTTGGAGTCACACTGGGGTGGCACAGGGGGACAGACACAGAGGGACAGGCACAGGGGGCAGCTCAGGGCCTGGACACAGAGCTCAGGAACATTCTCTCCATCACCAGTTCCAGCCCAAAGGAAAGTTTCCTTCTCCCAAAGGAAACTTGTCCTGTCCTGAAGCTGATCCAATCCAGCAGACAGCAGTTTGCAGGGTCCCAGCCTAAGGAGAGGGGCAATTACTGCAGGAGCTTCCTCTAAAAGCCAGTTTGCACCAGGGCCACAGTAGAAACGTTTCTACTTCATCTTTTTATCCCCCTCTGTCTCAAGGGACTCCTATCACCACTAAACCCCATCTGGCCAGGAAAGGATATCGGCTCCAAAAGCTGTTCTTAATCAGATCAGGAATCCAGCAGGCTGCTTCCCAGCAGCATCCCAGAGCCAGATGGGATAAACCTCTTAGGTTTTCATTGTACTCCCAGAGCAGGGCTCTGACTCCAGACTGTCTCTGGGACATCTCCCACTGCTGCATGTGGGCACACAAAGTTTCCTGGAAGTGCTGCTGGAGACTCCACACTCCCAGCAATCCCCTCAGTGCAGGTGGGAACAGAAGTTCCTGCAGACCCAGGTATCTCTAACACACCTTTCCAGCCCACACAAGCCTGATGGGACACAAGTGGTTCCCACTCCAAAGCTGGCATCCAGCAACTCCTGGCCTCCAACCACAGAGGAGGGTCTGAGCCAGCCCAAGAGCTCTCACCAACCTGAGCCATCTGGTTTTTATCACCCCAGTTCCAAATTCCTTTCAGGAAGGCAGGCTGAAGGCACCTCCTGCGCAGAGCTGTAATTATCATTTTGTTCTAGTCTTACACTGCTTTCACAGTCAGCCCCAAAAAAAGTGGGATTCTCACAAAACTACCGAGTGAGGAGATAAATGGAAATGCAGCTACTGGGACAAATTAGGCAGGATTCAAGGGAGGGGTGACCTCTTATCCAGAAATTCCTTCACAATCAGCATCTTTACACTGGTTTTTCTGCAGTGATGGAGTTTTGGAGCCAGGCTGCAGCTCTGGGAGCCAGGCAGTGCCTTGTTAGCAAGGAGAAAGCAGGGGTTTGAGGAGAGGGACAGGAACTGCTGCAGATCTCAGCTGGAAAATGTCACCTCTGTCCCTGAAGTGGCACTACAGGAGTGGAGCAAAGCCCATCCCAGCTGCCAGACTGGCACAAAGGGAGCAGGACCAGCACAACTTGACTTTGGCCAGTGACTCTTCAGAGATCCCAGGGATGGCTTCCTTGGATGGGTTCCTTGGTGACGTGTGTGGCACACAGCACTCCTAATTGGATCATTCGATTTCCCTTCCTTGGGAGACTGTGCTCATTGAGGAAGCAACTGCCAAGACAGCAAATCCATCCCGGGCTGATCTGGCCTGGAAGGATCATCAGCACAGGGGGAGAGGAACCAACAGCCACCAGCTGGTTTTGCCAGGGGCACTGGGTCTTGAGGGATACAAACTCAACACCAGAGACCTCAGGAGAAGGGAATATCCAGGACAAATAAGATCAGAGTGACTGCTGTTAAAAGGAGAATTCTAAAGGGGAAAAGCCTGGAAGCCTACAGCAACTGGGGGTTTTGTTTTGCTGTATTTCAGCTCTGCCTCTCTCTCCCCTCCTGTCCTACTTACCAGGAGAGTAAAAATAGGTTTTTATTAGCAGCAGAAACCTGAATCACTGTACTCCAGTCATTATGCTTCCATCCTCCGGGAGGTGATTTCAAACACTTGCATATGCATATATGGTAATGAGGATAGAGAGTGAGAAGAGAAATCCATTGAAGTTCTAAGAAAAATCAAAGACCTCTTGGAAGGAGCCTCAAGCAATTCTGTGCAGAGTAACAGAGTATTTCCTGGCAAGGATTTTCCAGCAGGGACAGACAGTCCGCTTTCTGCACTGGTGCTGGAGGTTGTTCATGAAGATTTGCTCTCCAGCTGAGGACCACTGGCTGCAGCAACTCCCTGATCTGCCTTGGGAAGCCACTGGCCACCGACTGAGCCAGAAAACAGCAGTGATGGTGATGAGATAAAGCCCCTCCTGCCAACCCAAATCACCAGCTGGGTCAGAGCTCTGCTGATGAGTGCCCCATTTCACCAGTTACTCCCAGTTTCAGGGATGTTTTCTGAGCTAACTCCACTTGCACACACATGGTTACCTGGTGCCTGTGGTGGCTGCCTTAACCCTGAGGAGGAAGAAAAGATTTTTTATATCTCAGAAGCACCCCTTGTCCGTAACATCCCATAGAAGAGGAAAATTCCCCTCTGATCTCTGTTCCAAAGGGCTGGGAGTGGCTAAGAAACGTTTCAGAGTGAAGGCAGCAGCAGTAAGATTATTTCTTCCTACTCCACAAGCTCCTTGAGGCGCCTGCAAAGCTCAGAAGCCCCAGTCAGCAGTGACACAAGTGTTAATTGTGATCCTGCCAGGCACAAGTGGTGCCCAAACAGCTGCTGTCAGCCACAGGGAGATAACACAGCAAGGGTCAAGGACTGAAGGAAAAGAGGAATCTGGGTTGCCTAGTGCTTAATGAGCCCGCCTGGTTTGCAGCTCCCAAGCTCAGATCTCCCATCACAAGTCCCCTCTCTGCTCTTTTCAAGTTATGGTATAAGCAAGGTTAAATTAAGAATCTGTAAGCACAGCTGCAGCTTTCCAACACTCCCAGCAATCCACTTCCCATTTGGGTCACAAACATTGCAGCTTGCTCTTGGTTTGTACATGGGTGATTCTCTCTGACACCAGATGCCAAGCTGCAGATCCCTGCCCTGCCAGCCAGGGTCAGGATGAGCCATTCTCCACCTCCTGTGATGCCATGTAAGGGCCTCGAGCTCACTGGAAGGTCACTGTCACCATAAGCAGCAAGTAACAGGGTTCCAGTTTAACTCAGTCCCCTCACAGGCAATTGTGAAAGGCACAGTGTCTCAGGGAAAGGCTAAATATGCCAGCAGCGTTCCTGCAATCACTGCTCCAGTTCCTGCTGGATCAAGAGGTGTCCAAGCTCCTCAGTGTCAAAAAAAGCAGAGGTAAGAAAGAAAGTAGCAGCTTCTCCCAGCTGATGGGGCCAAAGGTGATGGTGGTGGCTCAGACTCCTACAAAGAGTTCCAGAGACTCTCATTCCTTTAACATGTCACATTACAAAACTGGCTTGCAGAACGTGAGTAAAAGAAGGAAAGATTCCTTTTCATGCTGCCAGAGGGCAGGAAGGCTGAGCCAGGTGATTTGGGAAGAAAGGAGGAACGCTTCTTTGTGTCCTGCTGAGGGGACATCACTGCCTGGCACCATGGAGAAGGGATGGGGCCCTCGAGTGCACACACAGCACCAGAAGCTCAGGGAAACCCCTCTCCTCACTCAAACACAGGCACAGGAGTCCAGCCAGGAGCACAGTCAGAACCTGCAAAGGAGCCTTCAGTGGCACCACACACAGCTTTTCAAGGGGTTCAGTACCCAGGTTTGAATAGCACAGCATTCCAGACCATCCCAGAGATCCCGCTGGGGAAGGTGGCACAAACAGCCTCTGGGAGGGCAGGAGGAGACCCCAGCCCTGCAGGTTAATCTGAACCTTGGCTAATAAAAGGTGGAAGTGCCTCCCCTCTCGTGCTATGAACTCCTGCAATCGGATCTGCGACTGAACAAATTAAGTGTGACACTTGTGGAGAGGGAAGGGAAGATGGTTGCCTTGGAAACAAGGGACAGAGGTAGAATTCTGCATCCACTTCATCACTTTAAGTGCTGCAGCAGGTCAGTGAATTAGTTACAAAATGCAGTGTATGAGCATGAAGCCCTTCAGCAAAAGCACAGGGCAGAGGAGAGGTGGTGGATAATCCATAAGGGAGCAAGTTGGAACTCCCTGGCTCTTGGCAGCTTTTCCTCCTCAGCCCAGGAGCACCAAATATTCACAGAGGTGAGCTACAAGCATCAGTTTGCCATTGAACATCATCCCACATGGATCCTTCTGGGGAGAGCAGGTTTCCAGGCTCTTCCATTGCTATTCAGGCTTCTGGCAGTTCCTAAAGCTCTGAGATAAGGCTGGGAGATGTTTAACTCGTTTCCATTTACAACTCCAGGTCTGCTCTGCATAAGCTGGGTTGGACAGAGCAGTGCCTTGCTTTGTCCTGCCCCAGTAAAAGTGTAGAGACAGGAGCCTGATGCAGGAATTCAGCTGCAGGAGGGAGGAAGGCAGCTGGTGGGGATGAAACTCTGCAGACTTTTCCTCCAGCATTCCTCAGCCAGGGCTGCTGCTGCAGGGGGAAAAGCATTTGGAATAGCTGACAGGAATAACAGGAGGAATGGCAGGATTACCACTGCTGGGCAGTAACATGAGCCTGGCTGCCTTCCCTGCCTCCTGCAGCTGTGCTGCTCCATGGAGCAGCACTCTGTGCTTCCTCAGGGCCCCTGAGCCACTGATTTTATCCCTGATCCCACTGCAAGAGCCCTCACATTTTATGGTAGGTGAAGTGGGGGAGGATGAATCCTGAGCACCCAGCTTTGTGGTTGCAGGACACCTGCTCTATGACACTCCCCTTGGATCCTCCTTCCCACAGAACAGGGGAACAGGGTCCCTTCCCATTATCCTGACATGAGCCTGGTCCAGCAGTGTTTGGCTCCAAAGCAAAACCCCTGCCCGGGGCCTGTGGCTGTTCCTGCAGATTTCAGAGCACTTTGATGATCCCGACTGTCTGTATGAGCGAGTCCCCAGGAACAGCAGCTCAAAGACATAAAAGGAGACTTCCAGCAGCACGGAAAGACACTGGGTGATTCTGGTTTGAGCTGGGATCCATCCCAGCAGGGCAGCCCGGGGGAGTCGCTTGATGTTTCTCTGTCTAGTTCCTGTGCCTTAGCACATGGTTTTGGGGGAGGAGTGTAAAGAAACCCAAAATCATCAATGACTTGCTCTTCCCCCTCCACGAATACTAAAGATTCTAGAAATCAAGTCTCCTCTTACTAAAATGCTTTCCCAAAGCCCTCTGACAATATCCAGTGGTTGCCTGCTGTCCTGACTGCTGTGTTCCATTTACAAAAAAAATCAGGGTCAGGTTAAGCATCAGGGCTAAGCTTCTATTTAAAGAAAAGGCAGGAGAACCAAGCTCTGGATTCTTTAGCACAAAAAGGAGCTGGACAGACACATCCAAGGCTCAGGGCTGCAGGCTCTGCTGTGCTTGATGTAATTATTAGATGCCACAGCAGGAGGAAGGAGGCAATTACTAATAGGGGAGAAAAGCCTGTTAAAAAGCACTGGCTAAGCTCACAGAAAACTAATAAGAGCCTAAGCCTTGGAAATGCTCCTGGGTTTGCAGGTAGAGCCTTTCCTCAGCCCCTCTCAGTGCTGTGGGATGAGGAGCCTTGGCACATGGCTGCCCCATGCCAGAGCCATGCTCCAGTTTCTCTGGCTTTCTAGCTAGAGGCAGGGTTTCTGGAGACACCTCCGTGCTTCCAGCTGGGTAATGCTGACACAAAAACTCACTGCCACCTGGGAGGAAGATAAAATGGAGTATCTGGGCTTGGGGAACCAGCTCAGAGACCCAGCAGTGACCCCTGAGGACCTAGGGCAGTGCCCAAAGTCAGGGGCAGCCTCTGCACCCACAGGAAAGAAAATGCATTTTAGTGCTTTCCTCAAGACCTATTGATGACTCCATAGACTTAATTCCTGCTTCTCTCCAGTGCTTCCTGACAAAGCATGGGTTTGCCTGCATAGCAAGCTGATCCCCTCTGGTCACAGCCACTGGAATACAGAGGCACATGCAGGGAAAGGCAGCCTCAAATGGTGAATTCCTGCGCCTGTCATCACCCAGACCCATTGAAACCACCCGGGCACGGGGCTTGGCTACAATTAAGGAGTCAGTCTAACTGCTTAAACAGTTGCCTGGGCAGCTCCATAAGCCCTGCTCCCCCAAGCCCCTCTGATCCCTGTTGGAGCAGGTCACAGTTGTTCTGAGCTGCAGGGCACCTCCAGCCTCAGGTTCTGGCTGTGGCTCCTCAGACACCTCCCAGGGACCATCCCCTGACAACACATGGCTACAGCAGCCAGGCTTTTCCAGAGACACAATGGGAATGCAGCGCTGTTCTGCAGCACGCAGTGGGCTCAGCACCATCCTGGATCACACCTCCTTGCTTTTCCATGGCTCCCAAAAGCATCTGGGCAGGCTCACAGACAGTGCCTGTGCTGAACAGCTGCGGTCCAGAGGCAGCTCTGCCTGTCCTCAGAAGCACTTCCCATTCCAAGAGGAGATAAGCTAATGCAGCCTCCGCAGTGAAGCATCCTCATGATGCTTTTTTGTTCTTGTACTTTTATCCGCCCAGGAAATCTCTGCTCAGAGCCAGCGTGTTCAAACAGATCCTTATAAAAAAAAACCCCTCAGCGATAACGGGGCATTTCCCCCCCGATTATGGCATGGAAAACAGGGGAGGATATGGGGGAGGGAAAACTGTGATATTAAAGAGAAAGAAAAAAAAAATTCCTATTGTACTGGAACGCTTCTCCACATATTGATTCCATATGGAGCAAATGCCAGGGGATATTTCTGTCCCCAGACTGGCCAGAACTAACACACATTACTGAACAGCCCTACTTCAATAACCCGACTTTAAGGATCCCCTGTTCCGCTCAATTAGTACTTGCTGGCCTCTGGAAAAAATTATCCAGAACCCTTAATCATCCAGAAGCAGGCACACCACAAACAGACTTCCAATGTATTCCTTATTTACCGGTTAGCAATTCCACTGCTTTACCAGATGCTCTAATAGGAGGAAAAAAGCCAAGTGGAGGTTGCCAGAGCCCCAGCAGAGCTGGAGGAAGGAGATCGAGTGACTTCCATGTGTCTGCTGTCAAAAGGAATCAGGAGGTGAGAGCAGGAGCACAGGTACACGAGCAGGAAGAGAAGGACTGATAACACTCACTTGTGCTGCCTTATCTGCTGTATTGAGAACCTCTTGGCTGGGTCGTATTCCAGCATCCCTGAAAAGAAGGAAAAAAGGCCAGGTGTGATCACAGACACTCTCAGCTGAGCCAAAGCCAGGAAGCACAAAGCTCTGCCCTTCCCTCCCCACCCTCCCCGACAGCCCTGTTGTGTCCAGTCCTGGCAGCCCCAGGCAGGACCTGCTGCCTCAGGAAGCTCAGCACAAAATCCCAGCTCTGCTGCTGACTATGTGATCCAGTCTGTTCCTCAGTTTCCCACTTGCAAAGTGGATATGGCCCTTCCCCCTACGCCAGTGCAGGGACTGAGGCTTCTCCAGCCCCAGATCACAGGTCCAAGCATGTCTGCAGGCAAAGAACATCAAGACTTTGCATTTCACAGATAATTCCATTGAACTTTCTCCATGGAAGAGCTAAAGCCACAGGCACAGCATATGTCCAGTTGCTCAGTGTCCCAGATATTCTGGTCTAGTGGAATCCTCTTCTGGGGGTACAGCCAGAGAAAACTGACAAAAAAACTATCCTACTGCCCATCCGTGTGCTCTAGCCAGGGCTTGGATTTCTGGGATCATCTGCTGAGGTAACTGGGGTGGGGGTGAGCAGAGAGGGGAGAGGAAAAGCAGCTCATCTGTGTTTTCTCTGGGAGAGAGGGAGGTGGATTCCTGAAACAGCCTCCTAGGATGCCCACCCTACTCCACTGCCTTTCAGAAGCTTCACGACTCAACAGAGGAGAAGGAGCAAATTTTGTCATATTCTTCAGGAATGAGCCAACAGGACCTTAAGAATTTTATCCAGCAGCATCCAAGATATTCTCCAGTGAAGGTTCCAGGAATATATTGACTGTCAAACAGGAGTTTGGAAAGTCAGGACAGGAGCAAACAGTGCAGAGTGCTGGGGAGAGCTGGGATAAGGACAGAGTGAGAAAACAGGGATGGGAGATACATCTTGGGAAGGGAGGGCTGGACAGAGACACCCTAGTTCAGGTTGGAAGCTGCAAGGGCCTTGCAGGTGAGATTCTGCAATTCAGAGGTCAAGGAAGAGATAAATCACTGCAGCACATGAGGTAACAAAAGCTGCTCCAGAATATCACCCCTGTCAGTCCATTCTCATCACATCCCTGACAGTAATGGATATGGGCAAAGAGGGGGGATAGGACAGCACAGTGAGGGAGGGCTGAAGGTATTTTCCACCCAAGACCCAAAATACAGTTTGCCCTGGCAATTTGGGAAGGTCTATCTGTGCTGGTGACAGCACTAAGAGTTTTAAGGCAGATGGGATCACTACTGATCCACATGACATCCCACAAAGTAGGTTAAAGAAACACAGAAAGAGCTCTCCAGGTTAGAGGTCAGGTGCATTGCAGTCCCCTGGCTCAGGGACTGGAGGCACTGGAATCCTCAGAGCCCAATTCCTCATAGTTTTGGATTGTTTGGACTGGGTTTGGAATGTCTCCGAGGATGGAAACTCTACAACCCCCTCCCACACACAACTTGTTCCAGAGCTCACCCCTGGCAGCAAGTGAGTTTTCTCACGTTCTGATGGAATTTCTCCTCACCTCACAGAAAAAGAAGTAAATTTGGAGAGAAAAAAAAAATCCCACACCTAATTAAAGAACCTAATTATTAATAAGATGATCAGACAGTAGTTTCACAGCTGAGCTGCCCAAACGAGTTGGCTTTTTTTTTTTTTTAAATTTTAAAGAAATAGGACTGCAAGGAGCCCTTACATGAACTTTAGGGGACACGAGCAAGTACTGGCTGGGTTCTCTTATTAACGTCATCAGAAGGAGAGAGATCAGGACACCACCCACCCTCCCCAAGTTATTTATTTTAAGACCACATATCAAGGTGTTTTTGAAATTTAGGGCATTTACCAGATTAAACCGGTACAAGCAGAGGAAGAAGTTTAAGGTAAATGATTAAAAGAGGCCCAAGAGCAGCAGTTACAAACAGCCACAGCACAGGGAGCTCTTGCTCTCAAGCCATTAAAAAAGGCAGAAAGAAAGTAATTGACCAAAAAGAATATTTACTCTAATGAAAAATGACCACATTTGGGGCAACCTTTGAAAGAAAATGGAAAGTCTCATCACTGAAAATGTACATTCATACATTCAGCTCTGAGTCACTCGTGGCAGCTCCGTGGCTCAAGCTCCGCACCGAAGAGAGGCTTCATCAAGACAAAACATCATGTTCTATTCACCAGGCAAGTCATCCCCGAGTGTCTGCCCGCAGGAGCCGCCGCTCGCTGCCATTTAGGGTAAAGACTTCCCTGGAGTTTATCTGCGAGCAGGGATGGGACATGCTGTGCCAGGGCAGAGCCTCAGGAGGCCCAGCTCCAACCTCTGTTCCCCGGTATTCCCAGAGGATTTGCTGTGCCCATACATGGCCTATCACAGGATCACTGGGGCTGGAAAAGACCTCCACAGTCATCGAGTCCAGCCTGTGGTCAATCCCCACTTTGTCATCCAGCCCAGAGCACTGAGTGCCATGTCCAGTTGTTCCTTGGACACCTCCAGAGATGGGCACTCCACCACCTTCCTGAGCAGCCCCTTCTAATGCCCCACCACCCTTCCCATGAGGAAATTATTCCTGAAAGTCCTCTCATTGAGGATGTATAAGATATTAAACTGATAAGAACAGATACCACACAACTGTGCCCACTGCAGCACCTCCACAGCCTCAAACCCCTCTCCAATCATGTCAAGTGGCAATCCAAGAACTGGAGACTACAGATCTGCCCTGAGACCCTCCCAACCTGCAGCCCACATATTCAGTGATCCTGGACAGGCACAGCACCCGGGGCAGAATTCCTGGAGTTCAGAACACAGCACAGTTTCAGGTACAGGACTGGAGAAGCACGAAGAAATCCAGCAGCAAGGTTAATGAACTCACCCCAGATTTCACTTCAGTCTCCAACTCAGACCAACAGTTAAACAACCACTATAAAAGCAGTGTGAGGTCAATCTGTAAATGGAGACAGGACTTTCTCCCTCTCCCTCATCCTGCACACGCTCGGCCGGGTGTTCCGGCCACAAACTCCCTCTGCAGGCAGATCCCAGGCCTTTGATCCAGCACAGGCCTCTGGACAGGCACAAACACCCTCCTGCCATGGCACAATTAAAGCATCCCACTGTCACCAGGACACACATCCCCTCGCTGTCCTGGCAAGCAAAGGTCATGGCAGTGAGGAAACTAACTGCTGAGGAACCCACCACCCTGTCCCAGGTCACAGGGCCTGGAAATCAATCCAGATGCTGATTAATGCAGAGCTGCAGCCTCAGAGCTTCCTCTTCCAGTAAAAGTCTATTACCAGGAGGAGGGAAGCTGACCTTGTGCATTTTTCTGGTCCAGAAGCAAAGTGCACACAGTTGATAAGCCATGGGCAGATGCTGCCAGGAGAACCTCAAGGTTATTTATAAACTCTTCCACTCTGACACATCTCTCCTGAGTGCACACACAGAGCAGCACCAGCCTTTCTCCTTTCCATCCCTGAAGAGTATAAATAAAGCTTCATCCCTGATTAGGGAGACAAAACGAGGAGCAGCATCCCAACTAATCTGTGGGATATACTGTCATGCGAGTCTCTCTACAAGCCAAATACCACAGAAGCTTTAAGTCCTCTAAACTCTGCTCTTCTGGAAAGGGGAACAAAGATAAAAACAAGCTTAGTGGGAAGAAAAAGTAAAGAAACACTACAAAAGTAGTCAACAGAAGAACAGGAAAACCTTAAAAAGCATGTTTGTGTTTTCTTCACAGCCCAACAGGGCCTGTGGTCAGCACAGCCCCCGCAGACAGAGGAAATGAGCACTTTGCAGCACTGAATTCTGCCTCACACCAGACCCAGACCAAGCACTCGCAGCCCTGCAAGGGCTTTTAGAGCCTTTCAAAGCCATTCAAAGGCAACATGAAACCTCCAGTGAGACAGAGCTGAGCTGGGGGTGTCTGTGCTGCTCACACAAACACATCCACCAGCCATTGACAGGATCTGACCCGCAGGCGCTGGATTCAGCTCCTGATCAGGAAATGCAGATGTTCTGGAGGAAAAGCAGGAACTAAATAAAGCAACCAGGTTTGTCACCATAGCTACGTAGAGCCACGACTGCACAGCTCAGCCCTGGGCTTTGGCAGGTGCTGGGGAGCTGGTCAGGCCTCCAGAACAGGGGGAACTGGAGCAATCCCACCCTGAAGTTATCCATCTTGGGGTGACTGGGCAGACTGACCATGGGAAAATGTGTGTCATATCAAGCAAAGAGGAATGTCATGAGATTTAGTCAGCCTTTACAGTGCACCAGGTGCACACAGCAAGATGAGGGGTGGGGGAGTGTTCTCAGGTGGGAGGGAGAAGAGGAAAAGGGATCCTTAGGGCTTCTCACCACCCTGGAAGAAGGAAGCACAGCCCCCTCCTGCCAGACAAGCTCCTCTCCCCACCAAACCCACTCAATTGGCACCTCTGTAGTACCCAAGCACAGGAGGAATGCAGATAGACAGACAAGAGCAGGAGATTCAGGCTGTGAGACATGGACAGAGGGCACCTGGTACAAGGCTCCTCCATGTAACATCAGGCAGAGGGAAGAGTAGGAAATTCTGACCCCAGCTCTCACACAGGGGTGGAAAGAGAACTAAAAAGGGAGTTACTGTGCTAACAAAGCACAAGATTTTAAGCTGTCAATATACTCAGCACAGGAAAAGGGAAAACTGCCACGCTCTTTTTCCCTGGGGGAAGCACTAAGTGCAGCTGAGAGGCTGATCACAAACCTCCAAGGAGTTCTGCTGGATGCTTTAGGAGAGTGGCTGCCAGTCCGACTGGCCTGCAGGATTTACTCCATTTGGTCAATTCCCAGCTCATAAAGAGGCTGTGTTTGGAGCCAGCAGTCACAGAGCACACACCACATGAAGCTCAGGACACCATTCCCTGGGGCAGGCAGCTTTGACAGGAAGCACATCAGGCAGGGCCTGGCTGTGAGCAGCCACTGTGTCGGGCTCAGCAGAGCAGTCGGATCCCGGCTGTGCCGAGTGCCATTGGAAGCACTGCCTTATGTAATGCCTTTGGAGAGCTGCTAAAGCTGGCTAATGCTTTTGGAAACACGTGGAAATAACTGATTTCATCATCGGCATGAGGCCAGAGAAGCTAAAATAGACTCTGAGGGGGCCTGCGGGGGGTCTGGCACCTCCTCGGTGCCGGGGTCTGGGGAGCCCCGGCAGCGGCGCTGGAAGAGCTTGGACTGACAGCACCACCTGCCGCCAGCACGGCCGGCACTGAGCCAGGAGCCTGTGTCCTCATGGCGAGCCGGGAGCCTGTGTCCCCACACCCAGAGGGGAGCCCCTGTCCCCACAGAACTGACATGCTGTCAGGGACGGAGTCAGTGCCTCCACCCCCTCATCTACCCCACACAGCACAGGGACCAGGAAACCCAAAGTGAAACAAGACAAACATGCCATATTTGGGGGCTGCTCTCTCACAAAGAGCTGTAAAAGGAAGGGTCTCTGTGCTGAGGGCTGGGGAGCACAGCTGCATTTGGCTGTTCCACTGCTGAGGAGGCAATGGGAATGATGGTCAGGCTCCCCCAGGGGCTGGAATCACATCCCAACTGCTGCCAAAGGGGCTCTCCAGCCTGCCTGCTGCACACAAAACTGCTGCACTGAGTGACCACAGCTTTCACAGGTAGAGGTAGCTCAGCACTAAACTTCAAACTGCTGCAGTAAGTGACAGTAAGAAAAATAACAAGCAAAACCACAATCTTCTCCACAGAAAGTGCCACTCCTGGTTCTACCCCAGCCCTGCTGTGAAAGTGAAACCTGTAACTCTGCTCCAATATCCTGCAGCTCTGAATCTGGGGGGCAGGAGACAAATGGGACTGAGACAAATAAGTCCAGAGTAGAGGTTGATGAGGAAGGACAGCAGCTCCTGAGTACTCAGTGTTTCACATTAGGGAAAGCATGGACAAGGCATCTGAGTGTTCTCACTGGTAAAACCCGCATCAATGCTACAATGCCACTTAAATTTAATTTCTTGTGGGCTTTGTCTTTAGGTGTAAAAGCTTCTCAGAGCACAAGAAACATAATGCAAGAACCAAGAACAGCAAGCTCAGCAAGGGTTAGTGGATCTCAGGCAAATACCAGTGCTGAAGATATTTCAAAGGCTGTAACCATAACCTCCCTGTCTAACAGGATCCTGCATCTCCACAGGACACTTGGAAGGAAGCTCTGCCTGGCACTGTGCAAGCTGAGCAGTTGCTGCATCTACAAATTTTACCCTTTTGGAACCATCTGGGAGACTCACCTCTCAATAAGTCTGAGAGTGGAGGACCACAATCCTCTGGAATTGTGTAGTCGCCTTTCCCGATGTTTTCAAATAATTTATAGATATTATCCCCTTCAAAAGGGTACAGACCCGTTGTGATGTTGTATCTGTGGAGGCAGAAGGAGAAGCTGGTTGAGAAGTAGCACACAGGCACTACTCAGCTCTTACATGGCTACGTAAACCAAAAGGAGCCAAGAGGAAACCAAAAGAGGAATATTTGACAGTATGTGGAATGCCTCTTTAAACTTAGCCTTCCTTCATCACAGCTCTTCATTCACATGAGTCAAAACCACCAGGACATCTCCCTGACAGCCTGGGACAGCAGAAACTTTAAAATAAATACTGGAGGTACTTGTGGTTTCTCTTACTGTAGCAGCTGTGCCTCTGGGTGCTGAGCAACAGCTGCAGAGTCACTCACAGAGAGCACAGATGACCTTCTGCAGAATTACAGGTACTTTGGCAAGCATTAACCCACCCACAGGAGGGACCAGCACCCCTCTCCCTGCTCCCCCAACACATAAGAGCAACAGTGACAGTGGCTGGCCCAGGACTGAGCTCCCTGGGGGACTAATTTGTTATCCAGTTCCTAGGGATTCTGGGCACTCACAGCGTCACCCCCGCAGACCAGATGTCGACTTTAAAGCCTGAAAAGGTGTCAAGGCCATTGGCAATTTCTGGGGGCTGGAATGCTGGCGACCCTTGGCTCGTCCTGCATGTGTCGTCCTCTGCAAACGGATGCAATGCCTGCAGGAGAGACAAAACAGTGTCACACTTCCAAGGAAAAACAAACTGACTGTTGGAAACGTTCCACCTGGGAAATAAAAGGGGAAAACTCCTCTACTGAACATATATAAATAATGAGAAAATCCCACCACAGCAACAGTAACAAGCCTTGAACCTCTCCTAGCTAGGACAGACTCCATATAAAAAGAAGGATAAGGTTATGTAGCTTATCCCCATTTCCCCCCACTTTTGGGCTTGTTCAAGATTGATGTCTTCCTCCCTGTGCTTCCTGAGTGCAGGTTTCATGCTGTTACCAACAAAAGTGCTTTGCCAATTGCAATAAATATTCAGAGTCATTCAATGCACTCTGCAAGCGCAACAGAACAAAGGCCTAAATGCACAATAAATCAATGACACCACAGAGGTGACCTCAATCTGGAATGTCCCATTGATGCACTTCCCACATACCTCTGCTACGCCTAAATCGGATATTTTTAGTGTCCCATTGGTTGTTAGCAGGAGGTTCCCTGGTTTGATATCCTTGTGGACAATCCCTTGGCTGTGCAAGTATTCTAAGCCATCTATAAGCTGACAAAAGTACCTGCAGAGAGAGGCAGAGGGCAAAATCAAACACTTTTAGACAGCAGAAAGGAGCTTTTTGCTATGCTCATGGTCAGAGACTCTGGGCTGTCACCAGCACTGCACACACAGCCTGGCAGCAGACAAGTGTTTCATCTCATAATACCCAGAAATAATATTAGTGAGCCTGAATTTCACTTAGGCTGTCTGTAATCCCCACAGATCTCTTAAACAAAATGAAAATATGACCATAAAATGATGTTCTTGCCACAGGTTTGCTGCTCTGCCCTGATCTGATCATGATAATCTGCTATTCCCAGAATTCTCAGGTTTCTTTCCTTGCAGAGTGAAAGGGGTTCCAGCTTATCCTGTCTGCTAACTAACCAGTCTGACAGATCATGCTGGATATTGCCAATCCCTAATCCATCCCAAGGCCTTTAATCTCTTTTCTGGCACTGAACTGTGGCTTGGCCTCCATTTAGGCAGGGCAGGAGATTCCCCCCCTCACACCCCTGGGCACTTCAGCAGGATGAGGGCCAGGAAGGGCTGTTGGGCAGCTCAGGAAGTTAAACAAAAGTAACAGAAAAATCAATAGAAAAACAGTTTTCTTTCCCAAAATCTAAGGACAATCCCTGCTACCACTTCAAGAGCTTTTCACTTTTTGCATGGGTATAAAAGTTTAAATTATTGCATAGAGCCAGGTTTGCTTTCAAGTGCAGCCTGAGCAGCGCTCTGCAACTCGAGAGAACAAAGTGGTGAGAGGAACAAAACTTACCCGTGAGCCTGAAACACTGGAAACCTCTTTTCTGGGACACTGTCCAGCATTTCCTGCATCCCACACACACAGTACTCCATCACCATATACGTGAAGGCAGAGTTAAGGAAGCTCCAAGGTTAAACACTCCTCAGGCAGGTGCTGTGTGATGGCTGCAGCCTCATCCTGGAGAGGCAGAGCCACAGGGGCTGCACTCCCCAGGTACTGAGGGACCTTCCTCCAGCTCCCACAGGAGGGGGAAACACCCACAAGATAACCCTTCTGGAATGACCTGCT
The DNA here is from genome assembly GCA_013396655.1 of Campylorhamphus procurvoides. Taxonomy (NCBI): domain Eukaryota; kingdom Metazoa; phylum Chordata; class Aves; order Passeriformes; family Dendrocolaptidae; genus Campylorhamphus; species Campylorhamphus procurvoides. The sequence continues at coordinate 103,190 of WBMV01006570.1, read as the reverse complement.
GCAGCTCTGGGATCAGGGCTGGAACTAGCCAGGAGCTCCACAGAAACCAAGTTGGAGACCTCACAGGAATGACAGAAACAGGGAAATACCCTGAAGTGGCTTTGAGGTCCCTTTCAACCCAAACCATTCTATGGTTCTATGACAAACTCTGCTGAAGCCTTCAATGCACTTCCACCAGCAACAGAACACTCAGGTGGGAACAGAATCCTTCCCTCCACAGCCCCAGTTTCCAATGCAACAGAGCCTGGTCTGGAATGACCATTTTTTTATCACTGAGGGGGAAGTTAACATCCCTCCTCTAAACCCCAACTCTGTTTTCATCTGGCAACACTTCCTGCAAGGAACTAACACAGTTGTGTGCATGACTAAGGGCCCTGCCCCCAGGGAGACAGTCCCTTTTCCACTGGATCCATTTCCAATCCTGTTCACCATGTGGCTGCACAAGCCCTGGACATGTGGCAATGTCAGGCAGGAGCTGGGGAAAGGTTTGGCACAAACCATGGATAAATTCCTGCTCCCAGACTCAGTGAAAAGAAATTCTCCCAGTTATTGCCACTCACACACAAAACCAGCACTGGGAGGAACAAACTTTGAGACAAACTAGGAGCAGATAAAGACAAAAATGGCAAAGTCAACCTGGAAAGTACTGAAAAACAAGGCGTTCTTCATGGACCAGCACTGCTCAGAGAGCCCAGCAGGGAACATCCTTGGAGAGATCCCGTTTCCCAGTGACGGTTTTGGGTTGTCATCACCTGGTACCGACACACGATGTCTCTCTCGGGCTCCTTTTCCCCACGCTGCCTCCTTCCTCCTCCCTAATTAAAGGCATCTCTCTCTCACAGTAATTGACTCGCTGTCCCCCCTATCTGTCAAGGCCACGGCACAAGCAGAAGTTGTCACACTGCTTTATCCTAATGATCTGGTGGCAGAGTGTTTGATCTAATTAACACACACAATTAAATTACCCCTTTTCTGGAGTGCTCTAATAAGACAGTATTTAGAAAACACTGTCAAAAATAAAAGCAACCATTTATAACACGTGCTACAACAGATCAGCTCCAGGAACTTCCACACTGGTTCCATGCAAAGTGCTCTCAGTGTGGCAGAGTCACCCAAAATCCAGCAAGGTGAGGCATAAAATTGCCTCCATTGGCGTGTCTGAATTTGTGTTACTGGGGAAAGTCCCCCAGCAGGCAGGATGGTTAATACCAGTGGGAGCAATTTAATTGCAAAAAATTTAAGTTTAAGAAGCATCCGAAAAGGCCTTTCCAAAAGCAGAACTACAGCAGGGAGCAGTGGGAATTCAAACCTGATTAACAGCCCTGTGAGAAAGGATATATTTTCTGCTTCTCCTCGTTGTACAACACATCTACCAACTGGATGACGTTTTTGTGCCGCAATCGCCGCAGGAGCTGGATTTCCCTGCAGGAAGAGACAAGGAAAAAGGTTATGTTTAAAAAGCTAATTTCCAACTCCATTTCTTCCAAAATCTAGCCCAAGCTTAACTTGACTGAATGGTTCAGAGACATGAATTGAATCCTCTGTAATTAATGTAAAACAGTGCAGACACCTTCCCCTGGCTCGGAGAACAGCCCTTCATATGTCACCTCCTGTCAGCTTGTCTGATCTTTGTCTCCTGGGATTTTGTACCTGCCCCAAACCACATTTTAGTCTCTTTTGCATTAAACTCAGCCTCCAAAATCCCACTGGATGCCAGCTGTGGAGAAACAGGCGGATCAGGACAGTCAGGTCAGGGTGGTTCTGTCGGTATCTGGCACTGCAGGTCCTGCTCTTCACTTCGTTCTGCTGCTGCTCCACTCTGGGCTGTGCTAAACTCCACATAAACCTGTGCTCAACTCCACAAACTCTCCTTCCTGTGCCATTTGGTGAGTGCTTTGAGCACTGTGGTCACACCTCATCAGCTCCAGCTCTCAGAAGCAGCACTACAAGGAATTCCAAGTGCAGCTTTGGAGATGAGAGCTCAAAGCCCCTCACAATTAGCAGCTCCAACAACAAGCTGGGGCCAGCACAACACCTGGTTGGTGCCTTACATCTGAGTAACACCCAGGAACAGCTCCTTGGAAAGGTTCCTCCAATGCAGGAGTGCAAGGCGAATCCTTAAGGATCTTTTAAGGATACCTGAGCAGTATGAATTACTTCACCAGTTTAGGCCAGGGACTCTTCTTTTCTCAACTTTGGATTTAAAAAAGCCACTGAGAGCTGAGCAGAGACCCGGGATACCATGGGAAAGCTCCCAAGTGTTCAGTGGACATGGCAGACAGGTCTAATTATAGGAATGACTAAAGGGCTGAAGCGGATTAAATTAGCACAGGAACTGCAGACAGTATCAGTGTGGGGTGAGGAGATCCTGCAGCAAGAGGGGAGAGGGCTGAGGGGTCCCAGGAGGGGTCCAACTGGGTTGCTCAGAAGGAAGAGAATACACACACACAAACACAACTGCTTTAAGGCAAAGCAAGCTCCCAGTATTAGGAACACGTTTAAAATCCAGATCCCAACAGCTCATTCCCTGTAATACAGCTTGGAAGCACAAACATTAGTTCCTTCCACCTTTAACAGACTAATAAACACCTCATATTTCTGCCATGATTTCCCCCCCCCAGGAGGACTTTGTGAACCAATACAAAATGCCAGGGCAGTGCCCCTCTCTCTCTGGGGCAGAGGCCAAGCAGCCCTTTTCCCAGAGGAAAGATTACTTCTATTTTTAGCTCCTCTTGCACTCTGGAATGCCTGAGGAGTAGGGACAGCCAGCCAGTCACCTCTGATCCCATTTCTCTTTGCAAACACCATGAGCAGGGGAACACGGGTGCTCATCTCAGCTCCTCAGAACAGGCCTAAATTTGATTTTTCCCCCCAAAAATCAGCACCAAAACTCCAGCCCACTGCAAGTGTGTGACCAGACAGACTGCCAGAGGGCAGGGCCTGCTTCCAAGTGCAATCTCCTTGTAGGAAGACGAGAAGGAAAAGACCTTCTAATTCGAGGTCTGTCAGATCCATTAAGCTCATCCTGACGGATTAAGATTTATCCCCTGCAAGGTACCTGCTCTGGCAAATATCTGGGGGGTGTTGTTGCTCAGAAGTGTACACAGCAAAGCTGCCTACTTGCTGTATATGCCACACCATTTTGGAAGTTGCCAAGGACAGCATGGAAAGAAGTTCCTTCCTGGACATCTCCACCAAGATCCTGTGTCCTTCCTACAGCTTGTTTCTGGCCTCAGAGCCATTCCTGCTTAAATAAACCCCAGTAATACAGCCAAAAGACTCATTCCCTTCCTTTGGTTCATGAGGTTCCTTCAATAAAGTCCTAAAAGCTTAAGAAGAGCAGGCACCTGCTTCAGGACTGGGCAGGAGGACCTTGGTGTTGCTTTTTCTCTTTCCTAGTCCCAAAGCTCCGTTCACATCCCACTCCTGCAGGGATGTCTGTCATTCCAAGCTCTGTATCCACCTCAACACAGCTACCTGTGCTCTTCCATGGATTACAGCTCCCAGTGTTTCACCTCTCAAGCCAAGCAAACATCCAGCCCAGCAGAGGATGTGCCTGAGCCAGGTGGTTCTGAAGGGCACCTGTGTCTGGGGAGGAGGGACAGGGATCAGGTGCAGCAGCTGCACCCTGAGCCCACACCTCGGGGGCTTCCAGCAAGTCCTTCCCCAGCAGAGCTGCCTCTCTTTGGAGGTTCCAGCTCGGTTCTTGCAGACCCCAGGAACAAACTGCCACAGCACCGCCCTTAACCCTCCGTGGAATTCCAAGGAGCACATATTCCAGCCTGAGCAATCATCGAGGTGGTAAGTACAGCACAGGGCACTTGGGATCCCAGAGAGTCCCAAACACTTAATTAACGTGTCAGGTTATTAGCACATGGCGTTATTAAACCTCTGCTGCTGCACACACAGCCTGCCAAGTTTTCCTTCCTCTTTTCAGCAATCTCACTAAACTCTGTTTTGCAAAGATCAGCTCCAGCACTGTCTGCCTGATTGAGCCACCTCCACTAAAGCAACTGAAGAGAAATGAAGATTTCCTTGATGGATTTAGGGAAATACGTGTCTTACAATTTTAAACCCTCAACATCCTCTCCAGGGCTCAGACATCCCTTCAGGACACATTTTTCCAGGGCAAAACTGGGGTATTTTAGGGTAAAGAAGAATAATTCAATTTTATATAAGTCCCAAACACCTTTTATTCATAATTTCTGGGCCTCCAGAACATCAGGAGACAGGGCTGGGGCAGGTGGCTGCACACATGGGATGAGGCTTTGGTCTGGGCTATGAGCAAAAAGTGACCCAAGGAGTGACCCAGGGATGGCATTAATGTCCTGGCTCCAGCCTCACGTCTCCAAATGCCCAAGGCTTGGCTCAGACTTGCCCAATCCTCCACACCTCGTTTCTGTGCTCTTGTTACATTCTGTGTATTGCTGCTCCCAGAATTACCCAAGGACCACAGTCTAGGAACTGTTTTCCAGGGAATTCCTTTGATGACATGCTATCACTGCAGCTGCAGCAGCACTGGGGTGCCCTGTGAGGGGGGCACAGGCACAAGCCCACGATCACCTCTGTCCAACAACCCAAGGTGCACAGCTATCACTCCCTGAGCTGGCCCAGGGGCCCACAAAATACAACAGTTTGCCTTAAAATTCCCCACTGAAGCAGCAGATAAAGATCACAAATGGGTGAGCAGAGAGAAAAGCAAGAGGGGACAGAAACAGGAACTTGAACTAAATAAACCCTGGGTACAAGACAACACCTAAAATCTGCCTTCATGTTTTGCAGCAGGTGGGGCTGAGCCAGAAAACATCCACAGCAAACCAGATAGGGGCTTGGCTAGTCTGCTTAATAACCCCCTTAATGACCCCCCTGACACAGCCCTGCTCTGGGCATGAATAAAACTTCCACGGAGTTCACCTCAGCACACAGGAGCATTCCCATGGCTCAGTGCAGGGAACTCTCTTGGTGTGGGCAAGTTCTTTTTATCTAATTTACATTAGAAGTTTCCCTAAGGAGGAAACAATCTCCCTGTTCCCCAGTGGCAGCTCTGGATGAGCCCATGGAGGGATGGGGGGGGACAGGGGCACGCAGCCTCTACCAGAAAAACAAGAAATATTTTATTACACATTAACAAAGTTCACTGTGATCCTGAACCTGAGCCAGGGAGAGACAGGGAGGTCCTGGCCTTGGGATGTGACTGTTCCGAAGCCAAGGCTGTCAAGGAAGGCAAAGTGAGAGCTCCCTGACAGGAGTGCTAGGACAGGATGTGAAATATCCCACAGCTGAACTGGGAAACTCAACCCTGAGTGACAGACAGACACGGGACTCTGCCGGGTCAGAGCTCACCCAGAGCTGAACACCACAACACTCCTGGAACTCTCACAGTCCTCCCTCCCAGCCCAGATAAACCCTTGCCAGGTTGTTTGGGCTGCAGAGGCTCCTGCACAGCAGATAAGGAGCTCCTGGAAGGGCTGGGATGCAGCTGCTGCAAGGTCCTGGAAGGGAAAGTTCCCTCACCAGCCCCACAGATCCAGCCCCACACCCAGCCCCTCCCAGGGTTCACTTCCACAAGGTCCTTGTGCCCAGAGTAACCAGTGTGTCAGAACTTCCTGAGAACAGCTCTGGAGTCACCAAGAGTGAGGTCAACAACCCCTCGCCCCATTTTACAGCCTCAGAAATCAGCTAGGGAGAGCTGTGAATGTGTCCCAGACGCCTTAGAAATGAAACCAAGGTAAAACTTCCTGTGCCCATAGGGTGCCCTGCACATTGGATCCCACTGCAGGCACCTTCCACAGGGGTGGGAGCAGGAATTGCCACCCCAAAGAGCTTCAGGGTCACACACACTTGGATATAATAACGTTGACTGTGAGGACACCAGGTGTGTTTGTGGCCCCTCACCTTTCCCAGGCAGCAGCACCTGGGCAAGGTGAGACCTCAGAGAGGGGTTGCTTTAGGAACCACGATTTTATCCATTAAGCAACACCAAAGTGGTGAATTCCACACCATCCTGGCCTTCAGGAGCCTGTCCCATTCCCTGCCCAGCCTAACCCAGAGCGCTGGGTGCTGTTCAGCAGGAAGAGAGTCCTGAACACCTATGGATTAGGCAGCAGTTCCACAGCAGGTAGCCATGGCTTAGGAAGCCCTTCCACATCAGAGGGCCACGCTGTCAGCTAAAACTACACAGGAGCTCATCTGCAAAACAAGGCCCAAGTTCCACCCACCCTGCCCGGGGTTCCCAGAACTATTCACTCACTTCTTCACATTGGCCTCCCCATTGGGAATCCGGCGCAGCTTCTTCTTCTTCAGGATCTTCACAGCTCTCCTGCACAGGGTCTCTGAGTCCAGCATCTCCTTGACCTTGCCGTAGGAGCCCTCTCCCAGCAGGTCTCCCATGAGGTACTTGCCGATGAGCTTGGCCCGTTTGCGCCGGGGCTGGTAAATGACCTCGGTGGAGTCGATGCGGTGGATGAAGGTGTCCATCCCCACCGACATCAGCTCGCTCTCCGCAAACATTCCCAGCTGCTGGGGCTCCTGCAGATCCATCCTGGATTAAGTTCCTTAACCTGTTCCCCCCCCTTCCTAAGCGCTCAGGGCTTTAATCCTGTTTGTTAAATTTCCCAACACACTCCCTTTTTACTCCTTCTCGGAAAAAAAAAAAAAAAAGGAAAAAAAAAAAAATCCAGAAAATTGTACAAACGGGAATTAAAAAAACAACCAAAAAAAAGGGGAAAAAAAAAAAAAGAAAACCAAACCTAAGAGCTGCTTCCAGGTCAGTTGGATACCAAAAGATCCGGGCCTGGCTCCAGAATGTCTTTGAAAAAGAACATAAATGTGTGACAGGACACACTCAGTTTGGGACTCGCTTTGCCTCCGGCCCGGTCCCACTGCCGGGGGCTCTCCCCAGTCACCTGGCCTTGACTGGGCCCAGTTTGATCCTGCAGCGTTAGGTCATCTCCAGGCCCATCAGGCCACCCCGTGGAACCAGACCAGCTCCCAGTCCCTCTCGTGACTTTCCATCCCTAGGAGCTCATCCTTCCCGGGCCGGGGTGAGGAAGGAGCGTGTCCCTCCCGGGAGCACACGGGGGTGGAGGAGGAGGAGGAGGGTCGGGGGGGATGCTGTCGGTGCTTCAGCCGTTGGGGAGCTGGAACCAAGTTTCCTCGAAGGAGCTTTCCGAAACAATTCTCGCGTCTTCGCTTTCGCCTGCAAAAGTTTGAGGCCTTCGGTGCCTACCGAGAGCTCCCGGGGGCATCCTTCATCCACCGGGATTCCGCCTGGCACATGATGTGTCACCGCCTCTGCTCCGGGGTGTCAGCGGTGCAGGACAACACGACCCCGCCCCGGGGGGCGGCCGGGGGGACCCTCTGCCCCCCAACACCCTCGGGGGGGTGCGAGGGGATCCTGTGCCCCAAAAGCCGGGATCTCTTGTCCCAAAACCCCAAAAGCCGGGATCCCGGGCCCCAAAACCCCAAAAGCCGGGATCCCTTGTCCCAAAACCCGGGACCTCCTGCCCCCAAGCCCCGGGGATCCCCTGCCCCAAAAGCCGGGACCCCCTGCCCCAAAACCCGGGTCCTCACGGTGGGTTAGGGGGACGCTCCGCCCGGCACCTCACGGAGCGGGCAGGGGGGCGATGCCCACCTGGCGCTGGCGGCCCCTCCCGCAGCTCCCACAGCTGTCACCGGGGCGGGGAGGACCGGCCGGGGACGGGAACGGGACACTTTTTAGTGCGACCAAAATCGGAGCCGGGACGGGGCGGGACGGACCCAGCCGGGGCTCGGTGACCTCCGGGCCTCCCCGCTGCGGGGCGGGCAGCTCCACCCGCTCCCCTCGCCCCGGTGGAGGGTGGGGGGGCGTGCGGCCGAGTCCCCCCTCCCCACCACTGGGCCCCGGGCGGCGGGGGTGTGNCGGGAGGCGGGGCTCTGTGATAGGTCAGGGGAGCTGTCTGTCAATGATGGAGGCGAGGCTTGACGCCATTGAGGACTGTGATAGGTTCATAGGGATGTCCGTCACCGCGAAAGGAGGGGCTGTGGAGCACTGTGATAGGCTGAGGGGGCTGTCCGTCACCGCGGGGCGGGTGGAGGCGAAGGGCAAAGGGCATGTCGGTGTCATGGAGACGGGTAACGGGGCCTGGTCTGGGGCCGGCCCTGCCCGCCGGGAACCGGGATGGACTGAACGCGCTCCCCCGTGCTCAGGCCGGCCGTGTAGGCCGGCCGAGCAGCTGCGAGGGTGTCCCTAAAATAGCAGCCCCCGGTGCCAGCCCCGGTGCAGCCCCGCACGGCCACGGCAGAGACGCGTGTGCTGCGGGGATTCTGTGCTGGCAGCTCAGGGTTGGGCTGCACGGCGCTGCTCCCCCCGCAGCGGAGGTAGGAGGGTCTCCCCGTGGTTTCATCGAACAACGGAGCCCCCTGCCCAGCCCGGGGTTGGCGGTAGCACAGGCAGCTCCAGCCTGTCCCGTGCCCGTTCCCACCGGGAGCACCGGCTCGGAGGAGCCACGGTGCCTCCACAGTCGCCTCTGCCCCCACCACGCAGGAGGGTCAAACTCTCTGGCGAAGGGATGGAGCCAGGCTCAGCTGGGACCACACGTGGATCGCCAGCTCTGACAGCTGAGCAGTTATTTTGAGGCAGGACGGGGAAAATCTGCAAGTTCAGTTATTTTGAGGCAGGACGGGGCAAATCTGCAAGTTCGGCCCTTGCATAAGAGCTGCTGGCACCGCACAGAGCCCCGAGCCTGTTCTGGTAGGCCTGAGCAGGGTCACAGCACCCCCAAAGGGCCGGGGTTCAGAGCACACGGCTGGTTTGTCCGAGTGGTCTGAGCCCCTGGAGGGTCTGGAGGAGGCTCAGAGGGGGTGCAGAGGAGGGGGCTGCCCCTTTGAACCTCCCTGCTCCTGCCAGCACCGCCTTTTCCTCCTCCCCTCAATGGTTTCTGTCACGACACTGCCCGGCCACGGGTGATTTACTCCTTGTTTTGGCACCGGGTCCGGAGTGCTGGAACCGATCACCCAAATTCTGGTAAGTGCTGTGCATCCCCTTCCCGAGAGGTTCCCAGCAGGGCAGGGGTGGCTGGAAGCTCCCCCTGCTCCCTGCGCATCCAGGAAAACAGGATCCCCCCCCAGAGCCAAAATCCTGCCTGACCCTCCAGGAATGGGCTGCTGGGGCAGGACAAATCAGGGGCTTCCTCAGGACCCCCACAGCACACGTGGGGTGTCCCCAGGAATCCCCCCGGAGCACCCCAGCACTGTGTCCCCTGTCTGGGCTGTGGCTGCATCAGGAAAGGCCAGAGACACTGGAGCTTTCCCAAATATCTGCAGTGGGGAGGTCAGCCCGTCCACAAGCCAAGGAAACCCAGCTGAGACCTGGCAAACTCGTGGCATGTGGGGTTCCGTGGGTCCCCTCACCCTTCCAGAGCCCTCTGCCCATCCAGGGGTGCAGGGAAGGGTCTGCCCAGACACGGGATGATTTGTGGGGCCCTGCCAGGTCCCATCCCTGCCCCCTGCATTGCCCCAACCCCATCCCAGTGCCTCCAGGCCCCTGCACAGGTCATGGTCTGTCCCCTGGCCCTCTCTTGCTGCAGCTCTGGGTATGTGGGGTGAGCAAGGGGTACAGGGCTCCCCTCACCCCTTGGAAAGTCAGGGGATTTCCAGGCTCTGGGAAGAAACAGGAACTGGTTGTGGGTGACAAGGGCTGGACACACCCTGATGTGGCCAGAGCTGCTCTGCAGCAGAGTCCCAGCCCCAAAACTCCCATTTTTGACCCCTTTTCCTTGAGACCATGTGCCCCCCAGGGCCCAGCTGCCTGGGAAGGGCTGTGCCTGGGGAAGCCACACTGTTTCTCAGGGACATCATGCCTGCAAGAGGTCCAACACATCGGGACACCCATCAGCCATGTCCCCACACTGCCCACCAGTGCAGGCACAGGGCAGCCCCAGTGCTCCCAGTCCCCACCACCCCAGACCAGCATCACTGCTGCTTCATGCCCTCCTTGGGGTAAATCGGGATGCAGGCTGGGAGGGGAGGAGGAGGTGATCCCAGCAATGGAAATGCTGGGTTGGTGGTTCTGGGAGGAGGCTGGTTCGGTGCTGGATGGATCCCTTTGCGTTCTCTCACTGTATTTATTTATTTGTGTTTGTATCACACCAAATAAAGACCCTTAAATTCTGTGGCTTGCTGGACATCTGGTGGTTCTTCTCGGATCAAGTGGCCTGGAGGGGACAAGGACAGGCCCGTGGGGACACCACTCCAGGAGCCAGAGCTAGGGGGATGGAGCACAGGGACGGGTTTAACGAAGCCAGGTCGCTCAAGATTAAGCTCTGGAGGAAAGATGTGTTGGAAATTGTGACAGGAGGCCTCTGTTAGTTACTGTGTGCAATGAATGATGCCTGTGAGCAGTGTCACCCTGGGAGCAGTGTCACCCTGGGTGTCACCGACCTCCCCAGGTCCCTGGTGCTCCCAAAGGCCCAGCAGGTAATGCGGTTCCCATCTGTTCACCTGGCCCAGTCCCCGTTGGGCCCAGTACCCTCCCTGTGCCCTTCCCGGGTTCCCTGGTCCCGGTCTTACCGCTCTCCCGGTTCCCCCACCCAGTGCCCTGGTGCCATTCCCGGTTCCTGGTCCCATTCCCGTTGTCTCCCAGTGCCCCTGTGCTGGTCCTGGTGCTGGTCCCGGTTCCCAGTTCCGGTTCCCCCCAGTGCTCAGGTGCCATTCCCAGGTCCGGGTCCCAGTCCCCCTTAGTGCTCAGGTGCCAGTTCCTGGTGCCATTCCCGGTCCCTGTCCCATTCCCTGTCCCGGTCCCTGTCCCATTCCCAGTGCCATTCCCTGTCCCGGTCCCTGTCCCATTCCCATTCCCTGTTCCATTCCCGGTGCCATTCCCACTCCCATTCCCTGTCCCGGTCCCTTCCAGTGTCATTCCCGGTGCCATTCCTTGTCCCATTCCCACTCCCATTCCCGGTCCCATTCCCATTCCCTGTCCCAGTCCCTCCCGGTGCCATTCCCACTCCCATTCCCTGTCCCGGTCCCTGTCCCATTCCCATTCCCTGTTCCATTCCCGGTGCCATTCCCACTCCCATTCCCTATCCCGTTCCCTCCCGGTGCCATTCCCTGTCCCATTCAAACTCCCATCCCCATTCTCCGTCCCATTCCCACTCCCATTCCCATTCCC
>WBMV01006570.1:40670-90402 GCA_013396655.1 Campylorhamphus procurvoides | reverse complement strand
GGGCTGTCCCGCTCCGCCCGCCGCCGCCGCCGCCCCCGGGCCGGGCCCGCTCGGGGCTGAGGGGCCCGGGGTGTGCGCGGGCCTGCCCCGGGAATGAGCACTCGGGCAGTCGGGCGGTGCCAGGGGGGCTCGGCGGTGACCGCTGGGGCGCTGTGGTGGTGCCTGCAGCGGGGAAAAGCTCCGGGACCCCCGTCCTGGTAGAGCCCAGACCGCTCCGAGCCTGCCCGAGGGGAGACAGGGAAGGGAAAGGCCCCGACATGACCGGGGTGGGCACGGCCGGCCAGCCCTCGGCTGCCTGTCCGGCTGCTCCTCCGTGGAGGGCTTTAAAGGGTGCTCAGGGGCTGTGGAATCGTGGGGTGGTTTGGGCTGAAGGGATCTTAAAGCCCGTCCGGTCCCGTCCCTGCCCTGGACAGGGACAGCTCCCACTAGACCAGATTGATTCAGCCTGGCCTTGGGTGCTCCCAGGGATGGGGCAGCCACGGCTTCTCTGGGAAATCCATTCCAGGGCTTCACAGCTCTCAGAGGGAAGGGTTTCTTCCCAATATCCCATCTAACCGTGCCCTCTGGCAGTGTGAAACGGTGAATCGATCGTGGGCTGAGGTCCTGCTGTGGTGCAGCCCGTACTGGCCCAGTTCAGAGCCTCTGCAACACAGTGTCAGTACTGGCAGACCATGAACTGGGCTGGTACCGGGGGCTTCACCTCATTAAATACTGGTGCCAGGTCTAAAACATGCTCCCTCCTCAGAGCAACCCTAAAGATCAATGTAAGAACTGCAGCTTTCCCTCAGCGGGATGGAGTTACAATTAAAATGAGGTGGGTTGGGAAGGGCAGGTCCTGCAGGTTCTGTGCTGCCCTCCCAAAGCCGGGATCCAAACCCCCCAAAGGGTTTTGTGGGCTGGGCACTGTCCCTGGGGCGAGTTTGGAGGGTGCCGGCTGTGCCTGTGTGGGGCTGTTCCTGCTGCACATTATCCTTGTGTTATCTGAGTGTTGAACTGGTCCTGAGCCGTGCTGGGAGGGCTGAACAAGAGCAGCTGGTGGTGGGAATGTTTAAGTGGACAATGACGTGCTAATGCTGTTGCTGTGGATTCAGGAGCTTTGTGTGTCCCGTGCAGCAGTGCCAGGTTTTGCAGAGCTCTTTCAGCTGCCAGCTGGAGCCTCTGGAAGCCTGAGCTCCATTATCTCTGCCCCTGCTCTTTGCTTGATGGGGGTCTGTTTGTTGGATGTTTACACCCTCATTTTCCTAAAATAAGCCTGTTCCTGAAGCAGCAAACCCGATTAAGTCTCATTGAGAGGCTGCTGGGATTTCTCTGCACGGGAGAAAACCATGCTGTGACTTGTTGCTGTGAGAGTCTCAGGGAAGCCTTCCAGGCTTTACACCCTCCTGAAACATTCTTCAGCTTAAAACTTAGAACTCTCCAGTCTTTTTTGGTAACACGATCGAGGTCTGCACTTGTGTGGGTGTGATCAAGGTGAGCAAGTACCTCTCACAGAGCAGGTGCATGCTGAGCCTGCCTGGAGGCTGGTGGGTTGGAAGTGCTGTTTATGTGCCTGTGATCCACAGGGAAGTTGGCTTTGATGTCCCAGAGTGGTTTTTCCACTGTGAGTGGCTGCGTGTGAAACAGAACGTTGGGATCTGCTCAGGTGCAGTGCAGAGGGTTTCTCTCAAGTGTCTCTTGGGATTGAAACTGGGACAAAAGTGTGGAGAATCAGGAACCTGCATTTTCATGGCTCTTGACGTCGCTCAGCCAAGTTCTTGGTGCTTCTCTGTCCCTGTCATTGAGAGTGTCACACTGTGGTTATTCCTGTCTGGGCTCAGGGAGGGGAGCAGCCTCAGTGCTCCCAGTGCCCTGCCTGGGCTTGGGAAGGGGAGCAGCCCCAGTGCCCTGCCTGGGCTCGGGAGAGGAGCAGCCCCAGTTCTCCCAGTGCCTTGCCTGTGCTCGGAGGGGAGCAGCCCCAGTGTTCCCAGTGCCCTGCCTGGACTCTGCTCTGGGCTGGAGAATGTCCACGCCCCTGTTTTTGGGAACGTTTCGTGCATCCACTGTCTGAGCTGCTGCCTCAGCCCCAGCTCTGTCTCACAGGGCTGTGTTTGTGCTTTGGGAATGTCAGTGCTGGATGTGTGAGGGTGTGAGTGATCTCTCAGCAGGCTGTGTGTGCTGTGGGAATGTCAATGCTGGATGTGTGAGGGTGATCCCTGCAGGGTTGTGTGTGCTCTGGGAATGTCGGTGCTGGTTGTCTGAGGGTGATGCTGGGTGGATTTAGACAGAAATGTGCCAAGTTCCTTGGCAGAGCACGGAGTGATGTCTGAGGAGGCATTTTTTCCCAGGAGGAAGAGCAGGGACAGGTGGAATCTACCTGTGGAAGACAGTTAATATTTTCTTGCAAGGAGGACTTTTGTTCCCAAAAAGCTGTATTTGATTATTTTTCCCCTGCATAGTCTGAGCTTCAGATGAGGAGTAGTGAGAACTGCCTGAAGGGTCAAGCTTTTCCCTTTCTTTTAGAAACTCTGCTGTCCTTGGAGGGCAGGTTTGCTCTTTTGCCTGCACTGCCACAGCTCTTGTAAGAAGCTCTAGAACGATCCCAATTTTTCTTCCCTTTCCTTACAGACTAATTCCCACAGTTGATCTGTCACATGGATTGTTCCACACTGCAGCTCTGCATGGACCTGGCAGTGCCATGCCCACACACCACACCTCCAAGGCTGCAATACCAGTGTGCCAGGAGCCTTTTCCATGCCCAGAGCATTCAGGAGATCAGGGTAGCTCAAACTGCTGGCTTAGGGTGCCCTGAAGTGGTTCTGTTTTCATCACCCATAATCTGCGTCTTCCAGTCTGATGGTGTCCTATGCACAGGTGACAGGACTGACTCCTATTCCTGTCTGCCTTTTTGGTCTAAACTTGCCAGAGCTATGGCAAGGAGAAACATGAAAGAGGAACTTGGAGATGTCTGGGTGCTTCAGATGTAGAACTGGCTGTTCAGAGTTCTGGAGTGTTGAGTTCCCATTTCTTTGGGCCGTTCTGTTCTGATTGTATCCTGCAGAATTCCTTCCAGCTTTGGCTCTGGTGGGTGCCTGAGTTGGTGGCTTACGAGTGGCTGGAGTGGGGCCTGAGGCTCCCCCTCTGCTCTGTGGGGGTTGGCAGGGCAAGAGGAACTGATCCATGAGCAGGAGAAAGAACTGGATCATATTTCTGAGGTGTTTTTGTTGTTCTCAGAGCATGGTAATTCACAATGGGCAGGTTTAGCTCCGGCTGCTCCGGGTCTGCCTGTGGGTTCCTGGCTGTCTTCCTTTAACAGAGACAATTTAAAATACACCAACAAAGGCTGGAGCACAACAGGAGGAAATGCTGGTTGCATTTATTGGGTTGTTTTCACCTCTCCTCATCACAGATATCTGTGATCTGAGCCCTCTCCCCAAGCTCCATACATCCTGGCTATTGCAGAGCAGTTCTTTGTGTGTTTCCAGTTGGAATTTCTCTGCTGCAGCGCTGATCTGAGAAATGTCTGAAAAGTTCAAGCTGTTAAAAGTTGAAATTCATGCTCCATAACCTCTAGGCATGATGAATTCCTCAGGAATTCCAGGCTGGAGCTGCCCCTTGATGCCTGGGCTGACAGCACACCTTTAAGCAAACTGTGAGGAATATTAAAAGTGATCCTGGAGCTCAGTGATAGGATGAAATCACTCAGGGGCTTCGTCACGCAGTGCAAGGAGCTGCTTTCACTTTCAGACTGGGCTGCTCAGCCAGGAAGGAGCAGGTCCGGTGGGATTTTTAGGGTCGTGCCATCCCTCTGATTTGGGGGATTGGTGCTGTTCTGTAGTGTTGCTTGCAGGAAAACGTGACTGAAGTCGTTGAAGTTGGGAAGTTGTGCTGTTGGTGCTGCTCTGTGGGCTCAGCTCTCCCCTCCCAGCCCTCTCCAAACACGAGTGCTGGGATCGGGAGCCTCATCTCCGGTGGTTTTCCCTCATGGTGGAAGCTGCTGCTCTCTTGGAGTGTGTTTGGTAAGAGAAGTGGTGGAATGACTTGGAAAGTTTGCTGCAGTGGTTCCCTCGCGTGTGTGGGCCTCCATGTTATCAGTGTTTGTTGTCAGGGCAGCAGGATGGGATGTGGAAGTGGAAGCACTTTGGAGCTTGCTGATTTTCATGCTTTTCCGTGACGTGGCTGCCTGGAAGATGGTGGGACAGGCACAAACCAAGGGCTGTTCTCACTTCTCTGTTCTCGTGCTGGGTGTTGTCCTGCCGTCCTCAGGCTCACACAGGTTTCTGACACTGGATTTAGTGAGTTTTTATTCAGATTTTCTCTTGGAATTTGGGTGTGTAAGCCAGACAGCAGCCCCTGGCACTGGAGCTCAGTGAGAACTGGGGCAGCCACCTGGGAGTTTGGTGTCTCTGCTGTTACAGAGGCTCATTTTGCAGCACAAAGCTTTGGCAGGTGCAGGCTGGGTTTGGGAACATCCAGCTGTTTTCCTGCAAAAGGGAATACCCTCAGCATCCTTCAGGACTGAGGTGTGGCTGGAAGGGTGCTGGGAGTAGAGAAGACTCTTGGTGCCTCTTCCTTCCCACTGTTCTCAATGCTTGGGTGTATTTTGATGTTGCACCAGAGCCCCTCAAACCAAGGCCCAGAGCATTCCAGCTTTCTTGCTAAGCAGTTTTCCTCCCTTTTGCCAATCTTTTGTACAGGAGTTTTCCTTAGGAACAGCTGCTGCTGCTTTAGGGACAGACTGCTCTGCAGAGCCCACCAGTGAGATCTGGTGGTGTGAGACACAAAGCTAATGCAGAGCAGGAATGGAGAGATTCTGATATTGATTTTACCCTTCCGAAGTTCCTTTGGATGTGTAAGTAAAGCTGTATATTTGTTACGGCTCTTACGGGAATCATTGCTGCTGATTTCCTATCAAAAGCTGTTACAAGTAGGAGAAAAAAAAAGAAAGAAAAGCAGCAAAGCCCCTGAAGTCTGGTGTAATGAAGAGTCACAGGGTTTTACAGGCACCAGAGGATGTCCAGAGGTGCCTCTGCACCCGTCTGTGACATTGACCCTGGGATCAGCAAACCTCAGCCCATGCTTGGATGCAGCTGAGCAGGAGTTAAAGGGAATCATTAAAAAAAAGGAAGAGGTACTCCTTCCCCTCCAAAAAAACCTCCAAAAAACAAACAACCCAAACAATGCCACTGGGAGCTGTATACAGCATTTAATAGGTGTGATGTAAACCTTGGTCTTTGCTCTTCAACTAGAAGGTCCTCAGAGTGTGAGGGCTTTGCCTGCAATTCCCCCCATGGGATCTGTGTCCAGGCTTGGGAATTCTGGCTGATCCCCACAGGCTCTGCAGCCCCCACATGAGCCCTGCCCGTGGGGTGCTGCTGGCATGGCTGTGGCACCACAGAAGGGAAGAAAGAGTCCCTTTAATTTCACTTTCCATTGCGTTTTGTTCACTGGAAGGTCACTTATTTTTAAAGGGCCTCTGACTCAGAAGTGGCTTTTCAAAAATACCCCTTGAGCAAACAGTGTCTCCTGAGTGATCAAAGGTGGCTCTTCTAAATTACAGCTGTGGTCTGTGCTCTGTAGGTGTTGTGTGTGGCTGGATTCTCTGTCAGAAGGTTTTGGCCACTTTGATTTCCTTGGCTTCCAGGGAGGGACAGGGTCAGGAAAGGCAGAAAAGGACAGAGAAAGATCCAGGGGAAGTAAAGACATCACAGATGCTTTTCTCTGCTCCTCTGGTTGTATAGATTTTTTGTTTTAATCCAATAAATCCAAATTAAAAATTGATTTCCCTTGGGATTATGGAGAATTTAGTGAAAAAAAGTAATCAGTTGGGAGGTTTTGACTGAGAAACTGTGGTGGAGGCAGCATGTTCCCATGGGGTTAATCCTGCCAGGACAATGATCCTGTGTTGGTAAGTGTGAGCCTGGGATTCCAAATCACTGCAAGAGGGAAAGTGCCAGAAGTTGATAAGTTCTGGGATTTGTAACATAAATACTATTAATCAAAAAAGTGTAGCAGTATGCTGTCGGGTTTGCCTGGTGTGGGAAATCTTGGTGCACAGCAGCATCTGCTGTGGGATTTGGGAGACCTCAGTGTGCTGTGGGGTGGGAGATGAGGGTTCACTCCTGGCTCAGCGTGGTGTCCCACCTACGGAGCATATTTTCAGGAAAACAGGCAATTTGCAGGAATTGATTGCCATGAGTCTGCACATGAGTGCAGAGTCTTTTGTATATTAGACAGGAAAACTCTGGCTGAGCTCAGGTGTGTGTGCAGCGATCCAGGTGATCGTGGGGACCTGCTGGGCTCCCGCAGAGTGAAAGGCAGGAGAGGTGTGTTCCAGTTCCTGTCTGGGTGAATTCCAGGTGTTTTGGTAGTGAAAAGCTCTGCTTCCCTTAACACCCTCTCTTTTCTGAAGAGGCAGGAGCATTTCAAGGCTGGTGGCTGTTTGCTCATCTCTCAGCTATGTTTGGGCTTACGAGTCTCCTTTTCCTCCCCCCCTTCCTCTTTCACAAAACCTAAACGTGCCTTTCTTTCCCAGCCCAGGACATGGTGCAGGCTGAAGAGCACAGATAAAGACCCTCCCACCACTCACTCCAGAGCCTGTCCCACCCATCCCGAGGGCTCCATGCGGCAGGACACGGGCTGATGCCCTCAGCTCACCCCGCCATGGATGGGGGGAACAGCTTCCCGCAGCACCAGCAGCCGGGCGATGCCCTCTGCAGCATCCCTGGCCTCCGCTCCCAGCTCGCCCTGTCGGACATGGAGGTGAGGCCCTGCAGCTCCTGGGGAGAGGGAGGGTGTCCCTGGGAGGGCTCTGGGCAGAGCAGTCCAGCCTAGCAGATCCTGGGAGTCCTGGGGCATGTTTACAGCAGCGGTTTCCCAGACGTTCCAGGCAGCTGGCCAGGGCTGTGCAGGATCGATCTGGAGGGGTTGAGGTGAGACTCTCTGCTGGCTTTGAAGTGGGGAGGGAAAAGAAGGTCTGTTATTAAAACAAGGTCTCCCTGAAAGCTTCTGGGTGCCAGCTCCTTGGGGAAGGACTGAAGAGTGTACCAGGATTGCAGACCTTGTTCCTAGCCCTGCTCGTCTCTCCGAGACATGTGAACCTGTGCCTGGGTCCAGCTGTGCCTGTTTCCAGAGCAGCAGAGATAAATAAGTTGTATTTGTCCTGATGCAGCTGCTAAAATCGGACCAGGTCTCTGATGCATTTGTCCAACAGGGCAAAAAGCAAACCCCTGTCCCAAAATAGCTGACATGTTCCTGCAGTTTTCTCTTTCTGTTTCTAACTCTGGAGTGCATCACATGGAGGAACAACAGAGCTTCCAGCAAGGCCCAAGTGCCTGTTGCTTCAAGCACAAGGTTTCTGTGCTTTGAGCACATAAAGGACAGATGAAAGGTTGCTCTGGAGCTGAGTAAGGAGGTTGTGTGTTCTCTCCCTGATTTTATTGGTATGAGCTGAACTAAAAGCTTCCCGTTAGCACTGGAGATTGTTCAGGGAAGTGGGAAGACAAAAGGCACAGGGGGGCATTTTTGGATGTGACCTCTGCCAGCCAATTTCAGGTTACTGGGTTGGTGCTGGCTTTCCACAGAGACTGAATCGTAGAATCATGGACTCATTGAGATTGGAAAAGATCTCCAAGATCCTTGAGTTCAACCTGTGACCAATGCCCACTTTGTCACCAGCCCAGAGCAGTGAGTGCCATGTCCAGTCATTCTTTGGACACCTCCAGGGATGGGCACTCGACCACTTCCCTGGGCAGCTCCTTCCAATGCCTAACCACCCTTACCATGGAGAAATTCCTCCTGATGTCCCACCTGACCTTCCCCTGGCACAGCTTGAGGCCATTTCCCCGTGTCCTGAATAGGTGAAAGGGCTGGAGAAGGGGTTTGACCCTGGTGACCTTCTGGGGGCAGTGTTAGGAAAGTAGTTTCTACAGCTGGAACTGGAGAGTAGCACTCGATGTCACCTACTGAAGAGATGAGGAGCCACCTCTGCCTCCGGAAAGCACTAAGGGAGGGGAGCCACGGGGCTGCCCTTGGATCTGCAGCTGCAGGTAATGGTGCCAGGCCTCTGCTGCTCTAACTGTTGTGCCTTCTCCTTGCAGAATTCCATGCTGGCTGCCGACTCATGGAGTAGCTGCTACTCTGCCCCTTTCCCAACCTCGTCTTTCCCAAGTGGAAACCAGTGAGTGCTGTTCTCCTTTGTCTAATCCCCTCTACTCTTGCACACCCCGTGATTCAACTGTTTCTTTACTGTTTTCCTTGTTTACTTTCGTGATCTGATGGGGAAATAATTGCATCACTCACCGATCTTGTGGCATTTCATACACTGCTGCAGCTTGGAAACAGCAGCAAACAGCTTTTTGTTTTAAAAACAAGAGAAGACCTTTGATTTCTGGTAAACCTGGAGGCTGCAGTAAAAGGGGAACAACTTTGCTTTAGCCTGGATTTGTTACACTAATGGAATTCTTAAAAACACCCCATGAGCACAATGTGGCAGAGGAAACACACCA
The DNA here is from genome assembly GCA_013396655.1 of Campylorhamphus procurvoides. Classification (NCBI taxonomy): domain Eukaryota; kingdom Metazoa; phylum Chordata; class Aves; order Passeriformes; family Dendrocolaptidae; genus Campylorhamphus; species Campylorhamphus procurvoides. Next base: position 81,919 of record WBMV01006570.1, on the reverse strand, counting down.
GGCAGCCTCTAGCTTTGTACAGACATGGAGGAAGATGTTACCTGTGGCAGGTGGCAGATTTTGTGTGAAGTAAAATTAAAGTTCTTTGCTGTGTCACTGGAAGTGACTGACACCAACTACCATGTCATGTTTGTACTGAAAAAATGTGCTCAGCCCAGAAGCTCTGACAGACTTTGAGGTAAAGCTGCCCTGTGGGCAGCACAGCTCAGTGCTGGGCAGTGTGGTGGGTTTCAGTAACCTTTGGGGAGTAACAGCAGCTCTGATGGGAAGGATATTATCAATGGGCTTGCTGGATCTAGAGCAAAATTGTTTCTAGATGACCTGCCCAAAATAGCATTTTTGAGGGATTTTTGCATAACAATAAACATTGTTTTCCTTTTTCCCCCTTTCTGATGAAACTCCATTCCTGGATCAGAAGGTGGGATATGACAGATGTTTGGACAGCATAAACTGGCCTTGTGCCACCACTTAGTGCCTTGGATGGGGACTCTGTTGGGGCTGGGAGATGCTGTTTGTGGGGCTGAAGGTTTGGAGGGTGATCCATGGCTGTTCTTTGGTCTCTGTGAATCCAGGGAGTGGCACGGATACACAGGATGTGTTCTTTATCTAGGTCAGAGGTGGGAGGAACAAAAAATGAAAGAAGCAGAACTCGGTATCATAAGCTAATAAGTATGCCCTGGGTGCCTGGAATTAAACTGGGAATTTAGTTTTAAAAGGGATTTTGGCATATTCATGGAAAAGCAGAGATCCCTCCCTGTGAGGATGTGAGTTCCAGCCAGGCTGTCAGTGAGGATCAGCCCCTCTCTGGGGGGATGAGGCGTGTTGTGTCCCTGTGTTGGTTCTGGTGTTCTGGGTGTCCCTGGTCCCCTCTGGCTGCAGCAGGAGCTGCCCAGCAGTGCTCTGGGGATGGACAGGGCAGTTCCTTACAGGAGGAACCCAAGAAGCTGCCCCACAGGTGCTGTGCCAGCTCCTCCCCACAGGAGAACAGGAGAGGAGTTCCCAGATCCACTCAGGCCCTTTGCTCTCGGCCAGCCGGGGCTGATTGGAAGGGGCAGTGCTTTTTGAGCAGGATTCCTGTAAATTACACGTTGTGCATCCTCCAGAGGGCTATAACAGAATTTCTGTTTTGCTGCATTGAACCACAAGATTAGATTGTGTTTATCTATTGTGTTGGGTTTTTCTCCTTGACCATTTGTTCTGGTTGTGCCCCTCGCTCTCTTCCTGTTCGGTGCCGCTCGTGTCAGTGCTGCCGGGAACGTTACAGCCCGATCCTGCAAGGACATGCCTGTGTCTGACACAAACCTGGGCTTGCTTTGCTGGAGTTACTTCTGGAAATGAGGCTCATTGTAGTAATTATTTGCTAGGGAATGATTTAGCCAAGGCAGCACCTTTAGTGTCCCATTCTTCATACCCTGAGAACTGTAAAAATCACCTTTCAGGTGAGATTTTGCATATCCACATTTCACATTAAGAAAGTCTGTGCTTTTTGTATTTGAAAACTGCACTGACTATTTAGGTGGATTTAGGGTTAGGGGGTTACAGGTAGGAATCCTGAAAAGGGTGGAAACAATGAAAAATGGGATTTTAAAGGCTGTTGTAATTGTAACCCATGCTGTAACACAGAAAAATGCAGCTGCCATTAGAGGTGGTGCACATTTCTCTTCAGAGTCCTTACAGAGAAATCTCATTTGCAAGAGGCTGTGTTTGGACAGGGCTTATTCTCATAGCAACACCTTTATCCTGAAGCAGGTTTTTCCTGTTTCTTTTCAGGAGTTTGCTTTCTTGGGAGGGAATTTCTCTAGAAGACCCCAAAGGTGGCCTCTTTGGTTCAGATTTTCTTAACCTGACTAATGTCAACAGTGTATTAAACCACCCTGAAAGAACCACTGAGGTTCAGGGCCCCAAAGAGCTGCAGCTCAGTTCATTTGAAAGGAAATTATCCCTGCAGAGCTGGGCTTCGGTAGCAGCTGGAGGCTCAACACATTCGTGGCCAGAGGGGATCTGGAACAGCCCAGTTGTGATCTTGGATGAAGTATCACACAGCTGCAAAAATGTGTTCCTCAAACCTGCAGCAAAGTTTTCTCCCAGTTACCAAAACACACAACCCCTTTTCTTGCTGCTTTCTTGCCATTTTCCACCCCTGTATGGGGTCTTGCTTGCTGAAGTGGTAAAGCAGGCTCTGAAAAACATGGACTGGTGTCTGATGGGGAAGGAGAGTGCTGGACTGGTGCTGAGTCAGCCTGTGGCCTCTCAGCTCTCCCTGATCCCCCACTGGCCTGAGATGTGGAGTTTGTGTCTCTGAGAGGAGGACAGAGGTTGGAGCCTGGCCAAAACACACATGGGAGGTCTCAGTGAAGTGGCAGCGTGGCTCCAGAAGGGCTTTGGATGCGTCGGGTCATGGATGAGCAGCTGGAATGCAATGGAATTGCAACAGAGCAATCCTCTTCGGGGTGGGGGGGCTGGTGTGATTAAACCAGGGTAAATTTCCCTTCTGGAATGGTTTTTGGTTGTCCAGTGAACACCCTTAGACTTTGAAGGAAGCTGCTTCCATAAGGCAGTTTGTCAAGAGCTAAACCCTGGAGAGGCTGAGCAGGTGTGGACAGGGCAGTTTGCTGCAGGGCTTGCTCACACCTTTGCTGTGATAAGGTCACAGACCTGATTCTTCCAGCTAAAGCTCTTTTTTCCCCAGTTTAATTCAAGCGACCTTGTCAGTGGCTCTGTGCCAGCCCTGCAAATGAGGCAGAACAGCTTTAAGTTCTGACTCAAGGGAAGGTAAAGCCCAGCTCCAAAGGCATGAAGTGACTTGGTGGCTTTCTGAGAAGGATCTTGGAGTGGTGGCTGGAGCTGCTGTGGGCTCTCACTGCACACTGCGGGAACAAAGTGCATCTCGCATGGACAGATTGGAAAACCAACATTAAGGGAAGCAAAATACCAACCAGGGCAGGCCAGGGAGGTTGGGGCTCTCTTGGGCTCCTCTCTGTTACCTTGACTGACCCTTGTCCAGGCCACAAAGTGCCAGGGAAATAGGAGAGGGTGTTCACTTCTCTGGTAAAAATAGTTTTCCCATTCCCTGGTTAGTTCCTTGATGCTGGCCAAGCTCTGTCCTCGTGTGAGAGACAGCGAGACCGCAGCGGCTTCAACTTGAAAGCCATTGAAACCAGCCCTTTCCTGTGTGGAAATAGATTCATTCCCAGAATTTATGCCCAGATTTTAATTTGCCTGGATGGATTAGGAGGAGCTGAGAGTCAGGCCTGGGCTGTGGGAGCTGTGATGTGCAGGTGTGTTCACACGGGCCCTCTGCAGCAGGTAAAGCTGTGGCAGCACTGAAAACAAGGAAAAAAGGAATGGAGAAGCAGGAAGCTGTTCCATTTTTCAGGTATTATCTTTAATGATGGAAAACGAGCAGGAAAAATGTATTTAGCAGAGGAGATAACTGTGTTTGCACATAAATCTATGTGTAAATGTTCAGCAGCTCTGTTAATGAGCTGCTGGCTACACATGGCACCTTAATTGCTTAATAGTCCTTTGGCAGCAACTCATTCCCAGCTCCTGGGCAGGAGTTCTGTTTAAGCTCTGTTTGTCCCTCCCCCAGTGCCTCCTTCAAGTCTCTGGCTGTGGGTTCTGTGACTCTGGCATTAGGGAGAACGTCAAACTCCCCACAAGAGGAAACCACCCAGTGGAGTGAGCGTTCTGTGGCTCCAGCACGGAGGGTGTTGGGTGGAGATTGCCCAAGGAGCTCAGGGAGCTTACGGGAAGGATTACAAAGCACATTCCTTGCTCCTGCAGGAGAGGGAAAGGGCTTGTGTCTGTCAGCAAAACCAGGAGGTGGCGTGGAGCAGAGGCCAGGAGGAAGGGAATTGGCTGCTCTGGTGCAGTTTGTGCCTGTGGCTGCCCAGAGGAAGCGGCTGCTGGGTGCAGAGAGCAGGAGGAAGCTGGCATGGCCCTGCGCAGGGGGAGCAGGCAAGACCTTTGCTTTGTTCCCCTCTTAGTTGAGCAGAGATCTTCTCTTGTAACTCACATCAGTCATTTCCCCAATTCATCTCTCTGGGAAACAGTTCTGTCTGGGGTTCCCTGTTCCCAGCCCTTCCATCCTGATCTGCCTTTGGGGTCTGTCCAGGTGTGCCAGGGGGGTCCTTCCCTGTCAGAGCTGCTTTGTGGGGCTGGTTTTTGGGGGTTTCTGACCCAAACTGGCATTCAGGTGTGACGTTTCCCTGCACCTCAATGTGTGTCCCTATGTGGTGTAACTGGCAGGTGCCATCACACACATCACACTCAGCATTGGGACATCCCAGGGGCTTCTTTCTGCTTTGTCATCAGGACTGAAATATTTATTATTCCTGCAGACTTATTTTTATCTATTAAATCCTTCCTGGTTTTTATGAATTGCCAAGAATTATATTTTTAGTAGAGCTTTCTTACTTTCTTACTGCTGAGTTTGGGAAGTGGGATAAAACTGGGAGATTTATTGTTTTGCCTAGAACGTATCCATAATAATATCCACCTCCTGTGTGAGATATCCCAGAGTTGCAGCTTCACCACTGCTGAAGGCTGAGGCAACCTGTGAAGTGTTGGGGACTGACAGGGAGTAACTGCTTCTCCCATTTCCTTACAGGCAATATTTTAACCTCCCTCAGGATTTTTATATGGATTCCATCCGCAGACCACATTTCTTTGATACAAACTATGCAACTATGGACCCCGCTGACTTCTTACCAAAAAATGGGGATTTTCCTCAGGTAAGTGCAGAATTTGTGATACCTTTTGTGGTGAAAGGGGCTCTGGGGTCCTGGGGGTTGTTTTTTAGTGTTGTCTTACTGAGGGGTAAGAAAGTGATGGGCAATAAATTTGTCCAGCCCTGAATAGGAGTTGTGTGCAATTGGGATCAGTCCTGTGACACTGGGAATTTGGAAGCTCTCCATGGCTTGGTAGAAGCTCCTCTGTGGTGAAACTGCTTCTGTCTTTTTAAAGTAGTGTTTGACATAAACACTGGCAATGCTTGGGAGGTCCTGGCTGTAGGAGGGCCCTGCAGTGTGAGTTGAACACATTTCAGATTCTTAATCATTTCTGTCCCAAAATACTCTTTGCTTGTGTGTGCTGCACATGCTTCCTCACTGCTTACAAGTGGTGGATTCCTGAATAGTGAATATTTAGGGATTACATCAACTCAGTGCCCAGCATTCTGAGAGAGGAGCCAGGTCAGTTTGTACAGAGCTGAAGTGTGGGAGGAATGAAGTGACCCTGGGTCATTCGGCTTCTCTGGGGACCCAGAGGTTCCCTCACCTCAGGGATCTCTCTGAGTGGGAAAGAGCTCTTTGCATGGAGGTTTTGCAATGTTGTACTGGCTTTTGGCAACATCTTATGGTAAGATTAGTCAGTAAATACTAGGAGTAGTTGATAGGACAGAGCTGACTTGGAATAAAGAGGGAATGGTTATATCCTTTCTAGGAATTAATATAGACACTGGTGTCTGCCTGGGTATGTGTTAATTCTCCCTCACGGTGCTTTTGGTTTCTTAGCATGACTAAAGAGAGGCTTTAACCCTCTTTGGGACTCCAATTTCTGCAAGTTTGGATGTGCATGTGTTGGGGATTTGTGCCTTTTGAGGTGGCCACTGCTGTGGTCCCACCCCTCCAGCTCCCTGTGACTTTTCATCAGGGACCTGCCTGGCACAGCAGGTCTGGGCAGCCACCAGGAGCTGCTGATCAGGGTCTTCTGACTGGATTAAACCAGATAAATAATCGAATCATAATAGCATTGATCTCTGCCTCCTGCAGAATTAATTGTGGGAGGAACGAGACAGAAAGGTGATCTCATCAACTTGTGAGAGCATTTACTGGCCTGCATGGGAAGGGGAGAGAGGGCCTCACCATAGGTCTCACCTCCAGGTCTGGTGGAGTTTGCCTGATGGGTTTAATGGGAAAAGGGCTTAATTATTTCTTTAACTTATGTATTTTCTAGTATCTCAGTGGTCAATCAGCTTCCTTCCCTGCTACATAACAAAAACTGATCTCAACCAGCATGGGGGAGCAGAGTTTTGGAGATTCTTTGTGAAAAGGAGATGGGTGAAAAAAGAGCAGGAGGCTCTGAGACAAACCTGGTGTGAATGACCCCAAATGATTTCTAGAGCAAGAAATAATTCTTGTGCCACTCATCCCTTGGGAGAGGAAGCCATGGATGGGAGTGAGGTGATTTTAGGCAATTGGCTTTTGCTTGGACTCTTTCTGTAGGGGGGCTGCACCTATTGCAACGTGCCTACAGGTGTTCTGCCCCAAGCCTGGACACAGCAAAGTGTCCTTCTCTGGGTCACACACAGCCAAACCAGTTCCTTCCCTGGAGTATTGTGCCTCTTAAGGGCACGTAGTGCCATGTGCATTCCCACCAGGAACAGGGCATGTTCATGGTGCTCTTCTGTCCTGTTCTGTGGTTTATGTGCAAGCCTGGGGCTTTCTGGAGGTCCCCACAGATAACAGGGCAGGGACATGCCTCCCTGTGTGCACTGAAACTGAGGAACACTCCATCAGGCCTTTGTTGGGGCTCTGTTTTCCAAGCTGAAGTTCCCTACTGGAATTGGTACCTCCAAGGGTTGGGGTGTGTCTGGAGCTGCACAGGGACAGTGCTCACCTGGTGTCCTGGTGCTGGTTGTGGTGAAATAGCACCAGTGGGGCTTGGCTGTCTCTGGAAGAGGCTTTTCAGGCTCCAGTGATCCTCCAGCTCCGCAGGACAGAGTCTTGTCAGCCTTCCTGAACACTCAGCTCTGGATATCTGAGCATCCTGCTCAGAACCAGGTCTCTCCTGGTGCTCTCTTGGACTAGGATGCACTAAGCATTGATGTGGAAATCATGGATAAACTCCAGGGCTCTCTGAGCCCTGGTCATTGCTCAACCAGAGAAAAGCTGCTGATTTTGCTTCCAGGAGCCAGAATTGGAGCCTGGTTCTGGCCCTGAACTGGAGGCAGTGGCATCAGCCTGGAGCCATCCTGGAGCTTACTGGAGTTTTTTCATCCCCTGCTCCTACAGTGTTTTCCACTTTACTGATTTCTCACTGTCCTAGATGCCAAACTGTTAAATATTAACATTCCACCTGGAAAGCTGGAACATGCCATCCAGGAGGTGTGGGAGCAGCTGGGTGGTTCCATCCTTCCAGGTGGCTGTACAGGAAAGTACCTGTCTTTTCCAAACTTGCCTCTGCCATGGTAGGAGTGGCAAGGGCCATGGAACGCTGTCCTGGTCCAACCATCCCAGAGGGAGCAGTGGAGCCAAAGGGGGAACATGAGGAACCTGCTACAGGTGCTGGTAAGAGATTCTTGATCCAATCTGTGGTCATTGAGCAGACAAGGTGGATTAGGGGCTTGTGTGAGGATTTGTGCTGCCTCCACACATGGATACCAGAATCTGTCTTTGCTTGGTTACCAGAATCTGGAATTCTGAAGAGTACTGAAAAGGGATTCAAAAGGTCCAAAGAGCAAATGATTGATGACTCTGAGGCATTTGTGTAACAAGCTCTGTTGGTGGCTGTGATGGGAGGGTTTGGAAAGGGGGAAAGGCTGGCACCTTTCCCCTCCAGCACTGGCATTTGCTCCCCCCATCATTCATGTTTTGTTTCAGGGGTCCTCAGCTGCACCTACAGAATGAAAAGCCTTTGCTGACCTGGGGATGCCGAGAGTGGGAGTTGCCATGTTTTCTAATGGCTCTGGGAATTTCTCTTTAGTTGGATCATTCACCTTTGTGTACAGGGAAAGGTCCTTCACTGCACAGCCAGAACAGCCTGATGTGAACTTGAACTTGTTTCCTCCACGGTATTTTTGGGTTCTGGCTTGCTCCTGGGTGATTCATCCTTGCCGATCTATTGGCATTTTTTATATAAACAAGTGGCTTGAGCAGAGGTCCAGAAAATAGTTCTGGGAGGCCACGCTGGGGTCTGATGGCGTTTCTGGTCTTGGGAATTGTTGGCTTCAGCCAAAGTCTCATCCCAACCATGCAGTGCCATCTCCTCATGGAAAAGTCTACTGGCTGCCCACGTGTCATTGGAAATCACAGTCCTGAAAGAAGGAGGGTTCAGTTTCTGTTGCTTCCTTCCCTTTCTGTTGATTATTTTTCCAGACTAAGGTGCTGCTGACTTGGGATCCAGCACTCGTGGGCAGTAATTCTGCAAAGGCTCTTACCATGTCAGTGCTGTTTTGTGAGGGTGATGGTAAGAGTTGTTAATTGCCACAATAAAACTTTGAATCCAGGAGATTTTAACTTGTTCTCTGGCCTGTGCTGTCCCTCACAGGGCTATGAGCTCCCTATTTGTCCCTAGAGCCTTATGAAGGCAGAGTACCTTGCTCTAGGAGAGCATTCCTGCCATGTAAAACATGCCCTAAGAGCATTTTTGCCATGTAACACCTGCTCTAGGAGGTACCTGCCGTGTAATACCTGTTGTTCTTGGCCACCACAGATTTTTCTTTAACTTCACTGTTCTGGTCAGTTTAGAATTACTGAAAGCACAAGCACAGACTCTGCCCAGTTCCTCTAAGCCCTTTGTTATCTCTGATGACCCTGCCTGTTGCTGATAGTCTGTGTTCCCTTTGCTTAATTTCGTGTGACTTGTGGCTCCAGAACAGGACTTTGCTGAACACACAGAAACCTCCTCTGCTGACTTATCTGCCCTGAGGTACACTGAGGAATAAACCTGAGGGTGACTGGGAGGGGGAGCAGCTCCAGGCAAGGAGGATCTGGGGCACAGTAGGTGTGTGAGGGGCTCTTTTGGCATGGACTTGTGTCTCCCTCTTAAAACATGAGTTGTACTTGGGCTGGAGGAAGGAGGTCAGGCCAGATGAATTTATCCTGTGGGGCTCCTGGGCAGAATCACCTGCAGTAATGATGTAAAGGTGCAGTTCCAGCCCTGTTTGTGCTAGATGTGGGCTCCTGACCACGCATGTTAATCATAAACCAGCTCTCTGCTCTCCACCAGCCCCTTGCAATTGCCTGTTAATATTCCATGTTAAAACAGGAGAAGAAATTAACCTGCTCTTAAAAAAAGTATTAATTTTTAGAAGTGCTTCAGTGCATGGAGCTGTGGTGATTTAGGAGAAATCAATGTAGCAGTTATTAAATTATATGGAAGGCTTGGTTGTGGCTGAAACGAAGAGTTTCCTGGAATAAGAAACGTCCTGGAACTTCTGTCGGTGTCCTGGAGTTATGTCTACAGGGAACACAGACATTAAAATGCATTTGCAGGCAGTTATCTGGCTTTGAGACCTTGGAAGAACAAGTGGCCTTACATGTTCATGTCTTTATCTTTGCACTGTGGGATTGAGGTTTGGGCTGATGTAATAACACTTTATAAACCCTCTGGGTGAGATACCTGACACTTCCTGCAGGCCTGGGGTAAGGAAAGTGAAGGCTGTGGTTGTAACTGTTCACAGTGCACCAACTGAATGCTTGGGGTGCTCCAATTTAGGCACCCTGAGCTGGTTCCCAGGATGAGGGGACACATCTGATGTTATTCTCAAGCAATGTCTCCTTTTGGTTGGATGAACTGTGCCTTGAGAGCAAAGCTTTCCCTTCTGTGTGTAAGAGGAGCTCCTGGGGCTGTCCTAGGTGGAGATACCTGTGGTTAAGCAAGAGGAATTTGGCTTTTGAGGTATAATCTGTTGTCAGTTGTGCTTGGCTGTGGATTGCAGGAGCGAGCTGGGATGCCCATGGCCTTCTGGGGAGGGGGAGTACAAGAGCCTGGAGAGCTCAGACATCCCTCTCCCCCACAAACATTCCAGTCTTGACAGTTTTCATCTGTGTTGCTTCCTCCAAGGAGCAATGTCCACTCTAAGCATGAGGGGATGGAGATCTGCCCTCTGAGGTTCTTGGCAGGGGCCATTCCTGCCTCCTCCCTTCCCAAAGCCAACAAAAGCGGGAAAAGCCATTCTGAAACGCTCAGTGCTCTCAAAAATGCTGGTAATAGAATCCAATAGCAGACCATGGGGACATGGTTTAAAATAGATGCTTTAATTCAAAGCAGAGCCAGTCTGATTCAGGGGGTGCCAAAGGTTCCTCAGCACAGCAACTCCCTGGGCTTGTGCACTGGGTTTGGCTGGAAAAGGGGGAAGTCAGATGTGAGCGCTGGAATAATCCTGCTTTCCTGTCCCTGTCTGTCAGCACACGTGTTCCTGGATTAACTGTGGGGAGCGGGATTGCCGAGGCATGCCTTTCCCCTGGGACGGGCTGGGAACATTCCAGGTGGTGGTTCTGTGGTGGTTTGTCTCGCCTGTGGTGATTACACCGCTGTGGTCTCGCAGGATCAATGCAGCAGCCCTGGTTATCTGTGCCCTGCGCCCGCTTCCTCTGGCACGGCAGCTCTGTTGTCTCTGCTTTTTGCCCCGTTTGTTCGCTGACAGAAAAGGAAGAGGAAATAATCCACCTGCTTTTCCAAAGGTTGCACGGATAGCAAGACCTTGATTGTTTCAGGCAGGCGATGGTGGTTCGGTCAAGGACACACAGCAAGTCACCAGCGAGTCGCTAATTAAGACATTTCAGAAATTAATTTGGCCTCTTCACTCCGCATGTGTTGTTAAACACCTGCACCACACTCCAGGCACAGCCTGCTCTGAAATACAGCAAATTCAGAAGAAAGCAGCAGAGAGAACCCTCAGCCTTTCTTCAGCTGAACCCACAGAGACCAAACGCTCCATTGCCACTGCAGTCCCTGCAGGATGCACTGCTGTGGAAGGTGAAGGCTGGCACTCAGGAAAGTGGTGTCCTTCAGGGAACTGCTGCTTGCAGCCTCCACAGGGAGGTGAGGGGGGCTCTGGGAACAGGGAGAGCTTGGTTATGATGCTCCATCTCTTCTGCAGAGCCCCGTGACCATGCACTCATTGTGCCAGGGGAAAGGTGTTTTTGTTTCCCATTTGCTTATGGAAAAACCCTCCTGGACTAGGTGTGTTGCAGGATGGAACGTGGATCCTCATTGTTAAGGGGTGTTGATGTGTCAGTCCCTGTGGAACTGCAGTGCTGCAGAGGGTTCTGCCCTTGGAAGGGAGCCCTGCTGCAGGTTCCTGTCCTGTGGGTGGTTTTCCAGCTCTGGGACCCAGCATGTTTTCCTTGGAGGGACCAGTCCTCCCTCCTCATCCGTTGGCATAAAGCAAAATTCCCTCACTCTGTTCTGTCTCCCTGGAGGGTTGGAGAACACTGCATTTTCTGCTCGCCTCTTTCATGTGCCTGCTGGGCCTTGGCTGGCTTTTGTCACTCCAAAGCTCTGTTTTTAGGGAAGTGCCTCATAACGTGGGATTTTCCAGCTGTTCCCGGCACGAGGCCCCAAGAGCACTTCCATCAGCAGTGACAGCAGCACCAGCAGGCAACAAGCACTGGCTGGAAGGCAGGACAGCATTCCCTTGGAGCTGTGCCGTGGGTGTGTGGAAGGAGTGGGAGCAGGGATGGAGAGACTCAGAGTGGTCAGTGCTCCTCTGCCTGTCCCCAGCACTGGGTTTGTGCGCTGCTGGGTGTACTGGGCAAACTGGGACTGACCCCGTGGACAGAACCTGGCTCTGGGCCATGCCAGGGAATAGCAAACAGGAGCCTCTTGCACCCAAAGCAAACACAGCAGTTCCCAGGGATTTTCTGCAGGGCAAAGGGTTCTCTGGCTGTTTCCCTTCCCCTCCAGCCTCTGGTGGTGTTGGAGCAGACCTTCCTTAGGCTTACATCCCTTTCAGGTGTCCCTTTTTGTGGCTTTTTCTCTTCCCCATGAGAAATTTAGCTTATTTCCGTTACCACAACTGTTAAAGTTTAAAGGGACAGCCTTGTAAAGAGAAGGCAACATCCCTGGGAAGTAACAGTGTCCTGGGGAGGAAAGGGAATAGAATTGCCCCTCCTTTGTATTTTAATGGCACAATTTGGGGTGGGGCAGCCACAAAGACAAAGAGAGCACATGGCTCTGGTGGGGGACACACGAACGTGGGAATATTCATGAGTTTTGTGACTTCATGTGAGCCCCGAAATGGGGTGGGTGGAAGGGCAGGACCCCCAGCCCAAAGCAGGGACTGTGGTGTATGGGGGGAAAGGCTGGTGCTGGTGGCCAGGGAGGGAGCAGAGGGAGCCCAGAGCCCTCTGGCTCCGCAGAGCCCGGCGCTGTTTACTGAGCTCTGTGGTTGGATTACACCACGTACAGTAATTCTCCTCGCACTGCCAGTAATTTCACTGACTTACCAAGCAGGCATCATTTCCTGAAAGTCAGCCCTGGACTTAGAGGAAGTAAGAGCCCTCTCGTCGTGACTAAACACTCTATGCAAATCTCCGGGCGCAGGACAGCGGCTCTGCCGGGCCCTTTGCCTCCATTTTCCCTCCTGGCTGCTCAAGGTTGGTTTTTAAAGCCCCTCATGAGCCCCGGCCGTGAATGGACCTTCCTCCACTTCACACTCAGCACCCTCCCCTTGCTGCTCCTGCCGCCGACAGCCCCCCGAATGCTGCTCTAAAATGTCCCAAATGCACTTCTGGCTAAAGTTCCCGTCTCTTTACAAGGTAATGCTTCATTTTTTCCTGTTTTTTTTCCCCTCCTCCTCAGATTTCCTCGTGTTTGGTTGTGAGGGCAGCCGGCCCCAGCTGCTCCCTGTTGGGTGTCCCTGTGAGTGGCAGCAGAGATTTGGGAGTGATGCCTCTCCGTGCTGGGCATCGGGAATAGATTTATTTATTGTTCCAAAGAATTGATTTATATTTTGCTGGAACTTGTGTTAGTGGACACTGTGGTGTCAGGAAGAACTCGGTCAGCAAGCGTGGAATTAGGAGGGAAGGAGCAATGTGGGAGTTGTGTGTGTGTTTGTGTAGGTGTGAGGGCTCTGAGGGGTTTCATTTCCGAAGCAGGTGCAGGGAGTGAGGGCAACACCGGCCAGACAGAGCTGAACCCTCCCCACTGCCAGTTTATTGCCCTGAATTTAGAAAAACTTTGGGGTTTGGCAGCTGAAAGGTTTTATAGTGATTGTCTGCAGCTGCGATTCTGTCGCTCTTGAAACATAATTTGTTTAATCTGTGATTTCTGAGGTGCCAAATCTCTGTGTGGCTGTGGTTGTGGGTGTGTATTTGGGTATATATATTTTTTTTTTTTTATTTTTTAACAAAACCTGCTCTCACCTGGGTGCTGTGCAGTGCAGTCATCCAGATCTGCTCTGCAGACACTGTCTCCTCAGTGTGATTGTGAGAAAATAAAACATTTCTCTTGATGGCCAAAAGTATTTTTAGGATGCTTCTTACTTCTGTATTTAGACTTCACCTGTTCTTTCATTATTTTTAACACTTTGTTTTGGCTGAAGGAGCTGAGCTGTTCCCAGGGGCTTGGAGAAAGGTTGAATGTTTGGGCTGGTTTACCCTGATTTTTTTCCTGATCTTTTCTAGGGAGTGAATTGCTGGGTTTGATAATCTCAGTTTTGGGATAATGACAGTAATACTGTGTGCCATAATAGCATTGGTTCATCCTCTGCTCCAGAACCCACCTGCAGCTGTGCCCCCAGCTCTGGGTTGTCAGGCTGCATATGCTGGGGCCAGTCCAGAGGAGGCCATGGAGATGCAGAATTGCAGGAATAAAATTTATGTAGAAAATCATTGCAGAAAAATATCTGAAATAGAGATCCTGCCTGGCAGGAAAACTGCCATCTGTTGCAGAAATGCAACTTCTACTGAAACAGGAGTGCTGTTACTGTAAAACCTCATGTTTCCAATGAGAAATCCTTAAAATTCTGATTAATCAGTCTGAAACATGGACAAAATAACTTGTTTCAAACCCTGACACCTGAGGATCCTGACTATGAGCTTTTTGTTGAGGTGATGATCCTTCCTCTTCCCTGAGGACACCAAGGCAGCTGCTCCAGTTGCCAGATAAACCAGTGGAGTGATTAGTGCAGGCATGGTTTTTACTGGTTGTAATTATTTGTGGCCTTTTGTTAAGCAATTACTCTGGGTTTGATAGAAGCAGATCCAATTCACTGCTGTGGTGCTGGAAGTTCTTTGGGCGGGGAACCTGGCAGGTGATTAACTTCAGTGCTCTTTAGACAATGCAATTAGTTAAGACAAATGGGAGACTCTGAAATTTCGTGACTAATATGTTGGAATGCTGGGAGAGGATGGGATCACTGCATCACTTCCAGGACTGGTATTGTCCTCCCTCTGCCTTGGAGGCTGATTTCCTCTCCCCAGTTCTGCCCAGTGCCCCGAGCAATGGTTGGGCTGGAGCCTTTACTGGGCATGGAAGAGGCTGGGTTTGGGAAGGTGGGGGACACTTGCTGGGGTGGTGTCACAGGGCTTTCCCAGGTCCTCCTGCTATTCCAGCCCAACCCTTGCCTGTCCTAGGGACCTTGACATGCAGTGGCCACTCTGGGCTACCCCAGAGCCTCCTGCTGCCATAACACAATGTGCAGATGTTTCCCCCTGACGCAGCCTCTGTCAGTGCCATTTGCAAGTGAACAAACCCTGCTCAGAATGTCTTGCCATGGCTCAGTGATGGGACCAGGTGGGGATCCAGGGCACTCGCTCTGGCCGTGGCCACGTTCACCCAAGTGTTGTTCTGCTTTCTCAAGTGTGAAACATATTCCAGAGATCCCTTAATTCTGAGGGGATAAATCTGGATGCCTCTTCACTCTCCAGACACCTTGGTTTCTGGGTAATCCTAAAATAGCCACAGAAATATCAAGAACAAGAGCTGCACAGGAAGCACTGCCTGTTGGGCACATGGCAGCACCCGCTGCTGGCAGGAGGTGCCACCCTGCTCTGCCAGACCCATGGGCAGCCCTTGCTCCTTGAGTTTCTGGGTCCCCTGGTTGGTATTTGAAGAATCTAGACCCCCCACATCACACCTGCCATTCCTTTAGTGCCTCCGTGTGCTGCTGCCAGTGCCTGCATAGAGCAGTTTTTTGGGGCTGAAGACATCCCTGGGAAAAGGTGGTTTAAACACTGAAACATATAACTTTTGATAGCAATTAGGGGGTGTCTGACCCAGCTCTTGGCCTGAAGCCCTTAGGAACAGCACAGCCAGGCTCAGCTGCTCATGGGTTTATGTCAGGCAGGGCTAAGTGACTCTTAAAACTCTTTGGCTGCCTTTCTGCCTGTAGTGGGAAATTGGCCCTTGACTGGAAATGAGCAGCAATGCCTCCTGTACCAGTGCCTGGCTCTGCTGGCAGAGGGTTATCACACTGCTCTAGTTGGGCTGTGCTGACAGAGCTGGCCCCTGTGAGAAACCACAGACCCAACTGGTGTTAGCAGAGTCTGTGGGGCACTAAGACAGACTTATTGGTCTGTCTGTCCATCCTTCTGGGACAGAGGCTGATCTCCAGCCAGACCTGAGTGCTCGAGCTTGGTGCTGGAAGTATGTTCGTCTTCAATAAACAGCAGACAAAGTTCCTATACTTTGGCAAAGTTTGAAAGTGGTATTTGGTATGGGAGAAGGGCTGAGGTGGTGGGATGAAGCCAGAGAAGGGGCAGGGATCTGTGCTAGAGCCAAGGATGTAAAGCAAGAAATGCTTATCAGCTCCTGGTTTTGCCACCTGAAATATGGAAATCAGACCAGAGGTTGATGTTAGGGAGGGGATTGAAGGCTCTTTCTGAGCCAAAGTCCATGTGAGACAAAGCAACATCACTGGGCTGGCACCAAATAAAACAGTTGCAAGCCCCCTCAGCCCAGGCACCAGAAGAAGAGCAAGGGCAGAGCCTGGTCCTCATCGCTGGAGCACATTCCTTGTCTGGCCGCCCCTTAGGCAGATTTGCCCAGATTTACCTAACTGCAAACCCAGGTGACACCAGTTCTCCTTCCCCTGCTTCTGGGAGCCTTGTGCATGGAGAACCTGCTAGGAGGAGAGGAATGTGTCCCACAGGCTCCAGGCAGTGCCGTGTTGGAAATTGCAGTGAAGCAGCCACGCTGTGATGAGATGTAGCTGATTCTCAGTGGGCCTCTGCACATGAATGAAATCTTTGAGTCCTTTGGGGGTCAGGCTGAGACCTTTGCACCCCTCAGCAGTCTCTTTAATCAAGCACAATGTGGAGGTAACTGATGCCTCTCTCCCACTCCTCTGTGTGCAAGGATGTGCACAGCACGAGTCAGCCCTGACCTTGTACCCACACTCCTGGCTGTGGGTTTTCCTGCTTTTTCAAGAAACAGATTTTCAAACTGCACCTCAGAGCGTGTCTTCAGCTACAGATTAATCTCTTGAGATTTGTGGGCCGTGAAGCAACGGAGCTGCTCATTTAATAGCAAGAAATTGGAACTTGCTGGCTGAGTGAGGAAGGAGCTCTCCGGTGTCATCCCACCTCCTAACCATGGTCGTGTCTCCATTTCAGGATTCTTCATACCTCGATGAGCTCTCCAACAACTCCCTCTTCTCGTCCCCCGCGGATTCCCTCTCGGACATCGCTGATCCCAAGGACTTCCTGCCCGCTGACAGCCTGAACCACGTGCCAACACTATGGGATGTGAACACGCCACAGAACCCGATCGAGGTAGGGGCTGCTCCTCCCTCGTCCTCCCCAGAAGACACCTCAGGCTTCATCCTGTGGGGGTTTCACCAAGGAATTAAGAAACCAACCCAGTTCCTCCGCGGTGAGGTTGAGGTGTGATGATGCTATTCTGCTGTTAGCGACTTCACTGGAGGAGGGAAGGGATGAAGTGGTGACACACATTTAGTCTCCTGGAAGCAGAAGGGAATCTGGGCACCCTCAGAGGGATTCATGCACTCTGGAAGAGTGCAGTGCATGCACTAGCTCTTTCTCCTGGCAGCTGTGACAGGTAGGTACGTACATCAGAGGAGGATGTATCCCTAAAACATTCAGCACATCCAGTGTCATCTAGACAGGGCACTCAGGAGTGCTGAAGGGATGGGCTCTGTGAAAACCACCCTAATGTGGATTCCCAACTGACCCCCACAGTAGCAGCACCTTTTGCTTGTTCTCCAGAGCAAACATTTCAGTAACAATGACTGAAAATCCCTCTCAACTTAAGACTCACCATTTGTGTTTACTTTGTGAGTCCAAGTCCCTGCAAGCTTTTACATCCTGGAGTTTTCCGGGGTGTGGGATCTCCTGGCAATCCTACAGCAACATGTGGTCCTGGGCATTTTCAGTGTCTCTGCCTTCTGCTCTGCCTCAGCTGGGGGGCCAGTGTGGTCACCATGGGCAGCCACCAGCTTTGGGAGCCACATCATCCACATCTGCTGGATCTGGGTCTTGGGTTTTGCTGAGCTGTGCTGTAGATTTCCTTCGTAGGTCACTATCTTAGGAAAAATGAGGAAAAACACCCAGTTATAATACCCCAGGAGGCAACCTGGGGTGCCTGTGCTATAGTCATTGCTGCATTTTGAGGCTCTCCTGTGCTCAAAGGCTACATTCTGCAGCCAGTATCTCTGGCTGCGTTTCCATGAAACAATCACACACAGTCTGCAAACCTAGGACCAGTCTGAACTTGCAGTTTGACACAGCAGGAAGGGAGCTGAGCTATTTGAACCCAATAAATGGCTGGAGACATCACAGGCTTGTAAACTGGATGGTTAAAAATGCTGGAAAGCAGATACAGCCCCCAGGACAGAGAAGCCACGTGCTGCATTGCTCCCAGTCTCCTGTTATTGTTGGTTTTATATGTAGTAGCCTAAATCCCTACAGAAAGAGTTCTGTGGTGGCCTGATTCCAAACATGTGAACTCTGGTTGAGACACTGGATGCCTAGAAAAGCCTGGAGCTCTGTGTCTGCAGTGCACAGCAAAAACTTACTGGGGAAAGCTGTTCTAAATCCAGCCTGAAGAAAACAAGGGAGAAATAAATATTGTGTAAGTGTGAAACTGACTCCTGTGAGCACAGCAGTGTCTCCAGCCTTGGCCCTGTCCCTGTCTCTGTCCCGTGCTGTTCCTCACGTCCCCTGCCCTCACCCCTTGTGTCCTGTGGAGCACTTGGGCTCAGATAAGGCCAATTAGCTCCTTGGAATTCCATTTATAAACGACTTCCTTTGGAAAGGAATCTCCAGCTATTTTAAACTGTGCCTTATCTGTGTTTTCTGAAGACAGAGATGGTTTGGGTGGGGTTGTTGCTTTTTGAGTGTTTTTTTTTAACGGAGTGACATTTCCTGAGGAGGTGTCAGTGAGGTGCATCCTGGACAAGAGATTTTGGTTTCATTTTTTCATGGAGGTGGCACTGTGGACTGGGACACTGGGTGAAAGGATTGTCAGATTGACTCACCGTGGGCAGCTGCACATTGGTGCAGGTTATCAGCAATTTAGATAATCTCTCCCTGTCCCTCCCTACATCATCACACCAGTGTAGTTTTCCATAGAATCGGAGGAATTTTGGCTTTTGAGCAGCCAGAATAGTCACTAAGCTACAGTACAAATGGAACATCGGTCATGTTACACCCGGACAGATTCATCCTGATCCCTGTGATTCAGGACATCACTCAGCTGTGGCTGTGCAGCCAGCTCTGACCCACAGCCCTGAGCTGGGTTACCAGGACTGTAGTTTTTCCAGAGTTTCTGTCTCAGAGATACAGGCAGAGCCTTCAGCGGGGTGTTAGGATTGAGGATGAAAGGGCTGGATGCAAAGCTGCCTCTGTGTACCCATGGGGAGAGTTATCCTGAGGGAAGGAGCTGCATCCAGTGTGTTGGCTCTGTTTGTCATTCAGGAATGGGCAGTGAGGGAAGAGCTGCCACCCTGTGAAATATTTGCAGGAGCAGCAGACAAAACAGTTTAGTTTGTAATGGAGTTGGGAAATACCATTTAAAAATAGTCCCTGTCATCCATTGTGTTTTGTCTCATCCATCTCACACATTCCCAGTGTTTTTAAGGCTGGGAAGCACAGCCTTGCCTCGGAAGCCTGTGGCTGGAACTTTGGAGCTGCTGATGCAGTTTTTTATAGCTTGCTCACAGCACTTCACCCTTCTCCCAGCTCAGTACCCAGGAAAGGGATTTACACAGAGGGGGGTTGACCTGGAAGCCACATGGCACTGATTCTGTTCCCAGGGAAGTCATGGTGAAGTGGGGCAAAATGGAAAATAATGCAGAGAGGAAAAAAAAACGGAGTAAGACCAAGGCTGTGGTTGTGCAATTGTCAAACCCTCTCTCCTGCTTCCAGCCCCGTGTTATTACAGATCTGTGTTCCTCTTCTCTGGATGTCCTTAACACAGAGGGAGGAGAGAATCAAACAGGCAGGTGCAGGAGGGTAGAGGAAGACAGGAATTGTTAGAGCTGGATGATCCATCTCCCACCGCAGCTCCTGGTCCCACCTGCTCTGGCCCTAACAGCACATTCTTACCTGTGTGGTTCTTTTTCAAGTGCTCTGAGCAACCAAAGTTCCTGTTGCTTCCTCTGCAATTTCCTAGGTGGAATGCTGAGTGCCAAAGCTGGGTCAGGATGGTGGAGGTTTGGACTTGGGGGATTGTGTGATGCAAAACCAGCCCCGCATTCACCTCCCACTGCTGGAGCTGCAAAAACATGTCCTGCCCTTGCAGCAGCTCCAGGCTTTTCTCCTGCCTGAGACCAAACTCTGAGCTCAGATTTGTAGGTGGGGATGTTTCACCTGCTCTCCAGATTTGCTGGCACTAAAAACAGCTCTTCCGTCCAGCTTCCTTCTGGTAATTCTGACTCAGGCTTCCAGGAATGGAGGGTGGGTTTTTTCTTTCTTCTTCTTTTTATTTTTTTATTTTATTTAAAAATAGGAGTGTTTATGCCTAAGATCTTCCCATCTTTCTCTGCTGCTGGTGGAGCACAAGGCTCTGTGAGCCTGGCACTCTGCTCAGGCTGTGAACTTGGAGTAGTGCTGCTCCTGGAGTTGCTGATTGCCTTGGATGCCACAAGCTGCTGGCCTGACCTTGCTCACTGTCGGGAAATTCCAACATGAATTTGTTTGTGTGGGAGCAGACAAAGGATCTCCTTGCCTTTCCAGCCCAGAATGTCTTGGGAGCTCCCTCTCCTCACTGGCTGTGGCACAGTGGCTTGGATGGTCCAGGGATCACACGTGTGCAGGGATCTTTGTTGGTGTATTCCCATGGTTGCTGGGGTAGGTCAGAGGGTTTGGAGCGCTTCCTCACCTGTATCTTTTGTATTCCAGCTGTTCTCACCCAACACACCATTCCCTGGCCTGAATAGCTCCCATGACCACGTTCCTGCTGTTCCCAACACCCCGCTCCTCATCAGCTACCAGGTGAGAGCAATGGTTGGCCCCAGTGGGATGGGGCACCAGTCTCCTGGTGACATCCCAGTGTGGGGGGAGTAGTTCTAACCCTTTTCCCTTCAGAGGGGATGAGACAAGGAAACATGAGTCCCTGCCTTTCCCAGAAGTGTGTTGTATTGCCCGGGGTGGAACCTCACTGTATTAAGGGACACTTTGGGCTCTCAGGTCTTTGCTCTGTGCTGCTGGGCACCATGCTGGGTTTAAAGCTGGGCAGGTGAGAGCACAGCTGGGCAGGGGTCATGTGAGCCCACAGCCCATGCAAAAAATGCAGCAAACATCTTTCCCCAATTCAGTGAGTATCAGGCAACTCTTACAGCCCCAGGGGTGGTTTTCCCTAGTCTGTAAATGAGGTGGAATGTGTCTGGAGGGTTTGGGGGATGATTTCAGTGGCAGGTTTTGGCAGGGCACAGCGAGAACATTAATGTTAGGTCAATGCTGCTTCTCTTCAGTCTCAGGCTCCTGCAGAGGAGGAGGATGAAGGTGAGGAGGAAGAAACGGAAGAGTTGGGGCAAACAGAGACCTATGCAGAATACATTCCTTCAAAGTGTGAGTGTTGTCATGGGAAGTGCTGTTCACTCCAGTGTGGACCAGCCTAGTTCACTGATCCCTTAATTTCCCATGAGCAGTATCTGGTGTTTGCTATGGCACCTCCCAGGCTTGCGGTTTTCTGGGAAAACTCTACAGTGCCTGGGGCTGCAGCCAGTTGATGAGCTCTGAAGTGCTCCTGGGAGCAAAGACCTCGACTTACCTGTGTTCTGTTGCCATTTAGCCAAGATTGGGAAGCACCACCCTGACCTGGTGGTTGAGACGAGTACCCTGTCCAGTGTCCCCCCTCCTGACATCACCTACAGCCTGTCCCTGCCGTGCTCTGTGGCTGACAAAGGCTCCCTCTCTGCACTACAGCTGGAAGCAATCATCTACGCCTGCCAGGTACCTGCCTGCACCTTGCCCATGTCTCACACCTTAAGGAAACTGCCTCTGGTAGGGACAGGTGGTTTAAAATAACTGTAATTCAGGTGATGAAACTCCCTCGGCATTTTAAATGCCTTTTGAAGGATTATTTGAAGCTGGAACTTCCGTGGGGTCTGTTTCCCAAAGAGGCAAGAGCCCTGCACTTTTGTAGTGGAGGGCTGTACATTTTGGGGACCTTTTCCATGCACTGCCATTTGTGAGCTTGGTCATGACCCCTGACCCTTCCTGCTGTCATTTGTCTGAGCAGGATGTGCACATGCATTGGTGGGATGTGTGGAAGGGTTAAGTAGTGCTCACATCAAAGCTGTTAGCAAAGGCAAATCTAGTTTAATTTCCAGATCTGTTCTTGATTTTGCAGCAACATGAAGTTTTATTGCCCAATGGGCAGCGAGCTGGGTTCCTCATTGGGGACGGTGCCGGAGTCGGAAAGGGCAGGACCGTTGCAGGCATCATCTTTGAAAATTATCTTAAAGGGAGGAAAAAAGCTCTGTGGTAAGTTGTTGGGTTTTTTTCCCTCTTTTTCCCGTAAGACCTTGGAGTTAGTTTGGATCCAGAAGTAAGGAATTCCTCAGTGCTGATGTTGGCTTTAGAGTTGAGTCATGCTGTGGCCTTGGGTAAGCCGTTTCCACCTCTTAGTGCCTGGTTGCTGCCTGTGAAATGGGAATATTCCGCCTGCAGCACGGATGGGGAATGAGTCACTGTGAAATAGCAGGTTTTGTGCTCCTTGGGGTGCAACGACCAGTCTGGCCCCACTCCCTCTGGAGTCGTGGAGGGGTGTTCATTCGTGGGCTTCCTGGGTGCAGAGCCAGGAGTGGGGCTTTGCTGCAGATCTCACACAGCCTGTGCCAAGGGGCAGACGGGCGTCAGCTGTCAGATCTCAGGCTGGGGTGTGTGGGCAGTGGAGATGTGACAGCTCTGCACAGCTCCTCTTGCTTTAGTCAGAGTTGTTAATCATTGTGTGCCCTGACTGCCTGGGGACATACCCGGTTCTGACTCCTCAAGCAGATGCCCAGCCCTGACTCCTGGGGGGCCAAAACGAGCCCCAACTGCTTGGGGGAGATAACCAGCCCCAGGAGGAGATAACCCACCCCACATCTCACTTCACAGGTTCAGCGTCTCCAACGATCTCAAATACGATGCCGAGAGAGACCTGAAGGACATCGAGGCCTCCCACATTCCTGTGCATGCTCTGAACAAGGTAGGAGAGGAGCTGCACTGCTGCTCTGGAAATCAGCCCATGGGAGCAGTTGGAGGCTCTGAGCATGTGGAGCAGTGTCACTTCTGCCCTCATGGGCCAGGGCTCAGGCAGCAGCAGACACTGAGCTGCCTGTGTTCCCTCCTCCCAGCCCACTTCCCACTCGGGGCTCCAGCTATTTTTATACCCTGTGGAGCTGCACAGTGAGCACAGAGCTGTTCCCTGCAGGGAGTGGCAAGTGTCTCTGGGCAAGTGCAAGTACAGCAGGACTGGAACCTTCTTCACCATTCCTGAGGAATCCAGTGGAGGGAACAGCTCTGATTTATGCTCTGCTCTCCTGGGCCAGCATTTCCCAGTGCTGGTTCATCAAACCACTTCTCAGAGCATGTAGGGAGCACAGAGATGCCCAGGCTAGTGCCTGGGAGACCAGCAGAGCACGTGGGCATTGCCCCCAGATGAGCAGATTAGAGGATTTTCAGACCTTCAGTTACTCACTGATGAGGCTGAAGAGTTTCTCAAAAGCACTGTAAGCATTTTTGTGATGATTATTCACAGGGCTCTTTGTGGCCTGCTTGAGTCTCTGTCCAGTGTTTCCCAGTTCACTGAAATCCTCTCCTGATTTTAATGATACTGAACAACCAGCCCTTACAAAGTATATAGAAACCACAGGTGTTTGACACCTTTGAATGCCCTCCACTAAGAGACTGAAAGGGATTTTGTTTCCAGTCCCAAAAGACTTTAAATGGAACTTTCTTCAGCTTGGGACCAGGGGTTTTTCCTCTGCTTTGGGTTTCTTCACAGGTGGGACCCATGGCAGTGAGACAGGCAACAATCTCACCTGATCACAGAGAAAATTGTTTTCTGGAAGGAATTAAAACAGACAGGAAGTTTCAAATCAGTGGAACACTAAACTGTTACTTAAAAAAACAAAGCACTTTTTTTTGGCCAGAAAATCGACGTCCTCGCGTGGTCCCCTCAGTTCACTGCAGGCATCCAGATGTGCTGACACATTGGCTGGGGCACTTCTCCAGTCATTTACAGCCCCTGTCATCACTGTGTCTTAGTGCCAACAGAAATGCTGAAGACATCAGCTACTAACAGCTTTTTGCCTGTTCAGAGCTCAGACTGGGGGTTGTTCTCAGATCAGGAGCGTGTGTCCAGCACGGTCGCAGCCCTTGGCAGTGTTGGCTGTGGGCAGAGATGAGTGTGATGTGCTGGGGACAGCAATCACGAGTGTGTGTGTGCTCTGGTTCTTCCTTCCTGCAGATTAAATATGGTGACACAGCTACCTCAGAAGGAGTCCTCTTTGCCACCTACTCAGCGCTGATCGGTGAAAGTCAGGCTGGGGGACAGCACAGGACGCGCTTAAAACAGATTTTGGACTGGTGCAGGGAAAACTTTGATGGAGTTGTATCCTTAAAAAAAAGAAACCAAACAAACAGTCAAAAACTGGAGAGAGAGGAACTGCTGCTTGTGATTGTGCTTCACCAGAGAACAAAGAGCTTGGGGCCATCTGAAGTCACAGGGAGCAGCTGTGGGAGCAGCCTGGTGCCTGTGGGAGATATTTTAGTGCTGTGAGCACATGAATCCCCCACACTCAGATCTCCTTCTCCTCCTCCTCCTCCCCCCAGGATGCAGTTAAGGGGAGGAGGGGAAGAAGCAGCTGGGATTAACCTTTTCAGCATTCCTCTCCCTCAGCATCACAAGACAAAACACACCTTGGAGGTGAAGGGAGAGGGAGGGGGAGGTGACTTAATGGTCTGAAGATCACAGGATTGGGCAAACCCAGCAGATTACATGTGTGGGGAATGAGTGGCTCTATCCTGGAGACTGGGTGTTTGGTTGATAGAAGGAGGCTGGGCTGTATTTTCTGTCTGCTCCCCTCCTCGAATTGAAAACAGATCCTTTCTCCTTAACTGACACTCCCCTCCAGATTGTGTTCGATGAATGCCACAAAGCCAAAAACGCCAGCTCTACCAAAATGGGCAAAGCAGTGCTGGATCTGCAGAACAAGCTGCCTCAAGCAAGGGTTGTCTATGCCAGTGCCACAGGTGAGCTGCTCTGCTCACTGTGGGGGTGTGAAGAGTGACAGGTCCCCTCTGACTTGAAGGACACCCCGAGGTGTGAGTGTGTGTGCTGAGAGCACAAGGTCGTGCAAGGAAAGGCCAGTGGTCCTGCAGGGCTAGAGGGGAGCTCAGAGTGCTGACATCTGCCCCAAGCCCCATCACTGGCATCACGTGTGACTTTTTGGTGGGTCAGACTAATTTCCCTCCAGTTTAACTTGTTCCTGGCCAGCTGTGTGGTAACACTTGCCTGCTTAGTGTAGGGAAGGCAACATTTGGAAAGGTCTCCTAAGGCAAAATGGCAAATGACAACCTCTTTAGAGTTCTCTCACTTGAGTCACAACTACTCCCAAGTGCTGTGGGTTTGCTGACAGTGAATTCTGCCCAAACAGGTGCCTCGGAGCCAAAAAACATGATTTACATGAGCCGCCTGGGGATCTGGGGGGAGGGAACCCCGTTCCGAGCCTTCGATGAGTTCCTGCATGCGATTGAGAAGAGGTGAGTCCTGTCCAGCCCTGTGCAGGTGGAGGTGTGGGAAGTGGGTACAGTGCCCCAGGGTGATGTGGGCAGCATGAGCTGGGGGGCTGGGTCTGCAGAAGTAGTGCTGCCCTGGGGCAGAGGTGGGGTTTGATAGCTATGGGTCACAGCTGAGTCCCAGAATTGCTGTCCTCTTGCAGGGGAGTTGGTGCGATGGAGATCGTGGCGATGGACATGAAGGTCAGTGGGATGTACATTGCCCGGCAGCTCAGCTTCACTGGAGTGACCTTCAGGATCGAGGAGATCCCTCTGGATGAGCAGTACAAGGCTGTCTATGACAAGGCAGCCAAGCTGGTGAGCTGGGCCCGTTGCACTGGGAGGCTGAGGTTCACCCATGCTTTGTGCATGGTCACTGGTATGTGGGAGGATTTGAGGACCCTAAATGTGACCATGACCTCTAACATAAGAAAGAAAAAGATGTAAAAAAAAACAAACCATATACTCTTTTGCTTCTATTTGAAAGTTCTATATTTGCAAACCAGAGCTGCATCATGCCAATGCAGAGAATGACCAGAGTGTTCATTCAGCCCAACATAGCAACATAAACTCTGACCCTAAATCAGACTATCAGCCCTCAGACTGTTCTGATCACCTCCTACATGGTAGGAATGACAATGGGAATGAGGATATTGACTCACACTTCTTGGTATCATCTGCAGTGGGCAGAGGCCTTGATGGTGTTCCAGCAGGCAGCCGACTACATCGGGCTGGAGTCTCGGAAGGCGCTGTGGGGTCAGTTCTGGTCGGCTCACCAGCGCTTCTTCAAGTACCTCTGCATTGCTGCCAAGGTGCGGCGGCTCGTGGAGCTGGCCCTGGAGGAGCTGGCCAGGGACAAGGTACTGGAGCAGCACCCACCAGTCTGACCTGATGTGTGATTTCTGTAGCCTCGTCTCCTGAGGTGTTGCCCTCTGTTGATGTGGGATGGATGTGGGCAGGCTGGTCTGGAAGGGGATTTTGAGTCATGTTCAAATCCAGGTTGGACAGGGCTTGGAGCAACCTCGTCTAGTGCAAGGTGTCACTTCCTGTGGATGAACTTTAAGGTCCTTTCCAACCCAAAGTGTCCTGGGATTCTAGAGGAGATACCAGACCCTTCACCTCAACCACAGCTCTGTCCTTTCATCCACCTGGGTACCCCTTGGAAATTTTAGGCAAAAAATCCCTAGCAAGGGTCTGCACTCAGAGTCACCCTCTGTGGGGTCAGCACAGGAGTGCTGAAAGATTTGAGGGCTGGTTTTTCTTCAAGAGCCCTGCTATGGGGCCAGCATGCATTTATTTGGGACAGCATTTAAGGGGAGATACCTGGGCCTGGGAAATACCTCTTGGGCCTGTAGCTGTGCTCCTGCCCTGACACCTCCTTGTGCCATTCCTTGTGTCCCCGCAGTGCATTGTCATTGGCCTGCAGTCCACGGGGGAAGCTCGCACCAGGGAGGTCCTGGATGAGAATGATGGGCATCTCAACCGTTTTGTCTCTGCTGCAGAGTGAGTTAAAAATCCCTGTTTTCCTTTGGTGGGGGGGTGTGTGGGAGGCCACAGGAGTGGGAGGAAAGCTCCTGCATGGAGCAGTGGCTGTTTTTGAAATGCAGTTTGATATCACCTCCCTCTGTGCTGTGGAGAGGACACACAGGGGGGGTCCACGGGGCACTGTGTCTTCAGTGAGACTGTATGAACTACATCCTGGATTTTGAAGTCTCCTGTGGTCCACACTTGCAGGAACAGCCAATCTACATACATAAAAGAATTGGCAGGTGTAGGAGAGCCAGGAATGGAACTCAGATGTAGTTTGTGTGGGTCTGGGTCTGAAAAACAAGGTGTTGACACAAAAGGAATGAGCAAGAGAATCTCCAGTGATGGCAAAGGCTATGATGATGCTGAGGTGGCATCGCTGTAGCAGGGAAACGGAGGAGTGGTCCCAGAAGTTTAAATCCACCAGTGTTGGCCCTGAGGCAGGAGCAATGTCCTGGTTGTGTGGCTGTCCCAGCTAACAGGAGAGCTGGCTGTGCCAGAAGTGAGCCAGCAGCGGGACTCCTCCTGCCCATTCAGCAGAGAGCGAGGGTCCTGCTCCCCCTCCTGCCTGCAGCTTCCAAAACACCAGCCCATCCCTGAACGTGTCTGAACCTGCATGACAGGTGACAAAAGCCTGGGATGTGGGGTTGGGTTGTGTTTTCTTTTTAGTGCAGGGCTGTTTTCTTCTCAAGTGATTTTTGATTGGAGCAGTGAGAAGTGTCAGAGACAGTGCATGTCTGGGTTAGGCTGAGCTTTCCTCCCTTGGTGGAGGGGTTTATGTTGGTCTCTGTCACTCTGCTGTCTCAGCCCACTCCTGAAAACCAGTTTGGTGACAGTGCACAGGGCCGGTCTGGCAGCTGTTTGGGAGATATGGTTTCTTGGTCTCTTGGGTTGGTTTCTGGTCCCTGAAGCCTGGCTGAGCAGTGGGGGGAGGAAGGGTCTGCCAGGGGTCCCACACTGTGTGACTGTCCCTGGTCCCAAAGGCAGGAGCTCTTTGTTTCTCAGCCCTGTCAGGATCACCAAGTGTCTCCTGGCATCTTCTCAGTCTCCAAATGTGTATTCTGGTGTTCCAGCACTTCGGGGGATTTCTGGAGAGGAGTGTGCTGGGAAGGAGTGGTTAGTTAAAGATGCCGAGAAATGGGGTTAAAAATAAACATTGTTCTGTGAGTGGATTCCAGCCCAGGGCTCTGTCTGCAGGGAGACAGGGAGGGCAAGTGCCGGGAAATGAGAGGAATTTCACTGCAGGGAGGCTCCAGAGTGTTCTTTTGGGCAGGGTCACCCCAGCACACAGGACAAGGGGCCATTCTTGGTGCCACATAACTGCAGTCACAGAGCTCTGTCCCTCAGGAGAGAAGTGTCGTCCCTGTCCCCCTCAACCCCTCACACTAAGGGTCCTAGAGGTCCTTTCTCAGTTCCCAAGCTCCTGTTTCCCACCCAGGGGAGTTGTCATGCACATCCTCTCACCTGTCACTTGCAACATTTGGGTTTTGGTGTGTTTTTTGGGTTTCTTTCAAGCAGAACTTGTTCAGCACTGCCCTCTCATTGCACTGAAGGTTCATCCACACAGTCAGCATTTAAACATTTGCTCTTTGGTTTGCAGAACAACCCACAGAAACCTTTGGTTTTCACCTTCTCTGTTTTTTTTTTCCATTCACCTGAAACCACTGCAGATCTGTGTTATGCCACTTGGTTTTGTGGGAAGCAAGCCCACAGCCAGGGAATCAGAGGACTTGGTGGAGCACACCTGGATGGCCTGACAGTGGTCTGTGCTCTCAGGGCATGGAGAGGGGCTGAGACACTGGGACTTACTGGATTTTTGATGTAACAGCTTCCCAGTGGAGTGTTTCCCTTTAAAACTCTCTCTTGGTTGCTATTTGAAGGTCCTGCAGCCTTGACATGCTCAGGCTCCAGGAGCTGCCCCCTACCTGGGGCTGGCTGAGCCCATGCTGCCAGCTGTGGGCCAGGATTGACCCCTCTTCCATGGAATGTGGGGCTATCCCAAATACACACTGGGACATGGTAACCGGCACATGTTTCTGGTAGCTGGAATAAATTTTGCATCTTACTTTCAGAGGCGTCTTTCTATCACTAATTCAGAAGCACTTTCCTTCAACCAAAAGAAAGAGAGAAAAAGGAACGGGCATTAAAAGAAAACGTAAGAGCTCCCTCACTCCCAGCCCAGCCCCTGCCTCCTGCCCTGCTGCTCCCCCCAGCCACTCACTTGTTCTCTGCCTCTTGCCCTTCTCCCCATTCCATGCTTTTTGCTGCTCTCCTTGGTTTCTGTTTGCCCTCCTGCACATCTCCTATGGCTACCTCATCCTGAGGATGGCAGTTCTGGGTTATCCACCCTTTTCCTGCCTCTGCCCCACTGCCCTGTCCTAGTGTAGGGCCTGCCCTCTGCCCCGACCCCGTGGCTGTGCTCTCTCCTCTCAGCCTGGACTGGGGGCAGATGACACAAGGCCTGGTGGGTGTCTGAACCCCTTCTGGGGGGGTTCCTCCATGACCCCTTATTTAGGGCATTTCATGTCTCTTGGGGGAAAAATTCACTCCCCTGCCAAGTTACTGGCAGTGGCTGCAGGTAAGAAGAGTTTTGGGATTTCTCCTCCAGTGGGATATGGGAAAGTGGGAAGAGGGGGCAGCAGCACTGGCAGGTTGTGGAGCTGGTCTGTGAACCCTTTCATGTGGCAGAGGCATGTCTTACTGTGCTTGGAGGCAAACAATGTCCCAAAACACTGGCACCTTCCCATGTCCTGCACGCTCCTCTGGAGGCAATCCTTCTAGGATTACTTCTCTGAGGAGCTGGCACTACTCAGAGCCGGCCGTGTGTCCATCCTGACACGTGCAGCCAGGAGTGCCTTGTTCTTCCTTTCTCTCTCTTCCTTTCTCTTTCCTGCTCTCCCTCCCTCCCTAACTACCCCCCGACCCCTGAGGCTCTATTTTCTCTAGTTCAGCCTGTTATTTGGGGCAATCTCAGCTGTTTTGGGGTTCCTTCTCCACGCTCTGAGCTGGCCTTTGCTGTCCTGCACCGCTGCCTCCCTGGGCCCAGTGCCATGACCTGCTTATTCTCCATGCAGGGCGGCCAAGGGGCCGCTGCCCCAAGGCCCTGCGAGGTCTGTGTGACCCAGGGGTCATCAAGATCAGTGATGACAGCAGCACTGAGTCTGACATGGGGCTTGACAGTGACTTCAACTCCTCCCCGGAGTCCCTGCATGAGACAGACGATGTCATCTACGTGGAGCAAACATACAATGGCTGCGTCGCTGAGGGTGAGTGGGGTCAGCTGGAACTGGGGGCACTGGGTTCTTGGGACAGCCTTGTGGTCTTGTCTGGGTTTTATCCTGATGGGCACGCTTGGACTTGTGGGCTGGATCCACATGGAACTGCTGTGATCAGTGGGTAGGAGGGATTTGCCCTCTGTTGGTGTAAGCCCAGAGGGAGTTCATTCCATGCTCAGCAGCATTTACTGCGGGTCACAGTGTCTTTGCCCATTAATAGTGCCCCCAGAAATGCACTGGGACAACTTCCTTCTCTCTGATTTGCAGTTACCAGGTAACTCAACTTTTGCCTTTTACATTGCAGGTGACTTCCACATGCTGCCTTCCCAGAAAGAGCTGCAGGGCCTGAGAGAGCTGGAGATGGTGGAAAAGATGAAGCAGGACCTCCTGGCAAAAGTGCAAGCACTGGGCAAAGAGCTACCTCTCAACACCTTGGATGAACTGATTGATTACTTTGGGGGCCCAGAGAACGTGGCTGAGGTACTCCTCACTGTCAGGACTGTGTTTTGGTGGCAGGGTGACAAGGAAAGGGGCCAGCAAAGAATCATGGAATGGTTTGGGTTGGAAAGGGCCTTAAAGCTCATCTTGTTCCATCCTCCTGCCTTGGGCGGGGACACCTCCCACTAGCCCAGGTTGCTCAAAGCTCTGTCCAACCTGGCCTTGGACACTTCCAGAGATGGGGCATCCACAGCTCTTCTGGGCAACCTGTGCCAGGGCCTCACCACCCTCACAGAGCAGAATTTCTTCCATTAAAAAGAAAAAAGAAGGAGTTTCCTGCTGGCAGAGGGTTTCTTCTCCATGGCACTGTGGAAAAGCTGTTGAGAATGGCCTGGCTGGGCCGTGTGGGTGTCCCCCCTCTCACAGCCCCTCTCCTGTGTGCAGATGACGGGCCGGAAGGGCCGGGTTGTCCGCAGGCCTGACGGCTCCATCGTGTTTGAGTCCCGTGCAGAGCAAGGGCTCTCCATAGACCACGTCAACCTGAAGGAGAAGGAGCGTTTCATGAAGGGGGAAAAGGTGAGTCGGGGTCGAGCTGAGGGGATCTCCAGACACCTGCAGGGCAGCAAGTGCACTGAGAGGGGGAGGGAAGGGAGAGTGCCTGTGCATCCTGTGCCCCACCAGCCTCAGGCCAGCAGCTTTCTGTCTGTCTGACCTGCTGAAGGTGACAAGGACTCCCAGTTCCCTTTGTGGGCTGGGCTTGCTGCTGTGCTTGGGGCTGTTGCCTGAAGCATTTTCACACATGTCCAGGAGCATCACTCTGTTCTCACTTGTCTCCCCTGTAGCTCGTAGCGATAATCTCGGAGGCCTCCAGCTCAGGGATCTCCCTCCAAGCAGACAGACGGGTGAAGAACCAGAAGCGCCGGGTCCACATGACCCTGGAGCTGCCCTGGAGTGCAGACCGGGCCATCCAGCAGTTCGGTGAGGGCTGAGTGTCCCTGGGCACTGTCCCCTGCCCCTGAGCCAGGCTGTGGAGCCCAGGCACCCTGCGAGGGACAGCTGTGGTGACCACCTCAGCCAGGCTTGTGCCACAGCTGTGCAGGAGTCTTTAGGAGATGTCTCTGTGGGAAAAGCACAGAGGCACAGTCACAGTTGCCCCCTGGTGCTTCTGAGACTAGGCAGAGCTGGGCTTATAGTCCTGAGCTCTGGGGCAGAGGAGGGACTCTGCAGGGTGAGCAGGGTGGGTGTTATTTGGCTTTTCTGGTTCTGTTCCTGCTCCAGACAGGCCATCCCAAGCTTCCCTTCCACCCCTGTTCTCATGTCCCTGTAGGTCGAACTCACCGCTCGAACCAGGTCTCTGCTCCAGAGTACGTGTTCCTGATCTCAGAGCTGGCAGGGGAGAGGAGGTTTGCATCCATCGTGGCAAAACGCCTGGAGAGCCTGGTGAGTGCTGCCCACCAGGGGTCAGCTGTTGACTCCGGTTTCCTCTGAGGAAACTCCATGTCAGGGCTCCTACTGGCTTGGCCAGTGCAACTGGGGGATTGTGTCACCTCTGACTGAAGGCATTGTAGACGTGGAATGCAGAAGGCTTTTAGCATCCTGGGATTTGGGAAAGGAAGTGAGGAAGAATATGTAGCCAAGGCGTTGGGAGGAATTTCAGGGAAGCAGAACCCCATTCCAGATGCTGGAATTCCCCCACTATTACCAGAGCATACACTCATTTTATTCCCAAAAAGCTGATGAAGTAACTAATAGAATAATTAGTTTCTTTCATTTTCTCCACTTCTGATAAATCCCCAAATCCTTTGGTAAAGTCTTCTGGGTATTCCTGAGGAACACTGCCTCCCCATGGCACATTCCCATCCTGGCCTCTTCCTTTGGCCTTTGGCCATCCTTCCCTGGCATTTTGCAACAGCTCAAAGTGACATTTTCTCCCATCTGCCTTCCCAGGGTGCCTTAACTCACGGGGACCGACGAGCCACCGAGACCCGGGACCTCAGCAAGTACAACTTCGAGAACAAGGTGACAGGGCTGCTCTGGGGCAGCGTGGCTGAGGGGGGCTGGAGGAGCTGGGAGAGCCTGAGGAGGGATCCAGAGCTGGGAAGATCATTGCTGGCATCTGCAGGCAGGGCCTGGCCTAGCACCCACCTCCCAGATGCTCCCAGCTCCTGGCTGCTGCAGGCACGGGAGCCAAAGTTGGGTGGAGGACTCTGGTGTTGGTTCCTCCCATGTGTGATTGCCATCTTCTCTCACAGTATGGGGCCAAAGCCCTGGACAGGGTGCTGTCTACAATCCTCAGCCACACAGAGAACAGAGTTCCTGTGCCCAAGAGCTACGAGAG
The DNA here is from genome assembly GCA_013396655.1 of Campylorhamphus procurvoides. Lineage (NCBI taxonomy): Eukaryota > Metazoa > Chordata > Aves > Passeriformes > Dendrocolaptidae > Campylorhamphus > Campylorhamphus procurvoides. The sequence continues at coordinate 49,442 of WBMV01006570.1, read as the reverse complement.
ACGGGAGGCTGACTTCTTTCGTGGTAAGAAGACTACCAGCTCTGGGCTTTCTTCTGGCCCTGTTAGTCTCAGGTTTGGGACACTGGGCTGCTGAGAGGAGGCTTAACCCCAAAACACACACAATGTCTTCTGCCATTCCAGAAATGAAGCAAGGGCTCATCTCCATGGGGATCTGCTGCAATCAGATGAAGTATGGCACTGTCTCGGTGGAGAAGGGTACGTGTCGAGTTATTCCTGCCCAAAGCAGGTGGCAAAAGGAAGGGGCAGGGGTGTCATGGCCCACCCTGTGTTGTAGGGTTTGCTGGGCAGCTGGACAGGATGTTTGCCTTGAGGGGAAGGTCCTGTGGGAACAGCCTGTGCTGCAGATCCCATGGCCCTGAATCTCGCCCCAGCCCACAGGAACAGTCATTGGGCTGGGCTGCTGTTGCAAGGGTTGTTGTGGGGCTGGTTGGGGGGCTCTTTTGGAGGGGGCTGGTGGGTTTTGTGCCCAGCTGCACCATGTTTCCTGACCCACTGTGCTCTTGCAGACTGCTCGATTACCAAATTCCTGAACCGCATCCTGGGCCTGGAGGTGGACAAGCAGAACATGCTCTTCCAGTATTTCTCTGACACCTTTGACTATCTGATTGAGAAGGACAAGAAGGAGGGCAAATACGACATGGGCATCCTTGGTATGGAGAAGGCGGGATGGCCAGAGCTCTGCCTCCTGCAGAACTCCTCAGGGGTTCTTCCCTGTGCTGGCTGAGGGTGGTTCCCCACTGCTGTGTCTCACAGATTCTGAGACTCAAGGAGGTGGTTTTGGGTGGGTTTTCCTTACAACAGCCTTATCACCTTCCACAGATTTAGCGCCAGGAGTGGATGAGATCTATGAGGAAAGCAAGGAGGTCTTCCTGACCCCGGGGCACCCGCAGGATGGGCAGGTCGTGTTCTACAAGGTGAGCACCTGTCTCTGCCTGGCTCTAGGCTGCAGCAGCACCAAGGTTGTGCTGAGGGTGGGTTTTGTTAGGCAGATACTGAGGCACTTGTGCTGCCCCTGGAGTCACAAATCCCTCTGTGTGTCCCTGTTCAGATCAGCGTCGACAGGGGCTTAAAGTGGGAGGAAGCTTATGAGAAGTCGCTCACACTGACAGGAGCCAATGAAGGGTTCTACCTCTCCTACAAGGTACGTTCCTGGGCTCTGCCAGGGTGGCATGTCAGCTCAGGTGTGGCTCCAGTGGGAGATCTGCTGTGGCTCTATGGGGTCCGTGTCTGACCTTTTCTCAGGGCTGGGAGATGCTTCCAAGAACCTCCTTCCTGGAAGGAAGGGGTTACTTTAGAGAAACCTGGGCCTGGGGAGAGAGGCTGTGACTGTAACCATCAGCTGTACCCCACAGATTCGAGGCAGCAAATACACCTGTCTGCTGGCAGAGCAGAGCCGTGGGAAGAACTTCATCCTCTACAAGCCAAATATTGGGAAGCAAAGTCAGCCTGAGAGCCTGGACAGTCTGCAGAAGAAATACCGGCGGGTAGGTGGGAGCTGCAGCCTCTGCTTTCGGGGGCAGGGGGAGGTTGGAAGGACAGTCACTGTAACCCCATCACAGCAACTCGTGACCCTGTTGTGCTTGGGCAGGGGTGGTGGTAGTACCAGGGTGTCCTGACTCCCAGCCCTGGATTTCACATTTCTGCTGTGTGTTGGGCAGGGGAAGATCCCTAATGCTGAGTGTTGTGCTGCAGGTGATGCCCGAGGAAGCCAAGGAGCACTGGGAGAGCAGCTACCACTTCTCCTTGAAGAACTGTAACCATGCTGTGTGGTAAGGCAGCTGCAGCCCCAGCCTGNACAGCAACTCGTGACCCTGTTGTGCTTGGGCAGGGGTGGTGGTAGTACCAGGGTGTCCTGACTCCCAGCCCTGGATTTCACATTTCTGCTGTGTGTTGGGCAGGGGAAAATCCCTAATGCTGAGTGTTGTGCTGCAGGTGATGCCCGAGGAAGCCAAGGAGCACTGGGAGAGCAGCTACCATTTCTCCTTGAAGAACTGTAACCATGCTGTGTGGTAAGGCAGCTGCAGCCCCAGCCTGTCACAGAACCCCAGGATGGTTTGGGTTGGAAGGGACCTTAATAAAGCCCATCCAGTTCCATGGCAGGGATGGCCAGGAGACACCTTCCACTAGACCAATTTGCTCCAAGCCCTGTCCAGCCTGGCCTTGGACACTCTCAGGGATGGGGCAGCCACAGGTTTTCTGGGCAACCTGTACCAGGGCCTGCTCACCCTAGCAGGGACGAATTTCTTCCCAATAGCCCATCTGAATCTTTCCTCTTTCAGCTTAAATCCATTAAGCCACATCCTCCCTCCCCAGGCAGGGCCTGTGCTGGGATGGTCCCTGACTGTGGCAGTGGGGGAAGCTGAGGGATGGGGGGAAACCTGCTCTGCTCTGGGAGCCCGTGCTAATCCTGGTGGTTTTCTCCCATGGTAACCAAAGGAACAAGAGCTGCAAGCTGATCCAGGAGGGAAAGGAATGCTTCCAGGGCATGCGCCTGCGGCACTACTACATGCTGTGTGGGGCCCTGCTGCGGGTGTGGAGCAGGATCGCCGGCATCATGGCCAGCATCACCAACAGCAGCTACCTGCAGATCGTCCGCCTCAAGACCAAGGAGAAGAAGAAACAAGTTGGTGGGTGAACTGCTGGGGAGGGGAAGTGGGATGAAGGGATCCAGCTGCCCAGCACCAAGATTCCCTTCCTAAAATGGGGCATGTTCCAGCCTGGAAGCACCCACTGCTTGAGGTGACCATGTGGGAAGGAGGGGAGCTGGGATTACCCTGAGACATTTGGGCAGAGGGTGTGAGCCAGGCCTGTCCCCTCCATGCCCCCATGAAGACCCAGGGTGCTGCTGCCCTTCCCTCTGTCCCCACAGTGCCCTGTCCCTTCCCAGTGTGATACCTATTCCTCCCCCAGGCATAAAGATCCCCGAGAGCTGCGTCCACAAGGTGCGGGAGGAGCTGAAGCAGATGGATGAGGACGTGAAGCGGAAGCACAGCCGGCTGCTCCAGGCCCAGGAGCAGGGCCCACCCTTCTCCCTGCCACTGCACATCCTGCCAGGGCCCAGGCTGCACCTGCCCTCCCTGTGCCAGGACGAGATCCTGGACTTGACCTACAGCCCTCCCAGCAATAGCATTCCTGACGTGGTGATGAACCCGGAGCCTGGACCGCTCTGCTTCTCCTCGGAGCCCGCCCTGCAGCCCCACCAGCAGCACCAGTTGCCCTTTGGCTTTGGCCACACTCCTGGCCTCGAGGGTGGTGTGGCCCCTGGCCCCTCACGGCACGAGCCCCCACCCTTGCCCCCACCACCGCCCCTGCAGCAGCCACAGGAGGATTTTCTCCAGCAAGATGGGAATATCAATTTTAGAGAGATCCTGGAGGACATGCTGAGGACGCTCCCCCAGGAGCGCCAGAGTGTGATCCAGTTCAGTGGGCCCTTCCCAGACTTCTGAGTGCCAGCTGGGAATGCTGGTGGAGCTCGGCCGCTGTGGATCTGCGTCCTCTGGTGCAGAGGTGAGAAGTGAGGAGCCCTGAATTTTCTACTGGTTTGGACTGACCATTTTCTGGTTTTGAGGGAAGAATCAGCCTGTAGTTCCTTAAAGCAGAGTTTATTTATATATGATATTCAGTCAGACATATACAGGCTTGGATGGAACGTGCCCAGGGGGAGCTGAGCAGGTCCTGCTGGGCTGAGGGGCTCTGCTGTGTCAAGTCCTGCTCGCAGGTCAGTGCCCTTGTGGGATTGAGGGGAGACCACCCCTCTTCTGCCCACTCCCCACAGACTACTGAGTGTCCAAGCCAGGCCAGGCCTTCCCCAGCCCTCCAGCCCCGTGCCCTGCAGGGCCGTGGCCAGGCTCCAGAACCACCCAGTGACTGCTGCTGGTCCATTAGGGAAGGGTGGGAGCTCAGATCCCCAGTTGGGGATGCCCCAGCCCTTCTGTGGACCCTGAGCCTGTGCTGGAGGGCTGGGATGAAGGGGAAGGGAATGCTGTCCCAGCAGAGTTGGGAGCTGCTGAGCTCAGGTGTCCTTGGGTAGGGCTGAGCTGGTGCAGTGAGAAACCCAAAACTGCCTGCATTGCACTGCCCTGCCCTTCCCTCCCCTCCCTGGGAAAGGACTTTGGGCTGCCTGAGCTCTGTGGGAGAGGCTGGAGCTGGATGCACCCCCTCGGTGACAGAGCTTGGGTGGGTCAGAGCTCAGCCAGGCTGGGACCAGCAGGATTCCCTGGAGCACAAGGGCCATGTGTCCCCTGTCCTGCACTTTAACCTTGCCAGGTCGCCGTGACCAGCCATGCTTTGGCCAGTTTCCTGCTGTCACATGTTGTCCCTCTACCTGGCTGTCCTGCTGGTCCTGCATTGTCCTTGGCTGGGCCACGAACCCTGGCCCAGGGGTCTGGAACTGAGCAGCCCAGCCCTGGCCACTGCTGACCTCCAGAACAGCCACTTCCAGACCCCAAAAGGGAAGAGCTCCTTTGTGAGTGCCGGGTGTGCAGTGTGGGAGTCACTGTTCAGGGATGTGCACTGTGAGAATCACTGCCCAAGGTGTGCACTGTTCAGAGTGTGCAGTGTCACTGTTCAAGTGTGCAGTGTCAGTGTCACTGCTCAGGGTGTGCAGTGTCACTGCCTGGGATGTGCAGTTTGGCTCCTCCTGCTGCAACCTCCCACTCAAATACCAAAGAGCAAAGGCTGTTTTGCAAGCACTGCCCCACACCCCCCTGCCCCACAGCTGGACCAGCTGCCTCCTCCCTAGGATAGAGGTGGCCATTGACCACCTCCAGCACCACCTCCCCTGGGCTGGCCCGGGCCAGGCAGCTTCTCTGCCAGCCTCCAGCCTCCCCTGTCCTGGGTTTCCTTTCCCTGGTGTCACTGTTCCTAATAGTGACACCAGGATGTTTCCAGGGGAAGGATCTGAGACCTTCCCTGGCTGGTCTGACCCTTCCTCGGAGAGCACCTGGGGAAGCGGGTCCAGCCAGGAATGCCTGGGCTGGGGTCCCCCGTGCCCTGACAGGTCAGTGTTCAGGGGACAAGGTCGGTGCCTGCCAAGTGCCTGGCATTGTCCCCTCCTCTAAGCAGAGCACTGGGACCTGCTGTGTTCCCCCAGGACTTGAGGACTGGTCTAGTGCCCATTTGGTGTTGGGAACTGCTCTGGATCTGTGTCTGGAGTGTTGTGCTCTGGCTGAGGTGGGAGCTGCCTTCCCTGACACCCCAAGGTCACAGACCTGCCCCAGTGCCACACGTGTGGGTTCGGTTTGAGGTTACTCTGGTCCCTGTCCTTCCCCTCCTCCCCAGGTGGCACCCATGTCCCACAGGGCTGGAGTCAGTCCCTGCTGTCAGGGGCACATTTCACTGCACCCAAGGAAACCTCCTTTACCTCAAAGTGATCACCAAAGATAGGGGGAGCCCCCCATGTCCCTCCCCCAGGGCCCTGCTGCTGCTGCCCCGGGGGGGCTCCTGCTCTCTCCTAGCTCTGCTCCTCTCGACCCCAGCAGGCTCCCCCTCCCCAGACCCTCCCCTATTTAAAGCACGTCCCAGCCCTCGCCAGTTCGGGGCTGAATTCTCGGCAAGGAGGGAAAAAGGATGCCAGGAAAACCCAGCTGAGAGAGGCTTAAACTCAGGAATAGCGAGGGGGAATTCCCCGCTGGGCACCCTCCGCCATCACCGGAGCCTTACCTGGTGGCTTTGACCTTAACTTTAAAATATATGCAATCCTCCCTCCCTGGTCTCTGGGAAGACAGAGAGCACCTTCAAGGAATCCCTTCCCTGCCCCAATCCTGTGTTTTGTCAGGGTTAATAATATGTTAACGTTATCTTTTAACTAAATTATTCTGCCGTTGTCCTACTGATTGTATTTTTAATGAGTCCCGGTTTTCTTCCCTGACACCTTTTTGTTGGCACTTTTTAATCCGCTTGTTGTTTGCCTTTGGTTTCTATGTGTATTTATAATTAATGGAGTTGTACATATGTAAAGAGATTTTTTTAGAATATGTGCCTTGGACTAATAATTCCTGAATTTTCTACTTGCCTCAGAAGGATAATTTTTCATTCATGCTCAGTAAAAATGGAACAGAAGCCACATGTGAGATTTCTGTAAGTCACAGCTCTGTCTGTCTGTCCATCTGTCTGTCCAACATGCCCCAAGATCCCAGTGGGACTTGGATCAGGAATCCCGGGGCCAGGGTCCTTCTGGCATCTGGACTTTGTATCTCCTGTATCAGCTTGGTGGCATTGAGGGCTGTTGTCCCAAGCCTCCCCCTGTCCCTGGGAGAAGCTGCTGCCCTTGCAGAGGAGGATCCTTGCTGAATTCCAGCTGGGGCACTGGCCTTGGATGAGGCAGCTCCCGCCCAGCTTTGCTGAGAAAACACAGATAAAGGAGCCTCTGTTCGGGTGTGTTCCTCTAGCAGTAGCTGCTGTGGTGCTGGGACATCTCGTCCTGGCACTGCTGGCCCTGTTATCTGGTGGGAAATGGGACAGGGTGAGCCCCAGTGAGTGATCCAGGCTGCAGCTGGGGGGCAGCTCCCAAAAACAATCCTCCTGCCCCAGATCAGGATCCCCTCAGCATCCTGGGGCTCTTCCCATGCCCTCCCATCCCTGTTGAGGATGAGGTTCCCTGTAGGGACTGCAGATGCAAAAGGGTGATTGAGCACCCCCGAGGCCCTGAGGAGGAGGTGCTCAGTGTTCCTGCAGGACACTGTCAGAGCTTGAGCTGTCCCTGCCCTGGGGTGGGGACACTGACCCCAATGAGCTCTGCCAGGCATAGCTGTGTCTCTGCCAGCACCAACACCCTGTCCTGAGGAGGAGGATGGGCCTGCTTGGTCAGACCTGTCCCTGGCTGTCAGAGGTTTTTCACCATGTTCCAACAAGACTGGGTTCTGTTTTGCAGGAATTGCTCCTGGACAGGGCTTGTGCCTCTGCTGGACCCACCCCCTCTGCTGCCCTGCCTAGAGGGCTCTTGGGGACAGGAGGGATCCCAGAGGGGACAGGAGGGATCCCAAAGGGGACAGACATCTCCCTCTGCTCTGCCTTTTCCCAGGGAGCCCCTGAGGAGCGTGGCTCACCCTGGATTTATGAGCACTTCCTCCTCAGCACTGAGGATTATCCCTGCTCAGCTCAGGAGTTGCGTAAAGGTCTTTGCTCCCAGCAAAGCTCCACATTCTTACAGGGAGCAGCCCCAGCCCCATCCCTCACCCTGACACCACGGGCTCATTCCTAAGGTCTTTATTGCAAGGGGACTCCAGTTATTCTGAAGGGTCTCTGGCTGTTCCTGCCCGCAGCGGCCGCAGCCCCAGGGCCTCCATCCAGCAGTGCACGCCGGGGGTCAGGGCTGCCCCACCAGGAGCTGGGTTGGAGGCAGCCCGTCATAGGACTGGAGAAGGCTCCATGGGCAGCCAGGCTCGGGTGGGCAGGGGGGACAGCAGAGCAGAGCTACAGGTAGGCAGGCAGGTCCTTCTCGATCACCTGTGGGGAACAGGGAATGTTGTAATCCTCCAAGAACATCCCTCTCATCCCCCTCGTTCCACCCCAGGCACGGCTGCTCCTCAGCACTTACGATGGGATCCTCCATGGGGCTGTACCTCTTCACCACTTGGCCCTCCCGGTTAATGAGGAACTGTGGGAATGAAGCAACACCCCGTGAGTAAGTGCAGGGGTCAGCTGAGCTCCCAGGGAGATTATGGGAGGTGGTTTGGCTGCTTTTGCCCCCCCAAACCTGCTCCCCCCTCAGCTGGTTACTGCACCCTGGTGTGGGGTAAGGGCTCCCAAAAGTCTCCAAGCACAGGAGCCTCTTGGGATGCTCCTGCCCTGATATCCAGGGTAACAGCACAGAACAGGGCTCAGAGAGGGGGGGGAAGCCTCACACCTCCCTGCCTCGGGGACCCCCCAGCTCCCCAGAGGAGGCAGCTGTGTCCTACCTTGGTGAAGTTCCATTTTATTGCACTAGGAGAGAAAAAAAACAGGAGTGAGTTTTGGGCAGAAAAACCCTTCCTCAGGCTGCTCAGCCCCAGCCAGGCCCCGAGCTGAGCCCTCCCTGCCTGCTGAGGGTCCTCAGGGCCCCCATTCCCCCACTCACTTGCCCAGGGTGCCCCTCCCTTTGGGCTGCTCCTTCATCCACTTCCACAGCGGGTGGGCATCGTCCCCGTTGACATCGATCTTGCTGTACATGTCGAACTTCACCCCGTACTTCTCAGCGAATGCCTTGATCTGAGCGTTGTCCCCGGGCTCCTGAAACCCAACACGGGGACCATGAGGGTCTCCAGGCCTTCCAGGCCCTCCCAGCGCCCCCCCGGCCCCTCGCCACGCACCTGCTTCCCAAACTGGTTGCAGGGAAAGCCCAGGATGCGTAAACCCCTCTCAGCGTATCGGGCGTGCAGGTCAACAAGCTGAGTGTAGTTTACGGCGGTTTTCCCTCATTTGGAGGCGACGTTGGTGATGATGCAGACGGATCCCCTGCAAGGACAGGGACAGGGACGGGGACAGGGGGGCGGGTGAGCGGGGCGAGGCCCCCTCGCCCTCCGGGGCTTACGCAACACCCGCTGCGCCTCCAGCCCTTCCCTCCTACCGGTATTTCTCCAGGGACACGTCGTTGCCATCGATGTCCAGGGCGTGGAACTCGTAGATGGCCCTGGCCGACCGCCAGTCGTNTGGCCCTCCCTTCCGGCCTCGGGGGTCCGGGGACCCACCGCGGCGGAGACACCGCCGTCCCCCCCGTTCCGGCCCCCCCGTCCACTCCCGTTCATTCTGTTCCCCGCGGCGGACTACACCTCC
>WBMV01006570.1:275-40613 GCA_013396655.1 Campylorhamphus procurvoides | reverse complement strand
GGCCGCCTTTGCGCCGCCTGCGCGCGCGGGGCAGGCGAAAGCGCGGGGCAGCCCCGCGATGGGAGGGGGGCCTCAAGGCGGGCAAGATGGACGACGAGGAGGAGACGTACCGGCTGTGGAAGATCCGCAAGACCATCATGCAGGTCCGGACACGGGGAGAACCGGGAAAACCCGGGGGGAACGGGGAAAATGGGGGCCGGGGGAGGATGGGAAGGGCCGGGCGAGGCACGGGGGGAGCCGCGGAGGCGCTATGAGGCCATGTGAAGTGCCGTCGCTGAGGCCGGTGCTGCCCCCCCTCATCGCAGCTGTGCCACGACCGCGGGTACCTGGTGACCCAGGACGAGCTGGACCAGACGCTGGAGGAGTTCAAGGCGCAGTTCGGGGACAAGCCCAGCGAGGGCCGGCCCCGCCGCACCGACCTCACCGTGCTGGTGGCTCACAACGATGATCCCACCGACCAGATGTTTGTGTTCTTCCCCGGTGAGCGGCGCCGGGCCGGCCTGTTTGTGTGTTTGGGGGGCTGGCAGAGCCCCTCGGGGTGCGGGGAGAGGGGTTTTGGGGGGCTCCCCGTGACCCCGGGTCTGACTCCTTTCTTCCCCAGAGGAGCCCAAGGTGGGCATCAAGACGATCAAGATGTACTGTCAGCGCATGCAGGAAGAGAACATCACCCGGGCACTGATCGTGGTGCAGCAGGGAATGACCCCTTCGGCCAAGCAGGTGCGTGGGCGCGGGGCTGTGCCCCACTCAGAGGGTTCCGGTGGGCTCTGTAGGTTTTCCCTGGCTCTTTCTCCCCGTTGTTTTAGGTCATTAAAAGCCCAGCGTTCCCTTACAGAGAAGAGTTTTCACTAAAGCCTGTCCTGCCTTCACACAGGCTATTCCTTAAAGCCAGAGTGTCTTTAACCAGGGCAGCAGGTCCTGGTGGCAGCAGCACAGCTGAGGGCCTGGGTGCGGTTGGGAAGTGGAGGAAGGAAAAGGGAACATTTCCCAGGGGCCAGGAGATCCGTGTGCTCATTCCCAGCCTGGCTGTGTCCATGTGAGCACAGGGTGACCCCAGAGGGGTGGCTCTGGGCACTGACAGGCTTTTCCTTCCCAGTCCCTGGTTGACATGGCTCCCAAATACATCCTGGAGCAGTTCCTGCAGCAGGAGCTTCTGATCAACATCACGGAGCACGAGGTAAGGAGGGGTGGGGGTTTGTGTCCAGCTGTGTGAGGAGCTGGGTGCTGTCCCTGGCTCATCTCAGCCTCTCCTGTGTTTGCAGCTGGTCCCAGAGCACGTTGTCATGACCAAGGAGGAAGTAACAGAGCTGCTGGCCCGGTAGTATCCTTTGGTGGCCCTTTGGTTGCCTGTGCATGTCCCTCCCTCCTGCTGGGCTGTGATGGAACTTTGGGCTGAACCGTCCCTGTCTGTCCTGCCGTGGTTCATTTCTCTGTCCCATGAGCTGCCATTGCACTGCCAGCCCTTGCCATGTCCAGAGCTTTTCCTTGACTCCCAGCACAGCAAACTGAGGGAGAACCAACTCCCCAGGATCCAGGCCGGGGATCCCGTGGCCAGGTACTTCGGGATAAAGCGTGGCCAGGTGAGAGGAACAGGCTGAGGCAGAAGTTCCCTCTGCCAGGGCAGGGAAGGGATGATCCTTGGTGGTGTTTTGGAGCTCTGGGAGCAGGAAAGGAGTCTCCTTGCCCTGAGCTCCGTGTTGGCCCTGCAGGTGGTGAAGATCATCAGGCCAAGCGAGACAGCGGGACGGTACATCACCTACAGACTGGTGCAGTGACCCTGCTGTGGGTAAGGCTGAGGGAACCCCCTGCTCTGGGGGTCTCTGGGCAGTGCTGGGGGCTGCATGACCCTTCCAGGGCCAATGGCAGGTGGTGCTTCCAGGAGAGTCCCTCAGAGCTTTGAAAGGCTTGTGGAGGGAGCTGTTGGGGCAGAGCAGAGCGAGGCTCCCCTGTCACCTGCTCACTGAGTCACAGGATTTTGAGCTGGAAGGGACCCACAAGGATCACTGAGTCCTCCTCTCATGTGAATGGCCCTTACAGGGATCAAACCCACAACCCTGGCATTACCAGCACTGTGCTCTGACCAGCTGAGCCCATCTCAGGGTCCTGTGCTCTCTGTTCAGGCCATACCCATCGGGGTTCAGGGTGTTCAGTGGGGCTGGCTGAGGGAGTGGGACATGATTCACATCTCCAGTTCTCTTTTCAAGGTGTGAGGAGTTGTGTGGCACCTCCCAGTCTCCCACCAGCAGTTTACAGGCACTTGGAACTTCCTGCCCTTCCAGTGATGGCCAAGGAAATCCTCTTCCCACGTTGCCCCCCTGCAGTTCTGTCACTGGACCTCATTCCCTGTTTTCCAGCCTGGACTTTGCTGTAACCCCTCAGCCATGGAGTCCTGAAGTGAGCAGGGAGAAAGTGAGTGGGGAAGACCTTTGCTTCCCTGTTTTATGGGCTCTTGTTTGTAATAAAGGTTTGTACTCTCAGTGCTGTGGATGTTCCTCAGCGTCTCCCTGGGGCCAGGCTTTGAGACCTTGTGAGCTCCTGTATTTTTCATTGTGTTTGGAATCTCTTCCTGCTGGGACTCTGCTGGTGTCTGCATCGTGGCTGAGCTCTGCAAAGCCCTCATGTGCTGCCCTGGACCATTTGGATGCTCCAGTTCAGACTGAGCTTGTTCCTTCCCTGATCTGGGAATGATCTGGTCTGTGACCTTAGTGTTTAGATACTGCACTGGAGAGTCGCTCATCACACCCTGTCATGCCTGTTTTAATCCGTCCCAGGTCTCTGAGAGGGGTTTTAAACATCAGTTTTCCTGCCAGAAACACTTGTATTGCAAATCCTTGGCCTCCTGCAGCAGGGGGAGGCTGGAGGACTAATCTCCACGGCAAACACGGGTCGGAACACAAGGATTTTATTCATCTTTTGGAAGCATGTCAATGTGAACACAGCGAGACCCGACGCGGCGTCGAGCAGCAGCTCAGGCATGTCAGGACAAACACGGACACAGCCAGGAGGGAGCTGTCGCCGTGGGAAGCTCAAGCACAGCCTTCACCCTTCCCTCCCTCACACTCACCCTCATCACCCTCACCATCCTCACCCCCCCTCACACACACACACGGTACCGCTGTGGCAGCAGCACTCCCAGCTGCCCTGGAATTGGCCTGCTGGAAAAATTCCAGCCATCTGTGGAAGAGCTGTGGGACAGGACAGCTCCTGGGGGGTCTCCAGCTCTTCCCTGGCTCAGTTCCAAACCAGTTACCTGTGAGTTAACGTGTTTATGTACCTTTGCTGAGAGGGCTCAAACCTCCTGTCCATCGTTGGGTCCTGCAGTACCGTGGTGCCCGAGACCCACCCAGCACCACCAGGTTTGTGTCCCACAAGGAGGGGAACAGAAGGAAATGGCTCTCAGCTCATTCCAAGCTAAAAATATACTTGTCTCTCTGTGCCTCAGTGCAGAAAAAGTCTCGTAGCTTTAAAAAAAAAAAAACAAACACCCACTTTGGCTTTAGTCCCTTTGCCAGCAGAGGTAGTGGAGTCGTGTTGAAGGGTTGGTTGATTTCTTTACAAAAAACGAAGCACAAGATTATACTGGCTGGGGCTGGGGGTTGATCTGGGCTGTGGTGGCCCTGAGGAGGAGGAGGAAGAGGCACTTCTCTGGGGGAACATGCTCCATGCTGAGCTCCAAGAGCAGAGGGTTGGTCCTGGACTTGCAGCGCAGCTTTTTGGAGACCAAACCGCTGTAAAACCAGCCCCCTGTGAGAGCTCAGCAGTGCTCAGGACGCTGCAGCCAGGCCAGCCTGCCCCCTGTGGCTGTTCTTTGCATGGCTCCTGCCAAGGAGAGAAATGCCTGCCACTCCAAATGCCCATTAATCCATATATCCATCCATCCAAATGCCCATCAATCCAAGCAGCAGTGCAGACGCTGTCAGCTGAGCCAGGACCATGTGACACTGGGAGAACCCTGGTGGCTTTGGGGCAGGAAATCCATCCTGGGCTCCAGGTGCCATGTGCTGTCAAGTGCCAGTGAGGGACACCCCCAGAGCCTGGCAGATGGCACAGCACAGCCCCAAAGCCGAGCCCAGCTCTGGGTGAGGTGGTGCAGGGGCTTTAACCAGGCCACGCTGACTCCAGAGCTGCCTCTGTTTCCATCTGTCCTTGTGGTGCCCTTCTCTTGGGGAGCTTTCCTGCACCACCCCCTGGCAGCCTCAGCTCCCTTCCAGCCTCAGCCATCAAGACAACCAGGTCCTGTGACTCATCAGACCTCGATCTCTGCTGCAGGTGCAGCATTCAGGGACTCAGGAGCACAGCAAAAATGAAACACCTGGCACTGGCACAGGCACAGCCCTGGGTTCCTTCCCAGTCCTGAACAACAAGCACATAAGGAGGGTCTGCTGGGCCTCAGCTCCCTCCTGGAGAAGGTGCTGACTGGGCTGAGCCAGGTCCCTGCAGGCTGTGACCCCATTCCCCTTCCAGGAGCTGAGGGGATCGGGGGTTTTGTGCAAAAGCTCCAGCCAGGACTTGCCTGCAGCTGATGCACCAAACCCCCTGGGACCACCACAGCTCTGAGCATCCCTCCCACCCCTCCACATCCCAGATTCCCGTGTCTGGGCAGCCTCTGGGATTTGCCCCTTTGTCCCAGCACCCACAGTAGTTCTGTCCAGTGGCTCAGATGAGCCGGGGCTGCAGCTCATGGCCACCGTGGCCCCTGGCACCCTCAGAGGTGCTGGGCTGGTTTGTGGTGTCCCTGGGGGCAGCAGGGACACGGCTCTCAGGGGGCTCCTCCGTGTCACTCTGCTCATCTCCAGGGCTGCAGCAGCGGGGACCAGAGCCCTCTGCATCCGACTGGCCCACGCTGCAGCTCCGGCTCCGCAGCCCCTCGCTCCCCTCGTCGCAGAATGGAGTGTCGTCTGTGCTGGTCTCACTCCCCTGTTTCCTGAGGTGGGTCTGGGGCTCCCCACTGTCCTCCAGCTCTGAGTCGGAGTCCACGGAGCGCTCTCCGGACTCTGTGGGGCAGAGGAGCCCTGTCCATGCTTCAGCCCAGCACAGCAGTGTTGGCAGGAGCTTCGTGCAGCAAGCCCGGGGTTCCCTGGGGCAGGGGAAGGGTCTGTGTGCCCCCTGTGCCTCCCACACCCACCAGGAGCCTCCAGTGCCCTTCACTGACCTGCGAGTGAGTCGGCACTGAAAGCCAAATTCTCCTTCTCCGAAGGCTCCAGGTAGGGGGGAGTGCTGGGGGGAGCTGTGGACTGGGAGCCTGCGTGGGCCTGGGAGGGACAGGAGGAGAGGAGTTCTCATTCTCTGGGACTTGGCTCCAGAAAACATCATGGAATGGCCCCCGAGGATCCCCCTTCCCTGGACATTCCTACCTCCTCTGTGGCTCCTGAGCCGCGTCTGCCAGGCTCAGCCAGCCCTGCAATCTCCTTGTGCTCAAAGATGGTGGGGTAGAAGATGATGAGGGCCTCAATGATACGAGCTTGGTGGGGATAATCCACCAGCGAGGACAAGGAAATGGTGGCATCTGTGGGCCTGGGGCGCATCAGTGTTGGCCCAAAGACAATGCCCAGGTTGCCTGAGGTCATCTTGTTGTCCTGTTCCACTTCCATGATCCTGCGGAGGAGGAAGAGGAACTTGTGATAGCAAGGAGGGAGAAGGGTGGATGGGCAGGGCTGGAGCACATGAGCCTCATGAGAGGGAGAGAAGCAGCTGCAGACATGGACCTTCCTCCCCTCTCCAGTGGGGAGCCTTCACTCACCTCCCCACCCCGGGGAAGAATGAGAAGGTGCCCAGCACCCACACGGGCTCCATCCCTGCCCCTCTCACCTCCTCAGGTGCTGCAGGAGGTACTGGAGCGTGGCCATGTTCTCGCAGGGAAGCTCCTTCAGCAGCTCCCGGAGCTTCAGCACCAGGTTCAGCACCACCCGGTCGGTGTCGGCTCCTTTATCCACCAGCTCGGGGCCGCCCTTCCCGCCCCGGCCCTTGGCCTCTCCACCCTGCAGGCTCTCCTTGGCCAGCCCCATCAGCTCGTTGTACAGACGGAAGGGCATGAGGGGCTCGGGCAGCTGCAGAGAGAAGAGGGAAGATGGTCCCAGTCCTGGGAGCAGCTCCCACTGCTGTAAGACCTGGACCTGTCCTGAGCTGCTGAGCTGGGAGCCTTTCAGTGAGGAAACATCTCTGGAAGTGCTCAAGGCCAGGTTGGATGGAGAACCCTGGTCTGGTGGAAGGTGTACCTGCCCATGGCAGGGGTGTGGAATGAGAGGAGCTTTAACATCCCTTCCATTCCAGGATTGCATGAGTCCGTGACTCCCAGTGCTGCAAACCCTGTACCCAGAGGTGATGTTTATTTATCCATCCCCTGGAGCGTGTCAATCCAGCCTGGTTAGTCCTGGCCAAGGAGCACTTGTGAAGTACAAACCAAAAGCAGTGTTTGATCCACCCCTGCTGGGTCGAGGTGCAGGGATTCCCTTTTTTCCCTGGAAAAGCCCTGGCTGGGGTGGACCCAGCAGACAGGTGGTGCCTAGGAAGAGGACAGGGATGGGTTGTTCTGGGTGGGGAAGGCAGGATGTGAAGGGCACAGGATGCAAAAAGCACAGCCTGAGGTGAAGGCGGGGGAAACTCTGCTTTGAAGTTTGCGTGAAGCAGCTGGGGCTGGTGTTGACTGCTGGGTGTTCCACATGGCTGGTGATGTTTTCAAAGTGGCTTAAACGGATGTTTTGGGGACAGTCTGCCTCACAGCAGAGGTGGTTCCCTCCATCCAGCCCTTTACAGAGGGACTTTAACCCACTTCTCTGCAGCAAAGGGTTGGGTTGGGGCTCAGGACTAAGTTCCCCCTCTTGTTCCACTCTGCTTTTCTTTGGAGAAACCGCAGGAGCAACTCAGAACTTCACTCCTGGTATGCAGGAGCCTGGGGAAGTGGGTCTCTCTGTGATGAAGCCATCAGAGAAGTTACACCAGAGAAAGGCAGCATGAAAAGAGTTAATCCATGGCTGCCTATAAGAGAGAAGCAGCTTCTGATCCTCCTGCCTTGTGGTGGCTGTTGGAGGATGTGGGTGATGCTGCTTGCACTGACAGTTTGGGTACACGGAGGGGGGTGCCTGGGGCCACTCTCCCAAGGGGCAGAGACCTCACTGAGCCCAGCCCAGGGTGACCAGAGGGGCAGAGACCTCACTGAGCCCAGCCTAGAGTAACCCAAGGGGTAGAGACCCTGCTCAGCCAAGCCCAGGGTGACCAGAGGGTCAGAGACCCTGCTGAGCCCAGCCTAGAGTAACCCGAGGGGTAGAGACTCTACTGAGCCAAGCCCAGGATGAGCAAAGGGGCAGAGCCCACCCCAGGGGGACGTGACTCAGCCTGTGTGGGGTGACCTTTGCTGGGTCCCTTCCTCTTTTCGGGTACCCAGTTCCCCAACTGGAAGGGGCGGAGGGTTCGGAGCTTCTGCATGTTGCTGTTCTGCGGCTGTGACCGCTGTGACGCAGTGTGGGGTGAGCTGTGGGGGGGTCACTGTGGCCCCACCTGACAGCCGACCCAGTCCCTGCTGGGAGGGCCCCCTCCCCACTCACCCACCCATATACTGAGCTTGGTTTGTGCAAAATTCCTCCTGCCAAGTTGGTTCCAATGGCCACTTCCTCTCTGTCCCACCACAGGAGGTACCACCAGCACCTTACCTGTCTCAGGTAGAGCTTCAGGACGTTGCTGATGTCGTGCGGGGAGGCCTGGGACAGCTCCACCAGATCCTTCCCATTCTCAAAGGCCTGGCACAGCTTCTCCACGCGGGTCTTGACGCCGTTAACTCGATAGATGCCCTGTGAAAGAGAAAAGGGGAACTGAGGTGAGGGGAGATGTTCCTCTTCATGGCATAGTGAGATGTATCCTCTCCTTCTGGGTTGAGAAATCCCTCTGGGAAGTCATTCTGGGACACCTCCTTCCAGCTCAGTCATTCCTGCTTCATAGGAAAGCAGGAGGAAGGTCAGCTGAGTTTCCACAGGCAGAGTTTGGGGTATCTGGGCCAAGTTCATCCCTGGGACTCTCTGGCTCCCTGCCCTGCAGAAATCTGAAACTGAGCCTGTTGGTTTTCCAGAGGATCCTTCCAAGGACTGAGCCAGCTGAGAAGGAGGAGGAGAGAGGAGAGTGTGACTCACCTTGGTTTTCAGAGCCCGCTTCTCGATCTCTGAAATGCACTTCTTGACGATGAAGGGGATCCCATCCGGGCTGCCCTGAGAAGCCTTTGTGAAGTCCTGCCCAAAGAGCTGCAGCTTCCCTTGGAGCTTCTTGTGCCCACACTGGATGGCCAAGGTCTCCAGGCACTTCTTGTGGCAGGCCAGGTAGCACTAGAAGAGAGAGGGGAAGACAGGGAGGTGGGAGGGCAGCTACAGAGAAACACCAGGCATCACTCAGAGCATGCTGAGAGACAGAAAAAGTGCCTTGGAGACACTGCAGGACCAATGGAAAGCACCTGGAACCCTCCATGCAGGAGGAATGGCCTCCTGAACACAGTCAGAGCTGGGCTCAGGGGAGTTCCACCACCAGCCCTCTTCCCACTGCTCCCAGCTCACCTCCTCACACTCAGCTCCCTGGAAGTACACGTAGCTGTTGCACTCCCGACACTTGGAAGGGGCACGGAGCTTCCTCAGCCGGTGGGTCTGAGCAGCCTTGGACAAGCCAACATTTCGGAAGGGCCCTGTGGGAGCTGTCAGCTCCGGGGTGATCCCATTGATACCTGTGGGCAGAGCAAAAGGAAATGTGAGGTCGGGCAGAGCTTGAGCAGGACTGTCACTGTCACCAGTCTGAGCAGGGCTCATTCCTTGGGAAAGGCAGCGCTACCAGGAATCCTCAGCAATCATTTTGTTTGCCTCCAGAATTACTGGATTAGGGAAAAGTGGCCCACAGGGAGCTCTGCCAGGGGGAGTGCAGCAGCAGCACTGTCACCTCCCACACTGTCACCTCCCACACTGTCACCTACTCTGCTCAAACGGGGTGGTGGTCTCATCCTTCTCCTCCAGCTCCTCAGTGGAGGACACAGTGCCATTGGATGAGAGTCGCTGCAGTTTGTGGCTGAATTCACCTGTCCAAGGAAAACCCACAAACCAGTGAATTAGTGGCAAAGATGTGTCTCTTCTAAGATTTCATCCCACCCATCCCATCCCACTGAAGACTGGGATCAGCACAGTCATTTACTAACTGTATTCTCACAGGGCAGGTAAAACAGGGGTAGGTCCTGCCTAACTGGGATGCTCTGAGTTTAGAGTACTGGGAAGGGCTCCTGAGCTGTTCCCTTATCTACCTGCACTGGAATCCAGGCTGCTGTCAGCATCAGCAACAGAGGTTGGCCAGGATTTATGGACCTGGTGTCCCCTCCCACCTGCAGAGAGAACACACAGTCCATGGAAGGAGCAGAGGGTGGACAGTGCAGATGCTGGGAGAAGCTGGGATGACTGGGGGAAGCTGCTGGTGAAGGGGTTTGGTGGGATTCAGTGCATCCAGTGACACCCAGCAAGGAAAAAGGGGTGGGAACATGGATAATGGTCTATCAGGGAGAAAAGTACTGTTGATCTGATTTAGTGTCCTTCAAGGAATTCATATTGGGAGGTTCCCAGCCTGTTCCACTGCCCCCAGGCTCACCTCTCCGCTCGGCTGCACCGGCCCCACTGGGTGACTCCTTGGCTCCTGACCCCCCTTCAGAGCCAGCCCCAGCTCCCTCAGTGGAGAACTCGCTGGCATTGAAGCTCCCCTTCCGTGTCCGAGAAAAGGGAGACCTGGAAGGGAAAAGGGAATGTGGATGGGAAAGAAGGACACTTGGAAACTTTACCCACAGCTGCTGTCCACCATTCTTGGGATGCACAATTGTCTCTTAAATACTCAACAGCCCATCTCATCCACTGAAGGATGTGAGGGGGACTCCAAGCTGGTCCAACCCCACCACTCCCAGCAGGAGCTGCCTTCAGGAATGCCAAAAGCATCCTTGTTCTTGCAGGAGAGCAGCACGAGATGATGAAAGGACTGATGAAGGACGAGCTGGAGCATTACCCAGAGATGGTTCTCTCCTCTCTTACCAAGCATTGGGGGACACATAGGGCTCGAAGTCGTACTGGACATCAGGCTCATCCCCGCGCTGCAGCTGCCGCACGTGGGACGCGTATTGCTGGCCTGGGTCGTAGAGCTTGCTGCTCTCACACAGGGTCTGGAAGTTCACGGGCAGCGGCGCCGTCTGCATGTGCATGATCTGGTAGAAGGAGATGGTGGCCTAAAAGTGACATGGAGAGAGGCTGGCGGTGAGTTTCGTGAGCTGAGGTACAGGAGGAGAGGGAAAAGATGGGGCAGGTTAGGTGGGGAATCAGGAGGGGAGGAAGCAGGAGCTCCAAGTTGGGTGGGAAATCAGGAGCAGAGGAAGAGGAGCTCCAGGTTAGGTGGGGAGGAAGCAGGAGCTCCAGGTTAGGTGGGGAATCAGGAGGGGAGGCATCAGGAGCTCCAGTTTAAGTGGCAAATCAGAAGCAGGGAGCAGCACTTGTTCTGCAGCCTTGAGCCTTGGTTTGTCTGAGCACAAGGGAGAGGGGAGCTCTGCACCCACACAGACCCCTGAGGAATAAGGTCAGCCCAGCCAGCTCTGCTGAGAGGCAGCTCCAAAACCTCCAGAGCAGAAAATGTTCACCTCCTGCCCTGGGGACACTGCAGTCCAGCCCCACTCACCGACTTGATGACCTGGTCACTCTGTTTGATCACTTCATGGATCTGCCGCAGGGAGTTCACCTTGGTGTCCTCCAGCTCCTGCTTCTGTGTGTTTGCATCGGCCACACAGGTGCGATATGTGGCCATGGCCTCTTCTGCCTGGGATTTGGGAGAGCAAGAGGTAACAGCTCAGAGGTGAGGAGAACAAGGAGAACCTATCCTTCCAGGCATTCCCATGCCATGTTAAAGGATCCAAGGGAGCTCAATACACTGAATATGGCTCAGGGTTGCTCCTGTGCAGGCACAGAAGGAGTAAGGAGGCTCCTCCAGAGCTGCCACCTCCCTACCTTGTTCTTGGCTTCCTCTTCCAGCCGCCTCTTCTTGTCCAGGGTTTTGGTGGTGATGCTGCTGGTCGTGTTCTGCTGCTCCTCCTCTGCTTTCACTGCCATGTACTTGGCCTTGTCGTGCTCCTCGCTGCGCTGCATGTAGGTCTGCTTGGCCTTGCGCAGGTTCCCCTCTGCCTCTTGCTGCCAGGGTGAGCCATGACCCAGGTGAGGATGGGACCAGCAAGGGGGTCACCAGCACCCACGAGCTCCCTGGGGTCCCCCAGTACCACAGAGGCACCTGAGCACCCAACACTACCAGAGAGGAGCAGGGAGTCCAGCATGCTTAGAGAGGGATGTGTTATGGGGTGCTCCAGACTGGCCTTGGGATCACAAACCCAGTCACTCACCAGTTTCCTCTGTGCCCGGTGCCACTGCTCCTTGATCTCCTTCCTCCTCTTCTCATGTTCGAGGCGTCTCACTGTCAGGGGCTGGATTGGGAGGGAGGAACAGCCTGGTGATGCCCTGAGCTGAGCACTCCTGCCCTTGCCAAGGCTTTGCAAGGAGAAATGCCCTGTGCTGGTCACTGTTGCTCCCAGCATGGCCAGGTCACAGGCACTGGTTTGTGCCAGAGATGAAAATCTTCAGTCTGGGAAGTGCCAGATGCAGGTTTCCTCTGGACTGAGCAAAGGAAGAGCCAGCTCTGCAATGCCAGGACCACCAGCCCTGGGGGAGGACCCTTTGTGCCCTCACCTGGAGGAAGGTCTGGTGCTGCAGAGTGCTGGCTGCCTGCAGAACTGATGTCCCATACTCCATGTCCTGCTCCAGGGCCAGCAGGTAGATGGACAGGAAAGGCATGTTGGTCTGGAAAATGGGAAAACACATCGTCCTGAGCCCCAGCACCCGGCCTGAGCCCAAGGAGACACATCCTCTGTGGAGGAAGAGCCAGAGGTGTGGTGAGGCTGGTGGCTGCTGGTAAAAGCCACATCCTGAATTTTTCCAGGCAGAGCTTTGGAGAGCTGCCTGCATGTTCTAATAGGCTCTGGAGCTGGGGCATGTGGGATGGGCTCTCCAGGGCTGCTGGGTCTCAATCCAGCCCAGTGCCAGGGGCTTTAGGGACATGGGGACTTACCTCCTGGCTCATGTTTTGCTTGCAGCTGTTTGCCATTTTCTGGAGCCCTTTGGCAAACTCCATCTCTGAAAGAAAAAGGTTGGATGTGAAAAGACACATGAGACACCGGGATTTCCCTGGTGAAACCCAATCCCCTTTTAAAAAATAAATCAGGAACTTGAGGAGTGAAGTTCTCGCTTCCCTGGAAGTGTTAGCCTCCCCCCAGCTTCTCGCAGGGACCTCGACCTGTCTCAGGGCTCAGTCCTGCTCCAGAGGGGACCCACCCACCATCCCCCTGCTCACCCAGCGTGGTCCTTTTCTCCAGGTATCCGATCAGGTCCTTCATGTACTTGGAGAAGGTTTTGGCGTACTGGAGAGCAGCTTCCACCCCGCCCTCACAGCGCTGCAGCATCACATCCACTTCCTCAGCTGGAGGACAGGCTGCAGTGGGAGACCCCATGAGCTTCCAGTGCAAACCTCCCCATCTCTGTGCTGGAATCCTGCTGACCCCAGTGCCACTGGCTCTGCTGCCTTTTCCCAGGCGAGGAGCCACATGTGGCTCAGGATCTCAGCAATGATGGGGAAGGGACCAGTTCCTGCTCAGCCAGGCACCCCCACCCCAAACGCTGCACCCAGACTCATCCCGCTTACCCATGTCATAGCTCTCCATGCCTGAAGGCACACCATCTCCTCCAGGCCCAGGGATCCCCCCATAGAGGCTCTCCATACTCTTTGAGGATTTGGAAAGAAAAGGGACTGGTCAGTCAAGCAGATGGAGGGGAGGATGGAACCCAGAGCTGTTGGAGCCCTTCAGCTGTTGCTGAAAGTTGGCTGTGCTTGGACACATCCATGGCTGGGAGCTCATGGGAATGTCTCTGGAGAAACAACCCTGCTCTGGGCTCACACCAGAGCTGAGGGGAGCAGGCGGAGCCCTGCACCACCCCAAGCCCCAGTGTTCACCTGGTTCTGGTCGCTGGGTGGGATGGAGAGGATGGTGCTGCTGTCCACCTCCCCCATGAGGAACTCGGACACCCTGTGGGGAGAGGAGCATGGCTGGGCTCAGCACAGGGACAGTGACATGGACTGTCACCCAGGACCATCTCCAGGGGCGGCTGCTCAAAATCCCTTACGTGCTGCTGAAGGACACAGCGATGGTCTCCACGGCCTTCTCGAACTCCCGCTTGTCTGCTTCATTGTTGGATTCATAGTGGAAACCTGGAGAGGAGGGATTGTGGGAGCCCTGTCACTGCAAGCACCTGTCCCTTCTCAGCAGGAGAAGGACCTGCTGGCTCATGTTGGTATCAGGGGGGCTGTGGGGCTGGTGTGAAGTGAGGGAGCAGCGGGTAGGATCATCCCTACAGATGACGGATTTCTCCAGCACAGCAGTGTCCCCCTGCTTTCCCCCAGGTCTGAGTTCCCTGACAGCATCCCTTGGCTCATGTTTCTGTTTATTCCCGTTACTCAGGGCTGCTGAAAAAGCACTGCTGGACCTGTTCCACTGCCTTCACTGCCTCACAACTCCTTCAGACCCTGCTCCAAGCAGGATGGACTCCTCTGGGAAGGCTCTTGCCCACAGCCAAAGGAGGAACTACAGGCAGCAGCAGGAACCAGCACAGATGGTGCTTGGCAGACACCCATGGCACGGGACAGCAGCAGCAACCAGAGCTCCTGGGCAGACCATGGGTCTGCTTTTTGAGGTGGACTGAGCCCCCCACTGCAGTGAGGGGCTGGGGTCTGCTCCCAGACCACTCCCCCTGCCCCACGTGGGCAGCCCACAGCAGCCCTCTTGCCACCCGCCACGAGGCTTCCTGTCCCCCACGGTTGCTGTTGGGTGTCCAGGAAGCGGCGGGTGACGCAGAAGGTTGTGCTGTGCCTGTGGTCGGTGCAGTCACCCCCTCCCTGTGGATGACAGTGGAAGGAGGTGGTGCTCAGCCTGGATCTGGCCTCCCAGACCCCGCTCTGTAAACACGAGGGGCTGTCAGGAGCAGGATCTGATTATTTCAGTGTTTTTCCTGTGGCCGTGCCTGGAAACCCCCAGGCAGAATCTGTCATTTCTGACACTATATCGTCCTTAAAGCTGAACCACAGCAAGAGGCAGCTGATGCTTTTGCCCTCTCCACAAGTTCATGGGGCAGCTCTGCTCCCAGCAAGCTCTCCATGGGCTCCTCAGCCCCACACCCTATTGTGGGGCTGGAGGGGAGTGGGACAGCACTTCCAGTCCCACTGTCTCACCCTTGACTTTGGAGATGAGGGTGCCGGCGGCCGTCAGAGTCTCCAGGGTGTTGAGCAGTGGGTAGGTGCAGATGACCTGGCGCAGGATGCGCAGGGTTTCACCCAGGCACTCGTGGGCCAGCGGCCGCTGGGGCTCCTTGGGGTCTGCAAGAGAGGGGGGATGAGATGCTGCCCTGTGTCCCTGTTTTATGTCCCTGCCCTGTGTCCCATCCCTGTTCTGTGTTCCCATCCCACATCCCTGTCCTATTTACCTCCCAGCCACTCCCTGCCAGCCACGTGCCAAGTAGGGTCCTGCCATCTCCCACATGGCAGCCCATCCCCTTGGCCTCGGGGCTTCCCAGGACTGGCATGGCCTGTCCAGCACCTCCCCACACACCCGTGGCTGTGTGTCTCCTGCCCAGCTCAGCGGTGACCAGGGGCAGTCCGACCTTTTGAGGCATTTTTTTCCACAGTAGTAACTTTTTCCCTTGAAAGCAGTTTGGGAATTTCCTCCTTGTTTCCTTCCCTCCCTCCTCCCGGATGGACGCTCCCAGCTGCGAGGGATGCAGCAGGTCTCTCCTGCTGTCCATGCCTGATCCAGCCAGGCTTGCTGCATCCTGTAGGTCCTCTCCAGGACTGTCCCCTCTGTAGGGTCCAGCTGCCAGCCCGGGGGTCTGTCTGGGTCTCCCCAGCATGGGGCCAGGGCTGGGCAATGGCAACTTGGTTAGGAGGTGAGGATCCTCCCACATGGAAGTGCTGGGATGGAAGATTAGCACTCACTACCCACCCAGGCAAAGCCCTCTGCCCATCCCAGCCCCCCAACTCGGGGTCAGGAAGGGGTTTATGCAAAACCAGGGCTGAGAACAGGGTGTTGTGTGCCCCCCGGACCACGGGATCAACACATTCCCTATGCCCCCTCTGACAGACATAGCCATTTGTGGGCCTGCAGACCACCCAGCTCCATCCTGCCAGCCGCCCCGGTGATTTAGGGGCCTGAGGGGCCATGCCTGGCACCCTGTGGGGCTTGGGGGGCCCTGGCAGGCGGCTGGCACCGCTGCAGTGTAAACAGGAAAACGGGCGGATGAAAATAGCTCTCGGCAGGAAGCCGTGTTATCCTGGCTGCGGGCTCCAGCAGCCACCCACCACCCACCCACCACCTTTGCCTGCGGCTTCATGGCCCCCTGGGAGTCCTGGTGGCCTCTGGCCTGAGCAGAGACCCCCAATACATGGTTGGTGCTGTCCGTGGGGTGCCTTGCAGTGCTGTGATATGGATGTTTGGCACCGGGTGGGCACCCCAGGGTGGCAGGAGCCACGGCCCTGCCAAACTCACCATCACGCAGCACCACGTCCCGCAGCTTCTCCAGGGCATCGGCGAAGCGGGCGACGTACGCCAGGAGCTGGGAGATGTCCTCGGGGTCGATGAAGGGACCCTCCCCACCCTCAATGGGGCTGTAGGACGTGGGGGTCTTGTGGCCCTTGGGCACAGCACGGGGGGCCGTGGGCAGGGGGAAGCCGGCGGCGCTGGCATGGCGGCTGAGGCTGGTGGGGCGCTTCAGGGTGCCCACGGCGCTGGGGCTGGTGCTGAGCTTGGCGCTGGCCACGGGCACGTCCCCCAGGCTGGAGCCTGGTGCTTCCAGGCAATCCTTGCGGGAGAGGTCCTGGGGAGCAGGGATGAGTGTGAGGGCATGGCCAGCATGGTGGGGACCCCGGCTTGGTCAGGGAGGGGGCAGCACCCGAGGACTTGCCACACCACCAGCTTGGGGGCTGGGGTGGTGTCTTGAGGGGCTGGTGCCAGACCCTGCAGCTGCACCGTGCCTCAGTTTCCCCAGTTATGGATCTCCTTTGGGGGCCTTGGAGACAGTCTTGGGACCCCACAGAGCAAAGACAGTGCAGGCAGGGTCTGGGCAGGGTCTGGGCACTTGCCTGGCCAGCCCCCACCAGCCCCCACCAGTTTCTCTCTGTATTTGTCATGGGGGGCACACAGTGACCACGCAGGTGACACTGCCTGTCCACCCCAGCACCCACCATGCTGGGACTGCCCATCCCAGGCCGCTGAGGACCCCAGCACAGCCAAACAGCAGCAGGATCTGGCCCACACATCCCTTCCTCTTTTTCAGCTGGTCTCATGCTGGGGGAGGGGGCAGGGACGGGGACACATCCCAGGCCATTTTGGGGGGTTTTGCAAGTACTTTACAGACGGAGGAAGCCCCCAATTTTTAGGGGTAATATTTCCCCGAGGGAGGGGGTGGTACCAGCATTGTCCAGGGCCATGCATGGCTTGGGGATCACACCCCCAGCAAGGGTCCTTGAGCGTGGGGAGGGTCAACCTGCAGCCCCCCAGCCCCCTCAACAGCTCCCATCAATGACCCCCCAGGCACCCTGGTGTGACACGAGTGCTCGGGGTCTCAGCATCCCTGGGGCGCTGCCGGAAGTGTTTTTGGCAGACACCGAGAGCACGAGGCTTCTGTGGGCAAGTGGAAACGGGGGAGCTCAGCCCCACGCGGGTTGGAGGGGGGGCAGACCCCAAAGAGCCCCACCCCAAAATGCTTGGGTGCCAGCCTGACCCTGTCTCCATCCCCCCCAGCATGCAGCGGCCCCAGCGCCCCCCATGTCCCTCCCGTCGGTGCCCCGGGGTGCCCCGGCCGTACCGTCAGTCGCACGGCGGGCGCTCGGGGCAGCGAGTCCAGGGAGCGCCGGGGCGGGTGGGCTCTGCCCGCGGCCGCCGAGGGGCTGTAGCTGTTCCTGCCGCCCGCCCGGCCGAGCATCCCGCCGGCCGACACCCATAGGCCCCTCTCCGGAGCGGGGGAGCGGGACGGGGATGGACGGGGACGGGTGTCCCTTGCTTAAGGAGCCGCGGGGGGGCTCCGGAGCCCCGACGGCCGCATCTTGCCAAGCCGTGTCTCGCCCCACGCACCGGGGCTGGGGCGCAGGGGCGGGGCGGGCAGTGTGGGGTGCGACGGGGAGCCCCGGCCACCGGACGGCCCCACGGAGGTGAGGCGCTTCCTCCCGGCTCCCCCGGCACCGTGGCGGGGTCCACACGTCAATAAATAAACATACGGCAGAGCACGGCACCGGGGCTGCCTGAGCCCAGTGTCCCCCTGCCCCCGCCACAATCCTCAGGGAGGTTTGGGGGGTCTCTCTGCCCTCCTCAAACCCTCGGCCACAGCCCCGCATTTCCTCCCTGTCCCTTCCTGCCCTCCCGCCTCCCTCGGCGGGTGCTCTGTCCGTTTAATCAAGATCAAAATACCCTCCCCAGCCCAGTGAGCAGAGTCCTTCCTCGTCTCCTTTCTCCTTCTCGCAGACCTCCTGGACGTAACCAGGTCCTCTTTACCACCCTGAGGCTCTTCCCAGCAGCTCTGTGGGTGCCGTTACCCCCACAACCCTCATGGCCCCGTGGCTCCCACCCTGCCAGGGACACGGCCGGGGACACTCACCGGCAGGGTCTGCGGGACGGGGCTTCCCGCCCGGCTCTTCTTGGAGATGGAGGGGGTTTTCATCAGCTCCCGTTTCTTCCGGGAGAACATGGTTCCCGGGGGGCCGAGCTGCTGCCCTCAAGCCCCTCGTCGTGCCCGGCCGCCGTGCCGGCTGCTCACGGCCCCGGCCACATTCGTGGGGCGCAGTGTCAGGAGGGCGCGTGTGACGCCACCTCGTTTCCTCATCGGCTTCGCAGCCCGACCTGAAACAGGAAAAAGCCGAACGCGCACCCAGGCGCGAGGCCGGGGGCAGGGGCACCCTGGGGGTCACAGGGGGCAGCGGGACCCCAAATGTCCCATGGGCTCATGAGGGGAGTCAAGGAGAGCACGGCTGCTCCGTGGGGTGGCGGGTGGGGACAGGAGGACCCCAGCACTCCTGGGTGCTCGTGGGGGACTTGAGGGAGTGTCAGTGCTGCAGCCCAGGCCTTACAGAAGGGTGGGGGGCTGAGCCCACTCTGCGGGACCGGTGCTGGTCCCCGCCCTCTGGGGGATTTACCCTGTTTGGGGGTGTCCTTCTGTCCAGGGAGGACAAGCCCCATTCCGCTGGAGATGGGGTGAGTGGGATGGTGGGGCTCTGGGCTCCCACCCGTGGGATGCTTCTGGCTCTGCCCCTCCGTGGGCTCAGTGGCAGTGCCGGGACCGTTCCCTCGGGGCCACTGCCCTGCCCCTCGACCCCGTGATTCACCCACCCGCGGGGCAACGGGACCCCACAAGGGGAAAAGGGGGAGACAGCGAATAAACCCCGTGAGAGGAACAGGATGGGACGGGCCCCCTCCGGGGGCTGCGTGGGGACCCCCAGCCGCTGCCCACGGGCTGCTCGGGCCGGATGCAAGTCCTGCGAGGGGTCCCGGGAAGAAACGAAGTGTCTTCCCCCCTACCCGGGGCCGGGCCGGTCCGTCTCGCGTGGGCCATCTGCTGGCCCCGGGGGTCACGGGCAGGGGCGAGGGCAGCGGGACTGGGGCGGGGGTGCGGGGTGTGCGGGGACGTGGGAACGCGTATGTGTGCCCCGCGTGTGCGTGTAGGCAGGTGCGTGAGTGTGAGTGCGGGAGCGTGGACGTGCAGGGGAGCGCCCGTGGGTCGGGGGGTGCGTGTGTGTGCGCGCACAACGCGTGACGGGGGGTCGGGGTGCGCCCACCGGTGTGTGGGGCGACGCACACGCGTGTGGCCGTCTGTCCGTGTGGGTGTGTGCGTGGGTGTGCCCGTGGGTGGGTAAGGGGGTGTGCCCGGGGCGTCTCCTGCACCAGCCCCGGGCTCCGCGGGACTCCCGGTGCCCCCCGGTCCGCCCCAGGTCCCAGTGTCGGGGTGTGGAACTCCACCACGATCCGGCCGCTTCTGCCCTAATTTGGGCATTTCGGCCCCGTCCAATCAGCGCGGGGGGGCCGGGCCCGGCACGGCCTCCGCCCCGCCCGGCCCCGCTCCGGTACCGGCCCCGCTGCCCGCTCCCCGCTCCGGTACCGGCTCCGCTCCCCGCCATGAGCAGCTCCCAGTTCAACAAGGGCCCGTCCTACGGCCTCTCCGCCCTCCGGTACAACAGGGTGAGCCGCGGCGAGGACCGGGGGGATACCGGGATCACTAGTCGGGGGCAAAGTCGGTGGGCTGCGGGGTACCGGAGCCACCAGGCTGCCGGTGCTCCTAGAGGTCTGGGAGAGCCGGGCATCCCGGTGTCTCTGTGGACCCCGGTTGCATGCCGAGGTTCTGGAGAATCGGAGAGTCCTGGTGCACCCCTGGCATGCGGAGCTGGAGCGTGCCCGGTGCCACCAGGGACGGAGAGTGGAGAAGTCGGGAGGTCCCGGGAGGATGGAGAGCCGGGGGTTCCCGGGAGGATGGAAAGCCGGGGATGCCCGGGAGAAGGCGGGACTGGGTGTACCGAGGTCTCTGAGGGGTGAGGATGCTTGAGCTGGGCTCCCAGGGTGCCCTGAGCCTTGGGGGGACCGGGGCTGGGAGGGGTCCCGGGCACCGACCGCCTCTCCTGTGCAGTGGCCGCTATTGCCCCTCCGGCCCCTGCAAACCTTGTGGCATCCTTCCCGTCACACCCGGGGCTGAGGCGATGCCCCCCGACCCCCGCGGCTCCGGACTAGTTCCACGGAGCTTCACTTTCTGTTTCCCCGCAGTTACGCATCTCCCGGCAGGGTGCTCTGCGGCCTTCCCTGGCAATGGGGCTGGTGGCCCTGGTGACTCTTCTCGGGGCTGGAAGGGGAAAGGGGAACGGGAGCCTCTGGACACTCTGTTTGCATCCCGAGTTGCTGCCAGCACCCTCCTACCCCCTCGACAGGTCAAGGGGGTCCTGCAGGGCCAGGGAGTGTGGGAGGACTCAGCTGCCCTGGGTGTTTGGTGGCACTGGCAGTGGCCACAGTGCTGGGCTGTGCCCAGCCACTGGTGAGCAGAGACTGAGCCGTGGTCACCCCAGGATAGGTGGCTGGTGGCCCCGTATGACTGTGTCGTGCCTGGTGACATGGGAGCTGCCTGGATGAGGCCAGGGCAGGCAGAAGAAGGGATGAGTGGTGGTGAGCATGTTATGTGGCTGCAGGGATGTGGTGGCTGTGGCTGGGTGCTCCTTACCCAGCCTAGCAGGGGATTTATGTTTTGTAAGGCAGTGGATGGGCCCTGACCTGCCTGGGGCTGGGCTGCCCTGGCACTGAGCGGGTGACACGCGCCGAAGCCTCACTGCCTCATGCTCTTGGTGCTTTGGGTTGATTCAGCAAGACATGAGCCAGTCTGACTGCCTCAGTGTGTCTGCTAGAGGTGACATCACCAACTGGGAACCAGTTAAACCAGTGGCCTGCTCCCAGTCTGTGCAATCCCTTGCAGATTGGGCTGTGGTGGGATCTCTCTGGGGCTGGTCCCCTCTGACCCCTCTTGTGCCCTGGGAAACCCTCACAATGGCTGTGGGGAGGGAAGAGGAACCAGATTTGGCTGCCCACGCAGCAGAAAATCATCTGGCGGGACTGTGGGATCCCCCATCCAGGACACACACGGGGTCACAAGTGTGATCCAGCGTCCTGCATCGGTCAAGTTCCCCTTTGGGGCCAGAGTGTCTCCCCACCGCACAGCAGGGCTGGACTGAGCCCATCCCAGCGTCTCCCTATATTCAGGATCCCTGGGGGCTCCAGGTCCCAGCACATAACGGGACCAGGAGGGGATGGGATGGGCGAGAGGTTGGTGGCTGCCCTGTGGCCACCTCTGGGTGCTGGCTGGGGATCGGAGGGATGAGGCTGGGGCAGGACAGCACTCGGGGCTTTCAGGCTGTTCCCATCCCAGGTCGGGATGCCTTTCTCTTGCCTCGCGGGTCAGGGCCGAGGCGACGCTGCTGCTGCTAGAGATGCTGCCGGCCCTGGCAGCTGGTCTCCATTTGGGAGGAGGCGTCCACATTCCTGGCATAGCCGCGGTGACCGAGGAATCTGCGGCGGCTTGTTGGGCTTTGCCGGAAGGGAGAGCATCTCGTGGCGCAGACCCCGGGGCTCGGAGCTGGATTCCCTCTGGCTCCAGGGGACAGGGAGGGACAGACCCATGGTGGGGCACTTCCCTCTGACCCCCACGGGCAGTTCCTCCTCATCCTTTTGGAATGGTTCAGAAACTGCTGTGTCTGATGGCAGCATCATCCTCGTGGTTCAGTCCCCATTCCCATCCCGAGAGGGGGGAACTGTCCCATGAGAGGTTTCGGGTGCATACCAGGGCTATGTCTAAGTTGCTCTCTCCCACCTCCTGCAGCTTGCCCAGAAGTATGACCCACAGAAGGAGGCTGAGCTGCGGACGTGGATTGAGAGCGTCACGGGGCAGCAGATTGGGCCTGATTTCCAGAAGGGGCTGAAGGATGGGGTGATCCTCTGCGAGTGAGTCCTGGATTAGGTGGGGATGGGGAACAGCAGCTCTCCAGGGGACCCCCACCAGCCTTTGGGGTGGAAAGGGTGGGCTGGATCTTCCAGAGATCCAAATGGGACATGCCAGAGTAATCCCTGAAGCACTTTTGTCTGGGGAGAGCCCTGGGGACCAACAGGAACCCGGGGGGAGAATCACCTCACATGGGGGAGGCCTGGGCTGGACCTTCCTGAAAGGGGCTCATGCCCTACAACCGCTCGGGGCTCTCCTGTCGCAGTCCCTCATCCCCTTGCATCCCTCCAGGCTCATGAACAAACTGCAGCCCAACTCAGTGAGGAAGATCAACCGCTCAGCTCAGAACTGGCACCAGGTAGGGGCAGCCCTGCTGACACCCACCCGCTGTCCCTCTGCCATCACCCACTGGGGCTCACCCCTCTCCCCCCCTGCAGCTCGAGAATCTCTCCAACTTCATCAAGGCCATGGCCAGCTATGGCATGAACCCTGTGGACCTCTTTGAAGCCAATGACCTTTTTGAGAGTGGAAACTTGACACAGGTGCAGGTGTCTCTGCTGGCACTGGCAGGAATGGTGAGCACAGGGGAACGAGTGGCTTGGGAAGGGGCACAGTCCTGCAGGTACCCCCAGCTTGGGAAGGGGCATAATCCTGCAGGGATCCCCAGCTTGGGGTGGTGCCCATGGGGCCCTGTGGCTCCCACTGCTCAGGGAGAGTGTGGGGGGGTCTGGGACCCCCATCCTTCCTCACCACCACTCCTGGCAGGCCAAGACAAAGGGGCTGCAGAGCGGTGTGGACATTGGTGTGAAGTACTCAGAGAAGCAGCAGAGGAATTTTGACGAGGCCAAGATGAAGGCTGGGCAGTGTGTGATTGGGCTGCAGGTGGGTTGCCTTGTGGGGTCCCAAGGGTGAGGGGCTGGGAGAGGGGTACCCAGTTCTGTCAAATCCTCAGCACTGTCGTGGCTTCAAGCACAGCTGCAGGGACCCAAGGCTTGAGGTGCCTCAGGTGTCTTTGGGATCTGGGGTCATCCATGCCCAGCACTCAATGGCTGTGAGCCTGAGGTGGGTTGGGGAATGCTGGCTGTATCCCCCAAGGCTGGGGGTGATGGGGAAAGGGAGAACAGACATGTGTGGGTCAGCACATGCTCCTCACTGGACCCCTTTTCCAGATGGGCACGAACAAATGCGCCAGCCAGTCTGGCATGACAGCCTACGGCACCCGGAGGCACCTTTATGACCCCAAGAACCAGATCCTCCCACCCATGGACCACTCCACCATCAGCCTCCAGATGGGCACCAACAAGTGTGCCAGCCAGGTGAGCCCCTGTGCTGGACAGGGAGGGTGCAGGGGGGACCACATCTGAGCCTTGCTCCATCCTGTCCTTCCTTCCTTCCTTCCAGGTGGGCATGACAGCTCCTGGCACCAGGAGACACATCTACGATGCCAAGATGGGCACAGAGAAGTGTGACAACTCCTCCATGTCACTGCAGATGGGCTCCAACCAGGGCGCCAACCAGAGCGGGCAGGTCTTTGGCCTCGGCCGCCAGATCTATGACCCCAAGTACTGCCCACAGGGCAACCAGGGTGAGGTGGCCAATGCTGCTGGTGACCAGGGTGGGGATCCCCCTGGGTACCACTACTATCGTGAGGAGGAGGAGAGCTACTGAGCGGGATGGCACCAGCCCAGTCCGCACCATCTCGTGTACAGCCCCACTGCCAGTCACATTCCAGTCTCCACTTTCATCATTCCCTCTTTTTAAACTCTTTTTTTAACTTTGGAAATTAATCTATTTTTCTGAGCAAGGAAATAAAAACCCTGTTTCTAGAGAGGAGCCTGACCAGTTCTCACAGGAGGCCTGAGGCTCCAGGGCATCAGGAAGGCTGTGAATGCTCCAGCACCTGGGAGTGGATAGTGTCACCTCTCACACAGCCAGCACCCACAGCGTGCCCCTGTGACACCCCCAGATCCCTCAGCAAGGAGTGGGGGGCAGCTGCTCACACTACCCCTGGTGCTGCTGCTCATCTCTGTGTTGGCAGGACCCGGCTCAGCCCCATGGGGGAGAGGGGCTGGGGACAGTGGGACGTGGTTGGGAGAGACCTCTAAGTGTGGGGGGACCCCAGGGCACTGGGGGACCTTGGCACTGTGAATGTGTGTGATCTTTAGATGCTCGAAGTGCCTTTTTGGAAGAACTCATAGGGAGCGAGATTCCAAGACCACGGTGTGGGCTGCAGGGCTGGGCTGGGAGCTGGCACACCCGGCACACCCGGCACGGCTGTAGCAATCCAATAGCCCAGGATGGAGCCAAGGCTGACTCCGACGGCCGCATCCTGCACCGAGGCAATGCTCGAGTTTCAGCCCGTGGCCCTTGACGTTTCCCCTCCCCTGCGGTTTTTAACGGAGATGCTCTTAGGCTGGAACGTTTTACGTAAAGAATCCCAAACCTTTCAACACAAGCAGGAGCCGATCTCTGGTGCAGGTGCTTTGTCAGGGCTCCGGCGCGTCCCCCCGTGCCTGGGGGTGGTGGGAGCTGCTGCAAACCTGGGTGAGACCCCCGGAGGGGCGGAACAGTGGGGCGGCAGGCTGCGTGTCCCGGGGGTGGCCGAGCGGGAGTCAGGAACAGGTTGCGGGCGTAACAGATGTAAGGTTGACAGATGTGGGATTGCCGGTGCTGATATGCCGTGCAGGGGAGCCACTTTTTTGGGGGGAATTGGTGCATTTAGGAGTGTCCCGCTGCCCGATGGGGCTCCTAAGGGCGGGGCAGGGCGAGGCAAGGGAAGGGCAGGGGGGGCAAGAGGAGGGTGGGGGGCAAGGCGGGGCTCCTGCTCCTCGCACCTCCCCGAGCCACCCCCAGCGCTGCACCGGCCCCTTTAAGAGACGGTTCCCGTGACGTCACGGCCGCGGATACTTTGTAGCGCGGGAGGGGGCGTGGCCTGCGCGCGCCCGGCGGAGCCGCCGGGTCTCTTAAAGGGGCCGCGCAGCGGGAACAGGTAATGGGGGTCCCGGGCCGGGGGCTGCGGGGGAGAGAGGGGAGGGCTGTGTCCCGGCTGCTGTCCTCGGCCGGGCTCGGCGAGGCAGTGTCCCTCGGGGCTGTCCGCGCCTCCCCGCCCACCCCGAGGCTGACCCCATGTCCTCATCGTACCCACGAGCTGTCCCCATCTCCCCTCTGGGCTGTCCTCATCGTCCCCTCGAGCTGTTTCCATGACCCCCCGCCCTGGGCTGTCCATGTCTTCCCCCGGGCTGCCCCGGTTCCCCCGGCCCGTCCGCCTCCCGGTGACTCCGCACCCCGCCTCAGAGAGGAGCTTCGTGCGGAGGAACCGGGTCGGGGGGTGCTGGGGCCGGGGGATGCCGGACTGCGGTATGCCGGGAACGGGGGGTCCGCCGAGCGCCCGGTTGCAGCGATGCGGCGTGTTTGTCCTCGTGGGATGAGTGAGCAGATTCTCACGCGAGCCCCCCCTGGGAGGATCCCGGGGTTCTGTGGTTGTTTTGTCCCGAAAAGAGCCCTCGCCCACACTGGGCTGGCACTTCCCCAGCCCGGCAGCTTCGCATCACTACCCGGTTCCAGCGGATGGGGACCCCCAGACACCTCGGTCTCCCCGTGTCCCCCTCACCCCGACAGCCGTCTCTGTCCCCTCGTGTCACCCCATCTGCACCGGTGCACCCCCGGAGGAATCTTGGCCCCGACCCCCACTCATGTCCGGCCCCGCAGGCCGATTACGCGGATTTCCCAGCCGGGATCCTAATCCCGGTGCCCGGTGCCCGCTTATCCCGGCTGCGCCCGGGACCCGGCTTAGCTCCGGACGCGGGCGGTGGGCTGCGGGCGCGGCTCGGCGGGTGAGTCCGCGGCTTCCCTGGCCTCGGGGTAAAAAGAGCGACAAGGGGGGGCCGTGGGTTGTTCCAGGCTCGCAGTGGCCAGGGAGCCGCCCCGGAGCTCGGTTCTCCCTGGGCGTGGGTGGGTGCACCGGGCGGAACTCTGCGGGTTGGGTCGTGCCGCCACCGGGCTCGGCAGGGCTTTGTCGCCCGGCCCGGGAGCTGCTGGCCCCTCTCCAGGGGTGAGTGAATTCCCAGGGGAATGGCTTAGGTGGAGCTGGTGCTGGGAAGGGACGGAGCTGAAGCTCTGGGGTCCCAGCGCGGCTCAGGAGGCACCCGCCGGACCCGGGTGTGGGAGCTTGTGCCCCGAGCCCGCAGCACCAGCGCAATTACCCTCCTGGGGTGCAAAGGATCTCATAGGAGCATCCACTCACATCCCTGCCACGGGGAAACGGGCACGGGCACGTCCCTGCCTCTCCTGGGCTGCCCAGGTCGCTGGGGCTTGGAGCCACTCCTAGGGCGCTCGGCTGCTCCCTGTGCCCGGCATGGGCTGCGAATCCTGCTCATGGCTCCTGGACAGAGCTCGTGCCCAATTCTGCTGCTTTTGGTTTAGGAAAGAATGGAATTTGAGGCCTTAGCTCCGGAAAGGAGCTTTTCTTCAGGAATGCCATCCAGCTCCTGCCAGCTCTGGGAGCTCAGCCCTATGCTCGGCACTTTGCCTGGGGTGTGACAAGCGCCGAGCCAGAGGGAAGTGAGAGCCCCACCGTCACCCTTGGGGCTGAACCCCCTGCTCTCACCCACAGCTGGAGCCGAGTGGGGTGTAGGGGCCCTGGCCCCTGCCATGGCCAGCTGGGGCACCCAGCTGGGGCTGCTGCTCTGGAAGAACTTCACCTACCGCCGGCGGCAGCGGGTGAGTGGGTGACGAGGGTGTGGGGCACCCAGAGCCGCTGGGTCCTGGCACAGGGGCAGGCAGAGCCCTGGGCACTGATGGGGACAGGAACCCCCGCCCCCAACCGTGGATCTCCCCCAGATCCAGCTGGCCATCGAGATCCTGTGGCCCCTCTTCCTCTTCCTCATCTTGATCTCGGTGCGACGATCCCACCCGCCCTTCAAGCAGCATGAGTGTGAGTGTCCCCCACCGGACCACCCTCTGGGTTGGCAAGGTCCCCACACCCCGTGCCTGCTGAGACCCCTCTCTGTGCCCCTGTATGGGAGCCCTGTAGAGTGGCATCAGGGGAGACAAACACAGGAGGTAGCCACAGTGTGGGGCTCGCTGGCATCTCCCTGCTCAGGCGTGTGTGGGGAGGAGGGTCCCGGGACTCCCTCACTGCCCCTCTGGACCTGAGTCCCTCTCCCGCAGGCCACTTCCCCAACAAGGCGCTGCCCTCGGCGGGGACCCTGTCCTGGCTCCAGGGCATCATCTGCAACATGAACAACCCCTGCTTCCGGCACCCCACGGCGGGAGAGGCCCCCGGCGTCGTGGGCAACTTCGACGGCTCCATGTGAGCGGCGGGGCCGGGGGGCTGCGGGGCAGAGCGGGGCTGGGCCGGGGTCTCACTGCCCACCCCACGTCCCGCAGCGTCTCCCGCCTCCTGGTCGAAGCCCGGCAGGTCCTGCTCCGCGGCGACGGGCAGCGGCTCCTGCGGAGCTTCGCCCGGCTCCTGCCCGCCCTGCGCCGGCTCCGGGAGAGTGGAAATCAGCGGAGGGGTGAGCACCGGGAGCGGGGGGTGCCGGGGGAGAGAGACCCCTTGGCTGACCCCTGCCCCCCCAGCCCTGCCGGTGAGGGAATACCTGAGAGAGGACGAGACCTTCTCGCGGTTCCTGCGGACCAACACGTCCCTGGCCCCGGCGCTGGTGGATGAGCTGATGGGAGCTCGGCTCAGCCCCCGCATCGTGAGTGTCGGCGCGGTGCCCGCTCCCGGTCCCCACTCCCGGTGCTCGCTCCCGGTGCCCGAGGAGCCGGTCACTGCATCATGACCGCCCTCTCCCTCCAGTTCTCCCTGGAGGGCATTCGCCTCCCACTGAAGACCCTGGTGTGCAACGCCTCGGAGCTGGGGGGCTTCCTGGCGGGTGGCGACGCTGCTTCCACCCAGAGCCTGCAGCGAGGGCTCTGTGCCCTGCCCGGCCCCCAGCTCCGTGCCATGGAAGGCTCCTTCCTCTCCCAGTTGGACTTCCCACGGCTCTTGGCGGTGAGTTCCCAGCCCGGCCGGGTGCCAAGTGCTGGAAAGCGCCGGGGCAGAGACCCCCGGCCCATCTGAAGGGGCTGTGACTCCCTTCCCACGTCCGCTTGCAGGAACAGCTGAGCTCAGATGTGGGGGGAATTGCTGGCACCGTGGAAGCCCTGGGCACCTTCCTGCGGGATGCAGCATCCCTGATGGAGGAGGTACCCCCCGCCGCTCCTCTGCCCCTTACCCACTCCCACGCTGTCCCTGGATGCCCCTGTCCCCCCTGCCACTCTGCTCCGCTCCCCGTTCTGCTCTCCCCAGGTCTCCTCCATGACCAGCCTGGCCGAACTGCGGCGGGAGCTCGAGGCATTGAGGGCCCCCAACACCAGCAGACCCGGTGCGGGGGCATTCACAGCCGTGTCGCGCATCGCCTGCGGGCACCCCGAGGGCGGGGGGCTCAGGATCCCCTCCCTCAACTGGTACGAGGATAACGACGTCAAAGCCTTCTTGGACCGCAACAGCTCGGAGAGGAAATCCGTGGCCTCGGGCAGCAGCAGTGAGCAGGGGGCTCGGCCAGGGTTTGGGGGACTGGCAGGGGCGGGGAGGGGAGGGCCGGTGGTGAGGGCTCTGCTCTGCACCCGCCAGGTCCCTTCTGCCGGGAGCTGCTCCGCAGCCTGGAGTCCAACCCCTTCTCACAGATCTTCTGGCGGGGCATCAAGCCCCTCTTCGTGGGGAAGATCCTGTACACGCCACCCGGCCCCGGCCCCGACAGCGTCACGATCGAGGTGAGTGGGGGCTGTGAGGGGCCTGGGGGGGGAACTAGGGGGTCTCAACCCGGGCCTGCCTCATCCCTCTCACACAGGTGAATCGGACCTTTCGGGAGCTGGCGGTGCTGGGGGAGGTGGGGGGTGCCTGGCAGGAGCTGGGACCCCGAATTTATGCCATCCTCAACAGCAGCCTGGAGATGCAATTGCTCCAGGTGTGTGATCCCAGACTCCTCCCTTTGGGGACCAGGTTGCCGTGGGGTGCAAGAGGGAGTGTGTTGGGGGCAGCTGGGGCTTCTGGCCAGGAGTGGGGTGGGATGCAATTGGAGCAGGGTGGGATGCAGCTGGAGCAGGGTGGGCTGCATAGCCCCTGGTATCCTGGTGCTTTGCAGGACCTACTGCTGGCCCCGGGCACAGCCCAGCTCCTGAACGAGTTCCTCAACGGCACCTCCTGGAAGCTGCCGGAGCTGGCCACATTCCTGGCGGGGCCGGCGGATGGGCCGGGGCTCACCTGGCACCAGGTGTATGCTGATGTGGACACGGTCCTGAGCACCCTGTCACAGTTCATGGAGGTGAGTGTCCCCCCACTGTGGGCGGGCTGGGCCCCCACATATGCTGAGCCCTGCCTGCCCTGCCTGTCCCCTCTCCATGCCTACCAAGCCCTGTCTGTCCCCCCTGTGCCTGCTAAGCCCTGCCTGCCCTCCCACAGTGCATCTGCCTGGACAAGATTGAGGCTGTGGCCACCGAGGAGCAGCTGGTGGCCCGGGCCCTGGAGCTGTTGGAGGAGCAGCAGTTTTGGGCAGCTGTGGTCTTCCAGCCTCCCATCAATGCCACGGCCCCCACGCTTCCCCCCCATGTCCGCTACAAGATCCGCATGGACATTGATGATGTCACGAGGACCAACAAGATCAAGGACAGGTTGGGGGATGCCT
This sequence comes from Campylorhamphus procurvoides, assembly GCA_013396655.1. Classification (NCBI taxonomy): domain Eukaryota; kingdom Metazoa; phylum Chordata; class Aves; order Passeriformes; family Dendrocolaptidae; genus Campylorhamphus; species Campylorhamphus procurvoides. The sequence continues at coordinate 11,356 of WBMV01006570.1, read as the reverse complement.
GCCCTGCCCTGCTGGTCTGCACAGCATCCCAAGCAGCCTGCACCCCACCCCCTAGTGAGGGTCCCCTGCTCCCAGCACTGTGCTCTACCCCCAGGTTTTGGGACCCAGGCCCCGCAGCTGACCCCTTCAGCGACCTGCGCTATGTCTGGGGGGGCTTCGTCTACGTGCAGGACCTGGTGGAGCAGGCGGTGGTGCGGGTGCAGACCGGGGCTGCCCCACGGACAGGAGTCTATGTCCAGCAGATGCCCTACCCCTGCTATGTGGATGATGTGTGAGTGGGTGGGGGTCGGCCCTGGCCCCCTGGGACCCTCGAGTGATCCTCCCAGTGCTGCAGGGGATGCATCCAAGCATCCTACAGCATCACTGCCCTGGGGAGGTGGCACAGGGCTGGTCATACCCTGCTGTCCCTGGCCTGGTGGTGGCCCAGGAGTGTCAGGCAGGGAGTGGAAGGTCTGGTGGCCTCTTCCCAGGTTCCTGCGGGTCCTGAACCGCTCGCTTCCCCTCTTCATGACACTGGCCTGGATCTACTCAGTGGCCATGATCATCAAGGGAGTGGTGCACGAGAAGGAGATGCGTCTCAAGGAGACCATGAAGACCATGGGGCTAAGCAGTGGGATGCTCTGGCTCAGCTGGTTTCTCAGCAGCTTCATCCCCTTCCTCCTCAGTTCTGCCCTCCTTGTCCTCATCCTCAAGGCAGGTTGCAGGTCTCGGGGGACAGTGTGGCTGACACAGTGAGCACTGGGGCTGGGAGCCAGCACGGAGGGCTCTGCAGGATCCAACCTGCCTCCATCCGCAGCTGGGAAACATCCTGCCCTACAGCGACCCAGCTGTCATCTTCCTCTTCCTTGGCACCTTCTCAGTGGCCACCATCAGCCAGTGCTTCCTCATCAGCACCTTCTTCCCCCGTGCCAACTTGGCCTCAGCGTGTGGCGGCATCATCTACTTCTCTCTGTACCTGCCCTACGTGCTGTGTGTCGCCTGGCGTGATTACATCACCTTCCCACTTCGTGTGACTGTGGTGAGCAGCCAGGGCTGCTCCTCCCCAGTGTCCTGAGCAGGGGGCTTTGGGCTGTACCCCCTGGGCCAGTCTTTGCCCACACTGCTGCTCTCCCCACCTGCAGAGCCTGCTGTCCCCGGTGGCCTTCGGTTTCGGCTGTGATTACTTCTCCCTCTATGAAGAGCAGGGGGTGGGCATCCAGTGGCACAACCTGGGTGCCAGCCCTGTGCCAGGAGACCCCTACAGCTTTGCTGCGGCCATGGGGCTGCTGTTGCTGGATGCTGGCCTCTATGGTCTGGCCACCTGGTACCTCGAGGGTGTCTTCCCAGGTGAGCACAGTCCCCCTGGCCCCTAGCAAGCCCCCAGCCCTTGCTCTGCTGAGCCCCATCTGCTGCAGGTCAGTACGGGATCCCCAAGCCCTGGAATTTCCCCTTCCTGAAGAGCTACTGGTTTGGAGAGTTGTCCTCAGCTGGGCACCCCCTGTACCCCACCAGCCCAGTCACTGCACCCCAAGGTGAGTCCCTGCCCACCCCAGAGCCCCGTGGCTGAGGGCAATGGCCATGGAGCTGGGCTGGAGCCCTCCAGCTTGGGCCTTGCCCTCCAGTGGAAGGTCCTGCACCCCATGGTGAGGGGTCCTACCCTCAGTGAGAGATCCTGCCTGTGACATGACCCCATGGTGGCTTCCAGTGCTGGTGGAGGAGCCACCTGCCCAGCTCCAGCCTGGTGTCTCCATCCGCAACCTGGTGAAGGTTTATGGCAGCAGTGGCCGCACGGCCGTCAATGGGCTTAGCTTGGACTTCTACGAGGGGCAGATCACATCCTTCCTGGGCCACAACGGTGCTGGGAAGACCACTACCATGTGAGCCATGCTGGGGCTGTGTGGCCAGCTGAGCCCAGCCCTGTCCCCACCTGGGTCCCCATATAGGACAGGGCATCCCAGCCCCAAGTTCTGCTGCTCCTGTATTCCATGACCACCTTTCCCCACCACTCCCCCATCTAGGTCCATCCTGACTGGCCTCCTGCCCCCGACCTCAGGCACTGCCTATGTCCTGGGCTTGGACATCCGCTCTGATATCGACAGCATCCGCAAATCCATGGGGATGTGTCCCCAGCACAATGTGCTCTTTGACATGTAGGCAAGGGTGGGGATGTGGAGGGAGTGATGCTGGGCTGTTCCCCTCGTTCCCTGTGTCAGTCCCTGTGCCCCTCACCCCCGCCCTCCTCACCCTGCCCCTCCAGTCTGACAGTGGAGGAGCACATCTGGTTCTACGGGAGGCTGAAGGGGCTCTCGGAGCAGCAGGTGCAGGAGGAGATGGAGCAGCTGCTGCAGGACACGGGGCTGCCCCACAAGCGCCGGGAGCAGACCAGGAACCTCTCGGGTGCGTGCGGGGGACAGGATGGGCTCCCAAGTGGGGTTCTGTGGCCCAGGGCCCCCCCAACGCTGTCCCTCTGCAGGCGGGATGCAGCGGAAGCTCTCGGTGGCCATCGCCTTTGTGGGCGGCTCCCGGGTGGTCATCCTGGATGAGCCCACGGCTGGAGTGGACCCCTTCTCCCGCCGCAGCATCTGGGAGCTGCTGCTCAAGTACCGCAAAGGTCAGGGCTGGGGGGGTGAGGACCCTGCTTTGCCCATTTCTCCCTTTGAATCTCCCAGGCTTGGCGAGCAGGGGGATGCGCTGGTGGGAAAAACCCACAATAGGGGGACCGGCAGGAGGGTCCGGGGTCAAACCCACTCCCTGCCCCCAGGCCGCACCATCATCCTGTCCACCCACTACATGGACGAGGCAGAGCTACTGGGGGATCGCACCGCCATCATCTCGCAGGGCCAGCTCTGCTGCTGTGGGTCCCCCCTCTTCCTCAAGGCCAGGCTGGGCACCGGGTACCACCTCACCCTGGTGAAGCGGGAGAGGAGTGGGACAGGGGGTAACAACACTGTCCGCAGCGCCACCAAAAAGGTGGGTCCCTCAGCCCTGATGAGCTTCTGCCAGGGGCAGCCACTGCCTCCCTCCTGGGGACTGTGGGGCACTGGGGGCCAGCTCCTGGCGTAGAATGCCAGGCTCTGGCTGTCCTTTCCCACAGGAAGGCAGTGACTCAGAGCACAGCAGTGACACGGGCTTGGGCAGCGAGCGGGGCAGCGAGGCCAGCACCGTGGGTGAGGGTCCTGTCCCCCTGCAGTTTTCCCCCAGCTGCTCCCCATACTTCCCCCATCAGCCAGGGGGGCTGGTGATGCACAGCCCCCCCGCTGGCTCATGGCCCCCCTGCACTGGTGGGACAGAAGGGGATCTCCATCCCCTCCAGCTCTCCCAGGGACCCTCTGGCAGGGATGCCAGGCAAATGCCAGCTATGGCCAACTGCACCAGCCAGCAGCTCCTGCCCCAGGTTTCCAGCCCTTCCTGTTCCCCCAGATGTGGCCCAGCTGTCCGCACTGATCCAGAAGCTGGTGCCTGGCTCTCGGCTGGTGGAGGACATCGGGCACGAGGTGCTTTTTGTCCTGCCCTACAGCGGGGCCAGGGACGGGGCCTTTGGGGAGCTGTTTCGCGAGCTGGATGCACGCCTGGGGGAACTGGGAGTCTCCAGCTACGGCATCTCCGACACCACCCTGGAAGAGGTACCCAAGGGGGCTGTGACTGGGGGCTGCCCATGGCTCCCAGGATGCCCACTCCCTGCCCATGATCAGGGGCTTTCCCTCACTGGGCTGCCGGAGGTGGTGTTGTGTTTAACACCAGCCCTCCCCACGCCCTCAGATCTTCCTGAAGGTGGCCGAGGAGACAGGGCTGGACACTGACACTGCAGGTAAAACCCTTCAGTCCTGTCTGGAGCTGAGCTCTGGGATGTGGGAGGGGCTGGGAAGATGCTCAACAGCCCGGAGCAGAGGGGTGGGGGTGTTTTCAGCACCCTGTTTATCCCTTCCAGGGCCAGAGTCCCCACTGGGAGCACCTATGGGTGCAGGGTGGTGTCACAGCCTGTGAGATTGGTCCCACCCTGGCATCTCATTCCACTTTTGTCAGGCACCAGGAGAGGAGCATTCCCCAGTGTGGGGGAAGAAGCAGATGTGGCCGATGGGGAGCTGGGTAAGGAGAGGGGAGCTCGGACCCCCGAGCTGCCACTGGGTGTTCCTCACCTCCACCCCCTGGGCTGGGGCCGTGGCACGTGTCCATCCAGGCAGGTGTCCATCCAGGTAGACATCCCTTCAGGCAGGGGGATGCTCAGGGACCCTCGTGCAGCATTGCTACCTCCCAGTTTTGGGGTGGGTTTGGGGGAGGCCAGCGGTGTGCAGGAGTTGGGATGGGACGTGAAATCCGAGGGGGCATATTCAGGCCCCTTCTCATGGAGACAGAGCTGGCGTGGGGGCAGCCACAGGAGTCTGTGAGGCTGCAGTGGTTTGGGCTACCAGCTCTGCCAGGGGTGGGCGCTGACCCTCGCCGGGTCGGCACTGCATGGCTGTAACCCCTCTCTCCTCTCCTTTTCATTGAGCCAAAGGAGTGCGGCGAGGTAGGATCTGAGGTCTGGGGGGCTGGGGGGTTCCTGCATGCAGCATCCCATCCCTGCTGAGGGTGGGGGGATGCCCCGGCCAGCACCCACCCTGTCCCTTCTCGCTCCGCCTGGCATGAGCCCCTTGCCAGACCCGTCTCTGCCCTGGCAGCGGAGGAGCCCCGGGAGACGGACCTGCTTCGGGGGGCGGCGGGGCAGGTCTGTGGCAGGGTGAGGGGCTGGGCGCTCACCTGCCGCCAGCTCCGCGCTCTCTTCACCAAGAGGATGCTCCACGCCCGGCGCAGCACCCGCGGCTTCTTCGCACAGGTAGGACCCGGGGGACGGGGACTGAGCCGTGGGGAGGGCATGGGGCAGGGGCTGCGGAGCCGACCGCGACCCCGACCCCCGCAGATCGTCCTCCCCGCCGTCTTCGTCTGCATCGCGCTGCTCTTCAGCCTCATCGTGCCGCCCTTCGGGAAATACCCGCCGCTGCAGCTCCAGCCCTGGATGTACGGGCAGCAGTTCACCTTTTTCAGGTGTGTGCACAGCCCTCTGCCCGCCGTGCCCCCTGTCCCCCGCTGTCACCGGCTCACCTCTGTGTCCCCTGGCAGCAATGATGCCCCGGGGGATCCCGACACTGCCCGGCTGCTGGACGCGCTCCTGGCTGAGCCCGGCTTTGGCACCAAGTGCATGAAGGAGGCGGGGGAGGTGTGAGTGCCCAGGGGATGGGGGCCGGAGGGGCTGGAGGGGGTGGCCTGAGCTTGATCCCTCCTCTGTGTCTTCCTCCCCACGGAGCAGCCCTGCCGGCTGGTGCGATGCCATGGGACCCCCAACCATCCCTGCGGTGGGTCCCGATGTGTCTGGCTCACACCAGGCTTGTAATGGAGGGTCTCTCTCCCTGCGTGCCCAGGACGGGGCTGTGCCCACCAGCTTCCCACCCCGATGGCTTCTCAGCCCCCTCAGCCCCACCATCCGTGCTGGAATTGCTGTGGCGGGGGAACTGGACGGAGGCTGAGCCGTCCCCGCCGTGTCAGTGCAGTGGCCCGGGGGCACAGAGGATGCTGCCCGAGTGTCCCGAGGGGGCCGGGGGGCTCCCACCACCCCAGGTAACCAGCAGCCCAGCGGGGGCAGCCCCAGGGCTCCCATGCTATCGGCTGTGGGGGCAGGGTTAGGAGGGGACCACAGGGCTGAGTGTCCATCCAGCCCATCTGTCCACCCCCCAGGTGCAGAGGGGCACAGGGGACATTCTGCAGAACCTAACGGGCAGGAACATCTCTGACTACCTGGTGAAGACCTACCCCCAGATCATCCGGCAAGAGTGAGTGCTGGGAACATGCAGGGACAAACCCTGGGGAAGGTGGCAGCGCGATGTCACAGGCTGCCACCACGGTGGCAGCAGCGAGGGACACTGCAGACCAAGCCGCAGGGGAAGGGGACACTGCTGAGGAGTGTGGCCAGGTGGGCAGGCACTGCCCTCACATCCCCTTGGGGGGTTTCTCTCCCCTCTGTTCCCCCTCCCTATTTCTTTCAGGCTGAGGAACAAGAAGTGGGTGAACGAGCAGAGGTGAGCTGGGCAGGGGTTGGCACAGCTGGGGCTGGGGTGAGGCAGGAGATTCCTGTCGAGGTTGGGGAGAGCCTGAATGGTCCCTGGGCAGAGCTGTCATCGGGGTGGCCTCAGTCCTCTGCTGTGTGCCCCTCACCGTGGCATTTGAGGGGGTGGAGGGCTGAGTGTGGGCAAGGATGGCAGTGGGAAATGGGGGGTGGCATAGAATTACAAGATTGCAGAATTTCCTGGGCTGGAAGGGATCCATGCAGATCCTCAAAACCAGCTCCTGTCAGTGGGAGTCTCTCCAGCAGGTTTGGGAGCCCCGTTTCTCCCACAGGTACGGCGGTTTCTCCCTGGGTGCAGGTGGATCCCAGGCCCTGCCATCAGCAGCTGAGGTGGATCAAACGGTGCTGGAGCTCCGGGCACTGCTCAACGTCACCCCGGTAGGGCTGGGCTGAGCCCCCCAGCTCGACTCCCATGCCCTGGTGTTGGGAGCCCCTTCCTCACCCCGTGTTCCCACACCCAGGGCAGCCGCTTGGATCAGTTCCTGGCCAACCTCAGCCACTTCATTGAGGGTTTGGACGCCCGCAGGAACATCAAGGTGCACCCAGGGCTGGGGGTCCTGCAGGGGCGAGAGCTGGGGGGCAGTGGGGATGTGGCACCTGCGTCCCTTCCAGGGGTGGAGCAGCCCAAGAAGGACCAAGAGTGGCTGGGGCAGGAGGGGAGTGAGAGCCCAGTAGGGAGTGGGTGGCACAGCCAGGGGGGATCAGGGTGCTGTGGGCACAGCCAGGGGGGATCAGGGTGTTGTGGGCACAGCCAGGGGGGATCAGGGTGCTGTGGGCACATCCAGGGGCAGTGCCAGGGTGGGTGGGGGGCTCTGAACTGCCGGGCCACCCCTGTGCTACAGGTCTGGTTCAACAACAAGGGCTGGCATGCCATGGTCTCCTTCCTCAATGTGGCCAGCAATGGGCTGCTGCGGGCCCGGCTGCCACCTGGCACTGACCCCACACGCTTCGGCATCACGGCCACCAACCACCCCCTCAACCTCACCAAGGAGCAGCTCTCCGAGGCCGCCCTGTGAGTGCCAGGGATGGGGGTCCAGCAGACCCTCCGGCCCCTACTGAGCCCTTCCCTCCATGGCAGGATGGCCACTTCTGTGGATGTGCTGGTCTCCATCTGCGTGATCTTCGCCATGTCCTTCGTCCCGGCCAGCTTTGTCGTCTTCCTCATTGAGGAGCGGGTCAGCAAGGCCAAGCACCTGCAGTTTGTCAGTGGGATGAAGCCCCTCACCTACTGGCTGGGAAACTTCGCCTGGGACATGGTAGGGATGGGGAAGGGGGCAAGGACCAGTTCCAGCAGGGGCAGGTCCCACCCCTGAGCCTTTCCCGGCTTCTCCATCCCCACAGTGCAACTATCTGGTGCCCGCGCTGCTGGTCATCCTCATCTTCCTCTGCTTCCAGCAGAAATCCTACGTGTCCTCGGACAACCTGCTCTCCCTGGTGCTGCTGCTGCTGCTCTACGGGTGATGGGGCAGCAGAGCCCAGTGGGGGCGAGGGGGGCATGGAGGGCTCTGAGTGGGGCTTGTGGGCAGTCGGGGTGAGGGAGAAGAGTGGGGGGCACTGAGTGAGGCTGGGGCAAGCCAGGATGGAGGGGTTGTGGTGCTGGGAAGTGGGTGCTGTTTTGTGTCCCCCAGGACAGCACGTGCACCTTGGCCAGCCCCTGCCTCTCACCCCTGCAGCTGGTCCATCACCCCTCTGATGTACCCAGCCTCCTTCCTCTTCAGCATCCCCAGCACTGCCTACGTGGCCCTGACCTGCATTAATCTCTTCATTGGCATCAATGGCAGCGTGGCCACCTTCGTGCTGGAGCTCTTCGTGGACAAAGTGAGCCTTGGGATGCACTGGGCCACCCATTCCATCCCTGTGGAGCCAGTGCCAGCTCCCCCATCCCTCTCTTTGCTACCCCGGCAGAACCTCAACGACATCAACCGCGTCCTGAAGAAGGTTTTCCTCATCTTCCCCCACTTCTGCCTGGGCCGAGGCCTCATCGACATGGTGAAGAACCAGGCGATGGCTGATGCCTTTGAGAGGTTTGGTGAGTCAGAGGGTGTCAGGGCTGCTCCCCCTCCCCAAAACCTAGTCAGCTCGGGGCTCCACCCCTCCTACAGACCCTCTCGTTGCTCACAGGGGACAAGCGCTTTGTGTCCCCCCTCTCCTGGGACCTGGCAGGGAAGAACATGTTTGCCATGGCCATCGAGGGCATCATTTTCTTCGTCTTCACCCTCCTGCTGCAGTACCGCTTCTTCTTGCAGCTGGGGTGAGCACCGGCCAGGGGGTGCCCAAGGGATGCCTGGGGGAGGGCAGCCCTGGATGTGCCCCCACCACTGTTCCCCCAGGCCACGGGCTCCAGAGCTGCCCTCACTGGGGGATGAGGACCAGGACGTGGCCAGGGAGCGGGTGAGGGTGGGCAACAGCCCCCCACAGGGTCACCTCCTGCTTCTGAAGGACCTGACCAAGGTGGGTGTGTAGGGCCAGACCCTGCTCTGCCCCGCTGTGGGCTCCAGCCCCCCTGCAGACCCTGGTCCTCTAGGCAATGATGGGTGGGAGCACCCAGCACCACCTTGCTCCTCACACAGGTGTACCGGCGCAGGAAGGCTCCGGCCGTGGACAGGCTCTGTGTGGCCATCCCCCCCGGGGAGGTGAGGGACAGATGGATGGATGGATGGATGGCACTCTGGGCAGGGCCAGGGATGCCGATGACCCTGCTCTGTCCCCACAGTGCTTTGGCCTCCTGGGGGTGAACGGGGCTGGGAAGACATCGACCTTCAAGATGCTGACAGGGGACACGGAGGTGACACTGGGGGAGGCCTGGCTGAAGGGGCACAGGTGGTGAACGCAGGGACCCCTCACCTGCTCCCCCTCTCTATATCCCCACACCACCTGTGCCACCATCCCCACCCCTGTGCTCCTCCTGGTCCTTGTCCCTGTGCTGTGCTTGCACTTACCATCATCCTCATCCTCATCCCTGCAGCTGCTCATCCCTATCCCTGCAGTGTCCCTGGAGTGCCCCCATCCCTGCAGCGTGCTCACCCGTCCCTGTCCCCATCCCCACAGTGTCCCTGAACCATTCTCACCTGTCCCTGTCCCACAGTGTGCTCACCGACCTCCAGTCTGTCCACCAGCACATGGGTTACTGTCCCCAGTTTGATGCCATCACAGACCTGCTGACGGGGCGGGAGCACCTGGAGTTCTACAGTCGCCTGCGTGGGGTCCCGGAGGAGGAGACCCCCAGGGTAAGGCCCATGCCCCAGCCCCTCCCAGCCCAGGAGACCCCCACCCTCACGCCCTCTGTCTCTCGCAGGTGGCTCAGTGGGGCATCACTGCACTGGGACTGGGGCCACATGCGGACCGGCCAGCAGGAAAGTACAGCGGGGGCAACAAACGCAAGCTCTCCACGGCCATTGCCCTCCTCGGCTGCCCCCCTGTCGTCTTCCTGGTGAGGGGGGTGGTGGGGGGTCCCACAGCAGCACCAGGGTCCTGCCCAGGCTGACCCTGAGCCGGGGCCATTGCAGGATGAGCCCACGACGGGGATGGACCCACAAGCCCGGCGGTTCCTGTGGGAACGGATCCTCGATGTCATCCGTGACGGTCGGTCTGTGGTGCTCACATCCCACAGGTGATGCCCCACTGGGGGTCTGCAGCCCTCGCAATGGGGGTAGCCCCTCTGACCCTGGGGAGCTCCCCTTTGCCTTGGGGGTCTCACACGTGTCCCCCCACAGCATGGAGGAGTGCGAGGCGCTCTGCACCAGGATGGCCATCATGGTCAATGGCCGGTTCCGCTGCTTGGGGAGCGTCCAGCACCTCAAAAACAGGTACCAGAGGGCGGTGAGGAGTTCAGGGGGCGCTCCTCGGGGCCAGGGCTGTGACCAGTGTCCTCATCAGCAGTGTCCCCTCTCCCTGCAGATTTGGGGACGGGTACACAGTGGTGGTGCGGGCAGGGGGTCCCGGCCCAGGGGCGGTGCAGACCCTGCTGCAGCAGCACTTCCCCAGCATCGTGCTGCGGGAGCGGCACGGGGGGCTGCTGCAGTACCACCTGCCCGCCCGTGCTGCCTCCCTGGCCGACGTCTTCAGCCTCCTGGCCGCCCACCGTGTCCCCTGCCACATCGAGGACTACTCCGTGTCCCAGACCACCCTCGACCAGGTGATGGGGGGACGCAGGTGTGAGGGTGTGCTGGTGGGGTCCTGCGTCATTGTCTCTCACCCCGCCATCCCTGCAGGTGTTCGTGCACTTCGCCCAGGAGCAGAGCGATGGGGACCCCGGGGAGGCCACGGCCCAAAGGCAGGATGCGGCCCCCAGCCCCGGGAGGAGGCTGACCATCTTCCTGGAGGATGACAGCTACCAGGAGAGCGCTGTCTGAGCGGGCAGTGGTGCCCCATGGACCCTCACGGACCCCTCCCCGGTTGTCACCGCCGCACAACTTGGGGTCACTGGACTTTGGGGCGCCCCAGACCCCCGCAGGGGCACAGGAGAAGGCTGGGCACATCCTGCCCCTATTGGCACGGTGTCACCATCCCACGGGACAGTGGGTGCTGGGGGGAGTCAGAGCGCCAGGGCAGGGCTGGCCCCGGCCCCCCGAGGGGTGGTGTCCTTTTTTGGGTTGGTGGGGCTGAATTGGATGGAGGGTCTGGGGCTGGCCCTGCGACCCCCTCTGTTCCCACGACCCCCGCTGCTCTCCACCGGAGCCGAGCTTGCTGTAACCGAGCAATTCAATAAAGACCCGCGGTACTGCCGGGGGGGCTGGTCACCCTCGCCACCACACGACCCCAAAAGAGGATGGGGCAGGGGACACAGCGGGGCAGGGGGCACAGTGGGGTAGGGGGCACAGATGCACAGACAGACACTCTGCGCGTGGGGCTCCCCCCAACCTCACACGGGGGGCTGATACTCCTCGTGCCTCATCTCGGGGGTCCAAAAGGCTTCTCCTCCTCCTCCTGGGGGGGTGGTTTGGGACCACCCGGACCGAAAAATATGGAACGCTTCACGAATTTGCGTGTCATCCTTGCGCAGGGG
>WBMV01006565.1:88348-112920 GCA_013396655.1 Campylorhamphus procurvoides | reverse complement strand
TTTTTTTTTTTTTTTGCCTCCCACTTCTTGTCATACCAGATGGTTGTGCAATGGTAATTTGGGGCCATTAGGCGGCGCAGAATTTGAAAAAAAATGACGTCGGCGGCGCCGCGCGCGCGCCGCGGGGCATTGTGGGGGTTGTAGTCGGCGCCGGGGAAGGCCGCCATTGCTCTCTGTGTAGGGGGGGGTTGTAATCCCCCTCAGAGCGATTTTTCACCCCCTTCAGATTGCTTTTTTCCCCCCTCTCAGGGCTCTGGTGGGGTTTAATGGGGGGTGGTGGTGCTTTCTCAGCTGTGTGTCGCTTCCCTTGCAGGCTCCAGCTGAAGGCGAGGCAAAGGAGGAGGTAGGAAGGCCGCACAGGTCGTGAGGGGTGTTCAGGCCCTGAGGGGGGGCCCTGGCGATGGTTTTGGGGGTGTTCAGGGCCATCCTTGTCACCTGAGGTCACAGGTGACCCACCTGAGATGGGTACTGGGAGTCCAGCAGGTCCACAGGGTCAGGGACCATCAGTTCCAGTGGGGACATGTCCCTTTCCAGTGGGAACATGTCCCTTTCCCATGGGGACACTTCCCTTTCCAGTGGGGACACTTCCCTTTCCAGTGGGGACACTTCCCTTTCCACAGGGGACACATCCCTTTCCAGTGGGAACATGTCCCTTTCCAACAGAAATATGTCCCTTTCCAAAGGGATTTTGCCCCTTTCCAGCTCCTGGAAGTAAAGAAGCTTCATCCCTCACCACCTCAGCGGGGTGAAGTGGCAGCAGCAGAGAACTGAGCAAAGCTGCACTTTCAGGGAGTCACAGAATATCCTGAGCTGGATCCACAGGGATTGTGGAATACCAGGATGGTTTGGGTGGGAAGGGACCTTACAGATCATCTCAGTCACACTTTCCACTGGACCAGTTTGCTCCAAACCCTGTCCAAGCCTGGCCTTGAACATTCCAAGGCATGGGGAGTCCTCAAGTCCATCCCCATAATGCCCATAATTGCCTAAATCCTGGGATTTCTGTGGGGCTGTGTGACCCTGTGTTATTTTGGGTGGCAGTTCAGAGAAAGCTGTGCTTTCTGTGCTCTGAATTTTGGTGACACATCTTTCTTTACGCAGCCAAAGAGAAGGTCAGCCAGACTATCCGCTGTGAGTATCCGAATTTCCTCCTTCCATTCCACCCCTTGGGCGTGGGGTCAGTTAAAAACAGTGTTGGGGGTTCCACCAGGACTGGGAAAGGCATGGTTAGAGTATTCAGCATTTCACATTCCCATTCCATGTTTCCATGTATTCACACCTTACAGGCTTCTCACACGAGATACAGCAGCTGTGTCAGTGAACATTCAGGCTGGACATGCAAGTACCCAGAGTCAAGGAATATTGATTTGAAGATGGATTTGTTCCCCCTAGGACTTGTCCATACAAATGCTCCTGGCCCTATAAATTACCTGCTCTCTCCTTAGCCTGGTCATTTGCCCATTGATTTTTGCAGGGCCGACTGTTGGGTAAATAGTTTTCAAAAGTTACCAACATACTGCTCATAAAAATATAAATATTCCTTTCTGGCTTTTGCCTGACTTTGTTCCTTGTGTGTATTTTGTGCAGAAACCTGCTCCTCCCAAACCGGAGCCAAAGCCCAAAAAGGCAGCACCTAAGGTAAGTCCTGGGCATCTCCTAAAGTTGAATTTTCCTTCTCAAGGTGTTTGTAGGGGTTAAAAAACCCCACAGCTAACCACTTTGGTTTTCCGTAATTATCTTGGAAGGTTTGAGGTGGAATTATGTGAATTTAAAGATAGAATTTTCTCCAATTCCTGGTGAAGGAATGTGGTAAAATGAGTAGATTTTAAATCCCTTGTGGTGAGGCTTTGCTGCTGCTTTACAAGGCCACTCTGGAGTTTCATATAGTGCATTGTTGGGAAAATGATGCTTGAACAGAGATCAGAGACTCAATTAGAGAAGGCATTGAAAATCATGCTTTTAATTACAGTTCCTTGCTATGTTACCATTCCAAGGCACGCTCTGCTGTTAGTTACCACTTTATCACTTTTTAATCACTTATACAAACCCCTCCCCTTAAGCTGGGTATTTTTGGAAATGTCTGACAGTATAGTTGAAAAAGAAACTATTTAAAGTTCCTTTTTGCTTTGGAGCAACAGTTTGAAATTTCAAGGGGGACAGTTCTGCAGTCCATGTGGGGTTTCTTTGCATCCCCTTCCTGTCAAGGCAGTCAGTTTGCAGTGCTTTTTTTTTTAGATTTTCCTGTAAATATTTAGGATTCTGCAGCTCAAACCAAATCACTTTAGTGATTGTTTTTAACCTGTTCCCATTTTCCTTGTGGTTTTGGATGATGAAGGGTGCAAAGGACAGAGGTGAGAGATGCTTTGGCTGCAGAAGGGGAGGATGAGTGGGAACCAGGAGCTCTTTTCCATTTGGCAGGCCTTGCATTGCCTGTGGCACAGCAGGTGAGGGACCTGGATCCACACCCTGCTGTGTGCAGCAGCAGAGATGCCATGGGATGGACAAGAGGGAGAACCCCACGTGGCATTTTGGGGATCCTCAGCTCTGTAACCCCAGTGCTGTGCAGATCAAGGTGGTCACACTCCATCCTGCTGGAGCAGCTGGATTTCTAACCCATTCTGGAGCTGGGGGCTCCATTCCTGGGTGGATGGAGCACTGGACACTCTGGATTGCACTCCCCTCTAGTGGCTGGTGCCCTGGGCAGAGCAGAGCCAGCTGCTGCTCATGAGCTGTTTGCAGTCCAGCTTGTTGGTATTTGTTTCTTTTTTTAAGTTTTATGGAACTGTTTTGGAGTTTAAACACAAAAGCTGCATTACCTGAATTTTAAAAGTTGCAGGAACACACATGCAAGAGTGCAGGGCTGCAAGGAGCTGTCAGAACTGAGTGTGGGCCCTCACTGCACAACTTGTGGTGTGGTCTCCCTTTGGGAGGGATGCCTTGGGAATTGCCCCCAGTTGGACTGGGAGAGCACTGCTCCTCTTGCTCCTGCAGTGCTGTTTGAAGCCAGGGGACTTGAGCTGCAGTTTTGGCTCCCTAGAGCTCCTCAGACTGCACCACTACCTGTGAAAAATGGGATGTAATAAGAACTGTGGAGGCATTTTTAATTCCTGTCTCCCCCAAGTGCTTTACTTGTCAACTTTCAGGTTCATGGCATGGTTTTGTGTGTGTCAGAGCACATTTCACCTGGTAAACTTTGCCCTATTGAAAACCAGAGCTGGGAAAGGGGTTTTGTCACTTTTAAAACATGTGGCATTAGTACTGAATTGTTGTTGCCATCTCTATAGCAGAGTTATTGAGGAAAATTAATACAGTGCTGTAGCTCAGAACCTTTTGTGTCCTCTGAGAATCCCTGGATTCTCCTGCAGTGCTTTCTGAGGAGGGGCTTTATCAGCACAGAGGGGGCTACAGAGAATGAGTTTTAGCTCTGTTAATAATCTGTTGTCTTTTCTAATGAGGTAAAGGATAAGATAACCAGTGTCATAGTAGAATTGGTAATTCTAAATCTCACTGCCAAGCAGCCCCAGAACACCTGGGTGTTCCCAGTGTAGGGAATTCCTGACACTGTGCTGTAGTGGAGTTTCCCAGGTGGGCTGGAATCCCTCAGGCTGGAATGTGGGGAGTTAGAGAGGGAAGAGACCCTCACCCATTTGAGTGCTGTTAACCCCCTGTCCTAAATTTTCTCCATTATTGCAGGATTTGTGTTAATTCTGGTGCATTTTTAATTATCGGTATCATTGAAGAATCAGGTGATTTCACCTCTTATTTCATGAGTTTGCCCTTAGCCAGCAGCTCATTTTTAAGGTGAATTAATTTTGTGCACTAATGAGGGAGGGATTGGAACAAGAAAAGAAAGTTTCTGTAACCTTTTGGTACCTTCTAATCTCTAAGACAAATCTTTGAGTGTATATATATTTTATTTTCTGTAATTTTCTGTTTATCTTCACCTCCCTATGAGGAGCTTTTGCAGGTTCTGTGTGTGGTTCCTTTGTTGGAAGTAGGTTAATAAGCAAGGAGCTGAGCTGAGTTACTTATTGGCAGCAAGAGGCAGATCCTTGGAAGGGAAACTAATGAGAGTGCTGTATTTGGGTCGGGATCTGACCTTGCCTATGGAAAATTATTACTACAGAAGCATCAGGTTTTGGGGTTGTTTGGATTTAGCCTGATCCACATATAAGAAATGGCACTTAAATAATAAATGCAAAGCTCTTGTTGTTCTCAAAGTGATGCTGTTGAGCCCCCAGTTTTAATGTAACACAAATGGCTTATCATCATAAGGAATATTGCTGGCAGGGAAGGGGGACAGTCCTTGGAGTGCAGCTTTGGTGCAGTTCTCTAAATAGGCATTAACAGCACATCTGAAGTTTTCTGGTGTTTCCACTAGTTGTACATGATGGGTTTGTTCTGTGGCTGCCTCTCAGCAGCAGAGCACAAATACAGGCCAGTTCAACATTTTTTAGCTAATTTAATTGAGTGCCTATTTTAAATAGGAATTCCTTTAACCCCAGCCATGGCTGCTTGTACATTATGCCCTTCCCAGTAGCACATTCAGGAGGGACTAGAAGGAAAACACTTCTCCTTCAAAACCTTGAGCTCACCTTTGTCAACAGGGAGTTTGAGGAGTGGGAGGAGGTTGTGTGGAGGGTTTGGGAGCTGAGAATGTGCTGATGTCAAAGATGGAAATAAGCATTTAATATATCATGGCCTGTTTTCTTAACAGAAAGAAAAAGCAGCAAATGATAAAAAGGAGGACAAAAAGGCAGCAACAAAAGGGAAGAAAGGAGCCAAAGGCAAAGAGGAAACTAAACAAGAGGATGCTAAAGAAGAAAACCACTCTGAAAACGGAGATACCAAAACTAACGAGGTACTTGAGCTGCACTAGGCGTGGGAATCCAGCCAGATGTGCTGGGAATCCAGTGCAGGAGCACCCCTTGGCTCCTCCCAGGGTGGGTGGGGGTCTCACTGCCACACTGCAGGACACACCAGCTGGGGATCTGCACAGGGAGAGCCTGGAGGAGCAGCATTCTCCTCCCAGCTCCTCCCTGCCTGTGCTGGAGCCCTTCCCCAGGTGCTCTGGGCTGTCCTGGGGTCCCTGGCAGGGCTGAGTGTTGGGGGAGCAGCTGGAGCTCAGGGCCCTCCCTGANGGTGCTCTGGGCTGTCCTGGGGTCTCTCACAGGGCTGGCTCCAGCAGTGCTGGGTGTTGGGGGCCCTCCCTGGGCTCTGCACACCCTCCCTGGGCTGCTGGTTCCTTCTGCAGCTCAGCACGGGTTGGTGCTCAGCCAGAAATCTGGGTTTCAGTTTTGCACAATTCTTTCAAACAATCCTTCCCCTCAGAACAATTCAGCAATGGATCTGCAGAGTCAGCTCGGGCTTGTCTCTTCATCTGCAGCCTCTTGTCACAGCCCCTTGCTGTGGCAGCTCCCACCTCAGCCTGCCTTTGGCTGGCCCAGCTGCAGGCCCCATCCTGGTGGGATTTGCCCAGCAGATTCCTTGCTGATTCCAAGGTTTTCCAAGGGTTCCCTGGGGCCAGCCCAGCCCTTGTGTTCTCTGACCAACACTGCTCTCCCCTTGTGGGTTCAGTGGCACCACCAGTCAGGGGCTTGGTTGTTCTTTCAGTTCTAAAACGAGATCAGGAGCTGCTTTGCTAAACCAATACATGGCTTATGGGCTTCAGAGGGTCTTGCTGAGGAGTTTGGCACTTCTGATTTGTTGGCTTAAAAATTAAAAGCACATTTTTATAGAGAGCAGGTGAGAACTGATTCCCCAAAGCTGGGACAGCAGACCAATATCATGGGTTGATGTGTAACTCTTACAGTGTACAGTAAGGGCTTGAACTTCCCCTAACATATGATGGATCCTAATCCAAAATACATTCCCAGCTCCTGCCTCTCTGTAGGCACTTCCTCCAAACTTCCAGTTGTTTGAATTTTCCAATCATCAGCCCCCATGTCAATAGTTTCTGTGTGTCCCTGTCTATCCACACCCAGTGTCCATGTCTCTGCTAACAACCTGCTCTCTCTGTGCTGCTTGTTAGACTGGAATCCAATTAGCATTTCCACTAATATTTGTATTCTTCCCCAACACTTCTACAGGCACCAGCTGCTGAAGCATCTGATGATAAGGAAGCCAAGTCCGAGTAATGTTAACCCTGCCCTATATCTCCATCATTTGGTCTCCGTACCTCCATGCTGTATTGTTAACAGAGAGGAATATTTTTATCAACTATTTTATAAATGCAGGTTTTTTTAGCATGACTTTAATTATGGAACATCTTCATCTCGGTTACTTGGGAATTAAATCCCTAACAAACAAAACAAAACAAAAAAAAAAGTCATTGTTTTTAAATTTTGTGATTGTAATAGTTTGTATGGTACATGGAAAGAATAAGTGGTGGTAGCTTTTGACTTCTGTCAGTGTGTCCCTTTTTGTGTAAGTCATGCTTACAGACTTCAGATTTTAATTTTTCCCTTGTATGTGTTGTATGGTTTCTTAAAGTGGGGAGGTCTCAAAACAAATAACCGTGTGAAACATTCCAGTGGTTCTGTGGGTTGCTTTTATAAAGAAGGTGAGCTATTTTCATGAAAAAAAAAAACCTAAGAGCTGGAAATCTGTTGTTTCCCAAATGTAATTTTATTTTGTCAGTTTTGAAAAAAAAAGAAAAAAAAAGAGAAAAAAAAGAAAAAATAAATAAATAAAAGTGTAATCCTGTTTTTAAACGAAATACAAACATTTCTTTTCAAAAAGGGCAGGTTGGTTGTATGTACCCACTGTTAGGAATTTTGCTGGATTTATCTTAATAAAAAAGACTCCTCAAAAGCTGATTGTGGTTTGTTGCTTGTGCTGCTGGAAAGCTCCCAAATTCCAGGAGGGCTCTGGAGCCCCTCTCTGCTCCAGTGCTGGGACTTCCCATTAATCCAAACTTCCTTCTGCTGGGAGGTGACAGCTGGACCAGAGCACTGACTGAGGTTCAGTCTGGCTTTTGTTGCTACAGCTTTTCTGTGCAACTTTTATCAAGGACACTTCCCATTCTCCCTTAAAGCCTCCTTTTGTAGGGAGTCTCTCCCCACCAGTGACCAACTCCACGATTTCTTTAATAAGAAGAAAAATGTCTGCAATGCAGAAGTTTTATCTCTCCCTTGAAATTGCTCTGCAGCCCAGCAGTGGAAATTCCAAGCGCTTGAATGTTTTATCTCCTCTCCAAACCCCAGCTCAGCATCTCAGGGCAGAGTGGCTGGGATTAACTGTGGGATTCAGGATCAGCCCCCCAGGGCACGGGCTACGAGAGGATGTTTAATGTGGATTTCATTCTCCAGGCCTGAAGCTCTGGGAATTTCTATTCCTGCTGCTGCAGCTTTTGTTGGGTAGAACTGCCCGGGGTTAACTGAGCTCAGCAGCAAAGGTGGGCGAGTCCTGAGGGGCCTTTTCCTTGGCAGGGTATTCCCTGAATCCAACAGGCTTTTTGGCATTGCCCTGGTCTCTCCTCCAGTGAAAACTGAAGAACAATAACCAGAATCCCTTTGCTTGGTGGAAGAATGGTGAGATGTGGGTAAAACCAGGGAGAGTCTGAACATCCCAGTGGGAAGACAATCCAACAATAGTTCAAATGTCATCCTGACTTTTTTTACATCTAAAAATGAATTTCCTCTGCTACAAAAGACAGGCTGGGAATGCTGTGGCTGCCCCATCCCAGGAAATGTCCCTTCCAACCCAAACCATTCCATGATTCCCTGAGTTTAGCCTGCAGTTGATGAGAAATCCCAACAGGCTTGAGCTCCAGGGAGAAAACATTGGAATGAAATGTTTTACACGTTTTTCCCACCCTGTTGTTTCTCTAAAGGGGCTTCAAACAGAAATCCAGTTCTGCAGGAAAGGGAGATCTTCACCTCCTGGTGCTGTTGAACCACCTCCATCCCTCTCTTTTGCTTCAGCCTCCAGTCCCCAAGTACCTCACACATTGTTATTTAAGCAGCAGGCACTGACTGGGTTAATATTTGCACGTGCCATGGTACAATCAGCCCATCACACACTACCTGAGGTCACTGATGGTGATTTGTGTCTCTCAAATGGAGTCCCCAGAACAACCAGCTGAGTGTTTGGTTTTGGTTATTTCTTCCTCCTCTGCTGCCAGGGTGGGACTTGTTCTTAATTCTATGACTATTGTTATAATCCAATTCCTGTTTCCAATAAGGACAGAAAATTGCCCAAGAACTTTGCAGACCAACTTCCTCGCTCACATTCATAACTTTTGCAGCCACGGGGTATTGAGAGAGTTGCACAACGAACTGGATTGTGTGGCTTCTGCCAAATGCTCCTCATGGGCTGATCCTGCTGTCTAGACACCAAATGAAAGCCCAGCTCCATCCTGTATCCCAAGCTTGGCTTAGTTTGTCCACAAAGCAGAGGTTTCAAAGGGACAAAACTGTTGGGTCAACCTCCTTCAAGGTTTATTTGGACTTTGTGGGGACGTGGTCAGTGGTGGCCTTGGCAGTGCTGGGGAACAGTTGGACTGGATGACCCTGAAGGGCTTTTCCAACCTAAATAATTCCATGTTTTGTAGAATCAAGGTTAATACAGTGAGATGACTGAAAAAACACCATATTTTAGTGTCCCCTTCCCTCACTGTCCTCTTCCAGGTGGATAAATAGGGGCAGATCACAGAAACATGGAATCACGGAATGGTTTGGGTTGGGAGAGGAAAGAAAAAACCCAAACCCTAACCCAGCCCAAGCAGCTCCAAGGAAGGGTTTTGTAGGCTTATCCCACATTCAGCTTTGCTCACAAAACCCAAAAAACACCTTGGATCTGGAGCCAGGCTGGGAGAGCTGGGGGTGTTCACCTGGAGGAGAGACGGCTCCAGGGAGACCTTCCAGTGCCTAAAGGGACTCCAGGAGAGCTGGAGAGGGACTTGGGACAAGGGATGGAGGGACAGGACACAGGGATGGATGGGATATTGGGAAGGAATTCCTGTTTGTGAGGGTGGGGAGCCCCTGGCACAGGATGCCCAGAGAAGCTGTGGCTGCCCCTGGATCCCTGAAGTGTCCAAGGCCAGGCTGGACAGGGCTTGGAGCACCCTGGGCTGGTGGAAGGTGCCCCTGCCCATGGCAGGGGGTGGGACTGGATGGACTTTGAGGTCCCTCCCAACCCAAACCAGCCCAGGGTTAGGGTTCTATGCCAGCCCAGGATTCTATGAAAATCCANCAGAAACATGGAATCACGGAATGGTTTGGGTTGGGAGAGGAAAGAAAAAACCCAAACCCTAACCCAGCCCAAGCAGCTCCAAGGAAGGGTTTTGTAGGCTTATCCCACATTCAGCTTTGCTCACAAAACCCAAAAAACACCTTGGATCTGGAGCCAGGCTGGGAGAGCTGGGGGTGTTCACCTGGAGGAGAGACGGCTCCAGGGAGACCTTCCAGTGCCTAAAGGGACTCCAGGAGAGCTGGAGAGGGACTTGGGACGAGGGATGGAGGGACAGGACACAGGGATGGATGGGATATTGGGAAGGAATTCCTGGTTGTGAGGGTGGGGAGCCCCTGGCACAGGATGCCCAGAGAAGCTGTGGCTGCCCCTGGATCCCTGGTGTCCAAGGCCAGGCTGGACAGGGCTTGGAGCACCCTGGGCTGGTGGAAGGTGGAAGGTGGCTTGGAGTACCATGGGCTGGGGTGGGACTGGATGGGCTTTGAGGTCCCTCCCAACCCAAACCAGCCCAGGATTCTATAAAAATCCGACAGGTCTGATTTTCCGATCCTGAGCATCTCCCTGGCAGTTAATGGAGTTACATCGGCGTTAATCTGATGAAGGAGAAGGCAAATTGAATCCTGGCCTGGCAGGGCTGGCTCCTCCCTGGCCTGTCCCAGGGGAGCTGTTCCTGCCCCGGCAGCTGCGGAGCCCCCGCTCTGAAACCCGATGCCCTGGCCGGGCTCCAGAGCCCAGCACAGCCCCAGGACCTGCTGGGGCTTCCAGGACCTGCTGGGGCTTCCAGGAGCCTCCCTGTTGGAGGGACAATGTCAGCGTGGCCCTGGTGGGAGCTGGAGGTGGGGATGGAATCACCGGGCTTGGAGCAACTTGGGCTGGTGGAAGGTGTCCCTGCCTTCAGGATGGTCTTTGAGGTCTCTCCCAACCCAAACCATCCTGTGATTCCATGATTCTGTGATCTGCCCTGATTTGTCCCCCTCTGGAAGAACACAGAGGGGCCAGGGGGAGAGGATCCCCCAGGAATAGCCCCCTGCCTTCCTCCTGCTGCACCAGCCAGGGAATCACTGGAAACGTGGTAAATGGGAATCTGGAAGGGATGTCCAAGGATTAGGGGGAATTCGGGCTGAGGTAACCCCTGAAAGCACTGCAAGGAAGTGGGTGCTTATTTGATAGAAAAGGGGGGAAACAGCAAATTAGAAAACTCCTTTCCTAAGGGTGGGAAACCAATTGACACCATAAAGCTCTCAAAGGAATTTTAATACAATTGGACACATCTTAAACAATTCCAGACGTTTTTAAGAAGGGGGGAGGGGAGGAAGTATGAATAACACAGGGAGAAATGCTGGACTGAAACCTAAACACAGAGTGGTCAAGCCCACTCCCCCTCCCAGCTTCGACATTCCTGACATGGGGGTCCCAGGACACCCTTTGGAAGTGCTCCTGTTGGGGATGGAGGGAGCACAACCCTGGAACTCACAGTCAGAGCTGCTCCAAGTCAGCCCAGAGCCAAAACCTCGCCAGCTCGCCGGGGTTTTATTTGTTTAACAGGAACAATTCGGGAAGGGGGTGGAAGTGCATTTCTTGGAGCTCAAACCAGATGTGCGACATCCCGGCCACAGCGCCTCGGCTCCTCGGCTGTTTGCTTTCCCCCCAGGAAGATTAAAGGAGCTGTGGGGAAGGTTTGGGCTGGGGCTGCTCTCGGGTTTCACCCTGGCTCTGAGAGCCCTGGCAGAGGCAGCTCCAGAGCCACAGCCAGCCTTGCTGTGAACGCAGGACCAGAGCTCGAGGGAGGCTGTCCCCGAGCCTTGGGCTGTGTCTTGGCTTTCCAGCAAGCTGGAAGTTCCCTTGCTTTGCTTTTCTCCCCTCACATAATCCCTCCAGCCCGGGGGTGCTGGCCACAACTGCTTGGCCAAGTCGTGGTTCCATTTTGTGTCGTCCCTGCGAGGAGGGAAAGGCTGGAATTGCCTCTCCCAGCTCCCACTGCCCCATCCAAGGGAAATCCTGCAGGAGCTGCCCTCCCCTCCTCTAAGTCTTTCCATGCTGCAAACAGAAAGTTCCAATTCCAGGCCAAGCACTCCCTGCTCTGTTTCACCCATGTGGTTACAGACCTGTTACCACCAGAGATCTTGGAGTAAACTCTGCCTTCCCTGCTCCGTGTGTATTCCAATGTGTGTAGCCCAGTGGGCTCCTCCACACCTACAGCATTACCCTGGGAATAATTAAAATAATTAACAAGTGTAATTAACTGTTGGAGGGGAAAGGAGAATTTTAGCACATTATATCAGCAACAATTAAATAAATTACCCTTTTTGTCTTGCAAAGAATTGACAGACAGGGGGAAAGGAGGAGGGAATTGTATTCCTTGTATTCCCTGGTGCAGCAGCACCGGGACGGTGAATGGGGGTCGGTGGCTCTTGTGTGGGGACACAAAGCAAACAAAGGGGCCCCAAGTGAAATGACTGAGCAGCAGATGCAAAACCAACATATTTCACACAATGTGTAATTAAGCCACAGAACTTGCTGCCCAAATGGAGCCCAAAATCGTAACGGGTTGGTAAGGGCTTGGACAAATTCTTGGAAGAGGGCCTAGTGGGGCTTTGGAACACAAAGACTCGGCCCCAGTGCAGGACCAGCAAACCACGTGGGGTGGGAGAGGACCTGGAGTTGTGCTCTGGCTGTGCCCTTCCCTGTCAGAGCTGGGGCTGAGGGGACAGGTTTGTCCCCACCCCTGGGCTGAGCCCCTCCAGCCACACTCCAAAGGAAAACTCCCCCACTCCACAGGGCTGTTGTGGGGACAGACATGGCATGGACATCCCCTGTGCCAGAGTTCCCAGGAACATTCTCCACTGGAGCTGAAGGATGGGCTCCTCCTCACCCCCCTGAGCAGGACAAGGAGCCCAGGAGGAAACAGGCACCACATCCTTCTGCTCTGGGCAAAACTGCCTCCCTGAAAGCCACCCCTGGGGCCCAGGTTTGCTGAAGGTGAGGTGAGGGCCAGCAGGAGCTGCAGAAGGGGCTCCAGACCCCCAGCTCCCTGTGCTGCTCGACTGGAGCTCGGGAATTCTTTCCAACCCCTTTCTTGGCCCACCTTGGCTATAAATCCTTCTGGCTTCACTTAGTGCTGTAGCCTCTAGGTGGTGGTCATGGCTGGGGATTGCTGTGCTCCACACACACAGCAGCTCAGAGGGAGCTCCCCAGGAATTTGGGGGTATCCAGCTGCCTGGGGTGAGGCACTGGCACCTGGAGCAGGGATGGCAGGAGCAGGTACAGCAGGAGCAGAGTTCTGGGCAGTCCCCCTGCTCTCCCTTGGGATGTAGGAGGTACCTGGTGGGATGCAGGAGGTACCTGGTGGGATGTGGGTACCTGGTGGGATGCAGGAGGTACCTGGTGGGATGTGGGTACCTGGTGGGATGCAGGAGGTACCTGGTGGGATGCAGGAGGTACCTGGTGGGATGCAGTTGAGTCTAAGTCTGGGCTGGAGCCTGGAGAGCCTCGTGCTGGGTCACAAACCCCTCAGTGTTATGTGGATTGGTAAAGCTTTGCCTCCTACCCACAGAAAGCTCCTGTCAGGACCTGAAATTACTGCACAAACATGATTTGGTGCCATCACCTTGGGGTTTTGAGCCCAGAGAAGTGTCTGTATACAGTGTGTGACTGGGAAGGGTGTGCCTCATCCCAGGGCTGTCATTCCCAGCCCTGTCCCCAGTGTCCCCCTGTGCCTTGCCAGGTGCTGCACTGTTCCCTGTGGCTGGAATTCACCTCCTCTCCAGCAGGAGTGGGGGATATTGCCAGTATTTTGTGTACAGTTTCCATATTTCTGTTTGTACATATCACAGAATCCCAGGATGGTTTGGGTTGGAAAGGGCCTTAAATCCCATCCAATGACACCCCCTGCCATGGGCAGGGACACCTTCCTCTAGCTCAGGTTGCTCCAAGCCCCATCCAACCTGGCTTTGGACACTTCCAGGGATGGGGAAGCCACAGCTCCTCCAGGAGCAATATCACAGTATGCATAATATTAAATATAGACATATTTGTATATAAAGTGTGCATGTAGGTCCTGTTTTCAGACCAGGAGTGACTCTGTGGTGGGTGCTGAAGCCTGGGCTGATATTCCAGCACCAGGGCTGGGCACCCCCAGGAAGGTTGCCCCCAAATGCCCTGTGCCAGGTCCCCTTTCCCTAAGCAGGGACAAATCCAGCTGTTCTGGTTGTTCCCTGGTTGGAGCCCTGGACTCTCCACATCTGCATGACAAAACCACTGGCTCCAGCCCCTTTTGGAGACCACTTGCTGCAGGAACCTCAGGAGTTTCATCAAAAGCCTGGGTGGATTTCGGGTCTGGGGTTTTGTTCCTTCCAACATTGGCTGACAAAGCCCATTACATCATCTGCTTGGAAGGGAAATTCTCTGCAGCTGCCTCGGTGGCGCTGGAGGGGTAAAAAATCAGGCACATTTTGGTTTCTTTCTTTCTTTCAGGGCAATTTGCCTCCCAGATTGCTGGAAAACTGAACGCTGAAAGGCTGCGGGAGCCGGAAGGGAAAGGGCAGCGCGGCGGCTCCACCATTCCCGGGTTTATTATTATTATTATTGTTATTATTTCCTTTGCAAACACCAAGGGGGGGTAAAACCAGTCCCCCTGCACATCCAGAGCGCCCAGCCAGGCGTGAAAGCAGCGCCAGTGCCATGGCAATGGCAGATGGCACGGAGAGGGAGAAGGGAGAAGGGAGGGAGGGAGAGAAGGAGGGAGGGAGAGCTGACCCCGCCGGACCGCGCTGCTCATTAGCTCTGCAGCAGGGACTAATTAACCCGAGGTAAGGCACCGAGGCCTCCCCCTGGCGGGCTCGGGGATGGGATGGGATGGGATGGGATGGGATGGAGGAGCGGGATGCAGCCGCTGGATGGAGATCATCCCCGTGCCAGCTCGTCCCTCCCGCACAGAATGGGGCATCCCTGCCTGGAGGGAGTGGGACAGTGTCTGGATGTCATGCCCGTGACGTTAAAAGGTGACATTCCCCATTGCCAGCATCACCTGGCACCCGGATATTCCATCACCCACCTGAGCTCTCCCCGTGCCGGAGCCAAACCTCTTCCCTCCTTCACAGTTTTGGGAGTTCTTGTGGAGCATTTTTTAATGCTCCATAACCTCATTTCTTTTCATCCACTTTCCCTGGTGTCCTATGATAAAGCAGTTGGAAGTGTATTATTTTTGTTGCTGTCAAAAGGGGCTGAAAGCCCTCAGAAAGGGGGATGTAGGGAAGGAGACTAGAATACTGTATATAATTATAATATTTGCAATTATATAATTATATACAATATATATACACTATATATATAGTATATATACTGCGGGTCAGGAATGCTGGCCTTTCCATGGCCTTGTATTTGATGCCATAAATGCTCTTTGGAGAAGAGCCCAGCAGGACAACTCCTCTTTTTGCCAGGTTTGATCCCTGAGGAGCCACTGGTGCTGCTCCAGCTCAGCACCACAGCATTTCCCAGCCCAGTCCCCCGGCACAGAGAGGGCCAAAGCCACTCACTCCAGTCTAAAAAGCATCCAGGGTTATGAGAAAACTTGGGAACATCTCAGCTCAGCTGGGGCATTCCTGGGATGGAAAGAGCCCAGCAGAGTTTGGCATTCCCAGAGAAACCTGTAAATTGCCACCTGTTGCTCTTATTTAATGCAGAAACGATGGGCAAACAAACCTGGCTGGAAGGAACAAACACGGAAATGGTGTTTGGGATTGTTGGAAAGAGAATGGGCTATGTCCATGAAGGATATTAGCAATAATTAGTCCCTGCTCATTGCCCTGAGGGATGCTCTGGATCCCACATCCATCAGGAGAACTGCTGCCAACCAGCAGCTCCAGGGTTTTCCTGCCCCACAGCAAACACATTTTACCTTCTACTGGAGCTTTGGTCATGTTCAGCTTCATGAGACATTAAAATATTTTTCCTATCAGCATCTGGTGATAGGGAAGGAATTCAGGATGCTGAAATATATTAAAAATATATTAAAAATATCTAAAAATATGTACACAGACATAAAAACTGGGAGCTTGCTCTCCCCGAGCACGTGAGGCTGCTCCCAATGCACATTTTATTCAAAGGTGGGTTATTGTGTTGCCATAGTGACATCACTCAGGTTTCCAGCCACTGCTGCCTTGCTTTTCTCCCAGGCAACACTTGTCACAACCAGTCACATCCCATGGCCCTTCCTGGACAGCAGCTCCCAGGGCTGCAGGATCCCTTGGAATTCCAGGATGAGGTGTCACTGCACGGGAGGGGCACACAGGACCCTGGGATGGGAGGGGACAGCTGGGGGGGCACAGAAAAACTCCAACCAAAGGGATACTCCTCTGCTCATCCCTTCCCCTGACTCCCCATCCCTTGCAGTGAGCTGGGAGAAGGTCAAAGATAAGCTGGTAGGTTTATTAATTAGCACTAATTACCAACGCTCAGGTGCCTGTGGTGCCAGGCTCCACCATGGGCAAGATTTAACTGGGAGTGTTTGCCCCCAAACCTCTGGAAATCCTGTTTGTTGCTGCACAGGTGTCTCATGGATTTCTTTTACTGCCAACAGAACTGCACTAAAAGAAGGGGTTTGAATATGAAAGTCTGTGATGATGTTAATAAAGATGCAAAGGAAAGGGGATTTCCTTGTAAAGAAATATTCCTGGGGTCATTTGGGTGAAATTGGCTCTGTAAGTGTAGTGGAAATGAATATTTAATGTTATATATTTATATATTAAATATTTACATTAATTGTATGATTATGATGCTAAATTTTTTAAATGGGAAATGCTTTTGGGGGGCTGTAATTCATTTAATTAAAGCAGGCAGAGCGTGCCTCATTAGCCTAAAACCTATTTCATGGGTGCCAGCCCCTATAAGTGAGCGAGAGCCCTGCAAGGCCAGGAGGAGCTCCAAAAAAGCAGTTTTGAAGGTTTTCCTTGGTTTTAATTTTCAATCAACCCTTGCCAGATTATCAAATGAAGGCTTTGTGGCCGCAGCAGACCTGAGCTCTGGGTAAGCCTTCCCAGGATTGCTGCATCTGGCGAGATCCAGCCCAGATTAAAGCAAAGCTTTCGGTGCACAAACTCTCCCTGGATGGAGCAGGATGCTGGGGAAAGGATGGAGCTGGGAATGAGGAATGCCAAAGCCAGGCAGCACAGTCCAGAAGCAAGGAGGCACCGTCCTGTGCTGTGCATTTGTCCCTCCAGAGGGAATTCTGGAAGCAGAGCCATTCCTGGAGTGTTCCAGGGATTACCCTTCCAGCTCCCTGATGGAATCCCTCCAGAACACAGCACTCTGCCCCATCCAAGAGCAGCCCAGAGCACAGCATCAGCCTCCACCATGAGGTTCTTGGCTCCCAGAGGTTTCAGCCAAGCCCACTGTGCTGTTTTCACACCCTTTTCTGTATTTCTTTCCGAATGGCTTTGACTGGGGGAAGGGTGGAAGGGGCTCCCAATTTAATTCCATAATCCCCCTAAGCCTTCCTTAATGCACTGGCTCTGCGTGGCCTGTGGGAATTTCACAGTGGCATTTTGGGTGGCTGCAGCTCTGCACTGGAAAAGAGCCCAGCATTCCCTTTGCAGCTTATTTGAGGGAAATGGTTCCCAGGGTGGGCACTCAAACCCACACTGCCAGAGGAAACAAACTGTGTCCCCTGATGGGGCTGGAGCTCAGCACTGCCCACAGATTCCTGGGTGAGGGAGCTCAGGCTGGCTGGGAACTGCCAAAAGATGGTAAAGAGGAGCAGGAGAGCTTTGAAGGTGGTGGAAAATGTCATTTTTGGTGAGGGGGTGGGTGGGGCTGAGGGAACAAAGAAGAGTCCTCAGCTCAGGGACACCCAAATCCCACTGAGATGGATCCCCCAAACACAGCCACGGCTCACCCTGACTGCCCTTGGGGTGNAGAGCTGCAGGAGGGATGGAAGCGCTGCAAGAGGGATGGAAGAGCTGCAGGAGGGATGGAAGAGCTGCAGGAGGGATGGAAGCCCTGCAGGAGGGATGGAAGAGCTGCAGGAGGGATGGAAATGCTGCAGGAGGGAAGTTCCAGCAAGATTTTGTCCTGCTGCTTCCCTCTCCCGCCAGGGAGGCAGTGCTGCAGCCTGGCTTGTTTTCCACATGCTGAAGAAAGACAAAATGAGTCTTTAAAGGGTATCAAAGCACCTCAGGAGCCTCTGGTCTCCATAAACTCCTCTTGCCAGTGCTCTACTCCCAGGATTTGCTCCAACCTAATGCATTCAGCCAGCAGTGAATAAAAACCTGGGCCAAGAGGGCACTGTCACTCCCCATGGGATATTTTCCAGGCAGGGTGCACTGTATCTCCCAAAGAAACATTAATTCCTCAGTCATTCCAGAAGCATCTCAGGAGTCAGCAAAGACAAAAAGCCCAAATACAAGGGAATGGGGGCCTGGCATAGTCCACAGGCAGCAGCAAAGTCAAGATGGCAAGAAGGGTTTGAAGAAAGCTCAAAGTCTGAAAGGTGTTACCTGGAACAAAGCCAGGCACCAAACAGGAGGAAGGAGCAAAGAAAAGGAAATAAATGAAGAGCCTGAGATCTCCTGATGGCCACAGGAATAGGGGAGGGAAAGGTGTCCAGTGAGACATCAGAAACCTCATGGAGAGAAGAAGGTCCTCAATGGGAAATGACAGGATCCTTTAGACTTCCAGGACAATGTGGAGATCAAACAGGAGATGCCTTTTTCCACCTCTACAGTCTCTGGAATTGCCTTCCCCCTTATTCCAGTATAATCCAGGGATAACAGGGAAACAGCTCAGGGAAAGAAAGACCGAGGACACAATTTCATCAAGAGCTTCATCTCCCACCTACAGCCTCATGGGTGCCATCAGAAACTCAACCCACAGAACTGGGGGACTTCCAAACTCTAAATAAAAACCCTTCTATGGGTGTAAGAGAAATGAAAGGGAACAGCTAACAGGGCAAGAACTTGGAGGTGTCAAAAACCACTTCACCAGAGGTTCAATTAAATTGCTCCTTCTGTCAAAAAAAGCTCTAAAGGGCTTTCCAAGAATGGAGGTCCCCTCCAGATGGAGGTGACAGAAAACATATTCTAGCAGGTCAAGCCCTAATAATTTCAGGCTAAAAATAAAAGAGATTCTGAGATGTGAACTCAGGATATCAGGGGAAAGACTTTTCCCAGAGATACAAAGCTGGAAGGTGACAGGGGAATGTGTTTGCCCAGTAAATGATGGAAGTGCAAGAACTGAAGGAAACATGGGGGGCTCTTTCCTCCCAAAGGATTTATGGAGGTCCCATGTGAAAGCCTTTCCTTTTGAGGGATAAGAGGGAGAAGTCATCTCAAACTGCAGATCTCTGGAAGAGGCTTTAAGCTGAATAGATAAAAATAATGGGAAGAAAATTCCTGTATGGGACAGCACTTTGAGAAATGTTCCATCCTGGGATTAGTGACTTAGAAAGGTCATTATAAACTCACATTCCTTTTGGGCAAACACACAGGACAGGTTTCTAATCCATCACCTCATGAAATAATTGATATTAAATTTTAGGAGACTGCATTTAAACAGTGTTAATGAGCTTATTAACAATGTATGCATGTTAGGGATATCAGTAAATATAAAAATACATAGAACTGTTTTAAAATGTTTTGTTTCAATAAAAGCAGCACTTTCAAAAAACCCTGGGGTGTCCCTTCCCAATATTTCTAATGCTATTGTGAAATGAAAAATATAATTAAACCACAGAAATCCTCAAAGCTTAAAAGAGAATGGGTATGGGATACACAGAGATGTGATTTTATTAAAATTATATACTTAGCTGAGGGAGTTCCAGTAAAATTTGCATGTTCAGGTGATGAACTCCCACTTGGATGCTGTGTGCTCAGACTTCTAGGAGAAGTCAAAAATGCAGGATTTGGCTCTAAAACTCACAAAATCACAGGCCAAACACCAAAGAACTATTTAAAAATATTTACCACGACTTGGAAGTTGCTGAGTGAGCCCAGCAGGACACACCAGGTGGGATTTCTGGGACAAGAGCCCTGAGCAGGGGCCCCTGGGACTGGCAGCAGCCACGGGCACCTCGGGAGAAGGTGGCAAAGGTTGGGAACAGGGGGTTGATGCCAGCCAGGGGCTCCTGGGCACACGGGACAGAATTCCTTAGGCAGGGATGTGCTGACTGCAACAGGAACACCAACAATAACAAAACCCACCTCGCCACTTACAACCAGCTGTAAAACCTGGGGCATTCCAGGTACCAGCTGGAATTCAGAGATGCTGAGGATGGACCTGACACTGCCATCATTCCCCTGGTCCTTCTGCTGGCAGAGCCCTGAGCACAGAGGGACACGGAGCTGCCCCTTTTCTTGCTGGAATTCTGCATTTCTGTGGAAAACAGAGACAAGGAGAAACGTTCAGATAATGCCCAGCAATTGCATTTGTTTGCAGAGCAGGCAGGTGAAGCTGCCCCAGCTGCAGCAGAGCTGTGCCCACCACCCAGTTGCTCCCAGCTCACACCAGTTAATGGCTGCCAGAAGGAACACGAGCTGTGGATCGCCCACGGAGCAAGAACTGAGCCAGGCACGTGGGATTTGGGGGGAATGGATGTGAGGATTCTCACAAGGAAGCAACATGATATGTACATCACACAGAACAAGGAATTTATCGATAGATGAGCTATGAAGCGCCAGAATTCCAAAACAATGGCGAGCAGCGTCCCGGCTGTTCCTCCATCGCCTTTCCTATGGATGTCACACTCCGCTCTTGGATATCGGGCACCATCTAGAGGAATGACTGGGATGATGCAGCAGGGGAATAAATATTAAATTATTAAAAATAGCAAACAACCTAGAGCAAATATTGTATTGTATTTAACAGCTATTTAGTTATTATTTGGCTGCTCTTACCGAGGGAGAAAACCACAGGAAGGAGCAGGAATTTGGGAGATTTGTCCTGCAAAACAGGATGTTGGTTTGCACACAGGAGCCCTAAAATCCAGCAACTGTAACCAGTGCTAATTATTTTGCACTTCATATATTTTTTAGAATAAACTATGACACAAAAATCTGAGTTTGCTGTATTTAGAGATCTTAATGACTTTTCAACATCCCTATGGGCTCACAACTGCAGCACAAGGCACCAGCACTTAAATTCCTTCTGAACACCTCTTGGGGTTTTTTATCAGTGGAACAAAACTCTGGAGTTGATTTGATTATTATCCTTTTTTACCATGTGACTCCAGAGGAAAGGCCCAAAATGAGGAAGGACAGAAATCCTCAGGGGTTCTTTCCAGCTCAGAATATTCTATAGAATGTGAATGGAAAATCCCCAGAAAATAAAATAAAAAAAGCTGAAAATGCTTAATTTGTTCCAGTATTTAAATCCAGCAGGAATCAGACATGTGCAGCCCTGGCTACATTTACTGGAAAGGTACAGTGCAGGTACAACCCACCACACCTGCACAATTCCAACCTACACTTCCTTCTTTGGCTTTGTAACTACATTTCTGGTTGTGACAAACTACAGTCGTGTTTCCACACACTGTTAGTGCAGAATCAGGACTTGATTCATCAGGACAATATAATCATAATTAAAATATAAGAGAGACACATTTACCTGGTGTTCCAAGCTGATAGTGGGGAAATTCATTTAATTGTGTAGCCAGATTAAACAGGGGATTGTGTTCACTCTCAACTACAGCTGGGAGTAAATCTCTCTACAGCACCAAACAGGGTGAAGTGATGGGTATTTGAGTGTTACTTCCTACTCCTAAAATCTCTTTAAAACTCCAATTTGTGTTTATTAAAGGAGCAGTGTGGAAGCAAACCTTTCAAATCCAGCTTCTTCCTGAAAGCATGTCTGCTCCTGAATCCTTCCCTGGCTCATTAGTCTGTGCTGCCTCCTCGCTGCCAGGCTGCTGTTGGCATTTACATAACAGAGCTCTCTGAGGAAAGATGAATCAGCACATCCCTAAAATCCTGCTCTCACTCGAGATTTACTATCAGCCCCAGCATGCTGCTGCTTTGGCTGCAGAGGATCCGGAAAGAGATGAGTCAGAGATGCAAGATCCGTGTGTGCCGTGGGAATGGAGCTCCTGGGAAGGGCAGGACGGGCATTACTCAGCAGACAGGACTCCTGCAGGGGAAAACCCAGGGCAGGAGGGAAGAGGTATCGAGCACAGAGCTTGTGGCAGGCTGAGGGAGTAATGAAGCAATGGGGAGAATGTTAAAGAGAGGAAGCTGAGGTGCCAGGGAGCCAGGAATGTTGGGAAGAGGCTCGGGAGTGACTGCAGAGCAGCACAGCAGAGCCATGACCCTGCCAGTGGGGCTGAGGGAAGTGTCCAAAAGGCTGTTTGGGAATGAGGAATTCTGGTTGTAGCTGCCCCCAGTGCTCTGCTCTGCAGCACACACAGGACATACCTGGGACATTCCTAACACTCTCCTCTCCTGTTGATCCACAAATCCGTCGAAGTTGTGATGAGGAGCACACGGAGCGTGGCTATGGATTTATAGGCATTAAACAAAGAGCGTGGGGCCAGGTTCCCAGCTGGAGTGCTGTGGGAAGGAATTGGTTTATGCTGGGAGCATTTTCTATCCCAGGCTTTTGAGAGCCCCTTTTGGTTACTGGAGAAATCCCCATCGGCTCTTGATGGGCCATGATGGAACAATCCTGCCTGGTGGTGCTGCAGTTTCACCTGCACCACCCCGAGACCAAATAAAAGCAAATCGTGAGTGGAGAGATTCAGTCAGGCATCAAAAGGTGCCAAGGAAACATGTCACATTCCTAAAGAAATACAGAATCATGGAATCACAGAATGGTTTGAGTTGGAAGGGACCTCAAAGCCCATCCAATGCCACCCCTTGCCAGGGGCAGGGACACCTTCCACCAGTCCAGGGTGCTCCAAGCCCCGTCCAACCTGGCTGTGGACACTTCCAGGGATGGGACAGCCACAGCTTCTCTGGGCACCCTGTGCCAGGGCCTGCCCACCCTCCCAGGGAAGGATTCCTTCCAAACCTCCCATCCAACCCTGCCCTCTGGCAGTTTGAAGCCATTCCCCCTTCTCAAGTCACTCCAGGCCCTTTATTCCCTCTCCATCTTTCCTGTAGGCTCCCTTCAGGTACTGGAAGGCCACAATTGTCCTTCTCCTCTCCAGGCTGAACAATCCCAAACCTCCAAGCCTTTCCTGGAGCACAGAGCTGCTCTAGCCCTCTGATCAGCTTGGTGCCTGCTGTGGACACCTTGTCCTTCCTGTGCTGGGACCCAGAGCTGCAGGTGGGGTCTCACCTGAGCAGGGATACACGAGGGCACTGTTAGCACAGGGATGCACCTGGACGTGGTGCTGTTTTTATCCTGACATGGAATTCTATTCAGCTCAAGAAGATGGATTTGTACCTCTAGGGCACACTATAAAACATCATCCCTGTTTTTCCCTTTGCTCTCCCATCATGCATAAAAAGATGAGCTTGCAGTTTTGGGCTCTGAAGACAGGTGGGAGAAACATTACCTCTCCAGAGAGTGGGATCAGTGTGTGCTTTTCCTGGCTGAGGGTTTATTCTGGGAGCTGCACTTGCACACAGTCTCTCTCCCCAAAGCTCTGTGCTGCAGCTCCAGAGGCTCTGGGATCCTGCTGGGAAGGTGGGACAGCTATTCCTATTGGGAAGCCACTGGAACCTACAGTTGGTGAGGTGTCTGCTACTGATCAGCTGAGCAATGAACATGCTCTGTGAAATTGCAAGAATAATTTTTTAGAGCCTCCAAGAAAGATGAAGAGAGTTTTTACAAGGGTCTGGAGGGGCAGGACAAGGGGGAATGGTTTCCCAACACCAGAGAACAGGGTTAGATGGGATATTGGGAAGGAATTCCTGGCTGTGAGGGTGGGCAGGCCCTGGCACAGGTTGGGCAGAGAAGTTGTGGCTGCCCCATCCCTGGAAGTGTCCAAGGACAGGTTGGACACAGCTTGGAGCAACCTGGGCTCTNAAGGTGTCCCTGCCCATGGCAGGGCGTGGCACTGGGTGATCTAAGGTCCCTCCCAGCCCAGACCATTCCATGATTTTATGAACCATCAGTGGCAGCTCAAGAACTTTCAAGACTGAAGAAGAAATGGGATCTGCACATCACCCAGTTATCCGAGCTCCTGGCACAAAACAATTCGTCAGTGGATGAAGGGGCAGGTGAGTACAGGTGGATCACGT
This sequence comes from Campylorhamphus procurvoides, assembly GCA_013396655.1. Lineage (NCBI taxonomy): Eukaryota > Metazoa > Chordata > Aves > Passeriformes > Dendrocolaptidae > Campylorhamphus > Campylorhamphus procurvoides. Next base: position 89,557 of record WBMV01006565.1, on the reverse strand, counting down.
GGAGCAGCTCCTTGCCAAATGCCCAAATCCTTCTCCAGAGATTGGCTGGGTGCCTGGAACCATCCTGAGGAGCTGCCAGCAGCAAGGACTGCACCCTGACTGCACAGCAGGGCACAGTGAGCCAGCACTTCACAGCAGGCCCAGTCCTGAACAGCTGCTGTAAATAAAATATCAAACTGGATTTGTTCTTAATGTTTGCACAAGATCGATCTGCAGTGATTCAGCTCCCGCTATTCCAGGCAGGAGGGTGAGTGTCCTTTGTTATTCCCAGGGATGACAGTGCCTATGACACTGCCAAAGCTCTGAAGTTCCAAGGACAAGTGTCAGGTACTTGTGGTGAGAAAACACAACTTTATATTGAGGAATGCTGTCAATTCACTTCATGTTTTAGCAACTTACTGCTTAAGTGACACCAATTTCTGGAGCTCTGACAGGAGGCTTTCCATGGAAAAAATACTTATTTCAATTAAAACTATCTACACCAACACTGACTCCTTTGTTCCTTGGGGAGTACAGGTGCTGTATCCATCATATTTTCCCTTCCTGGTCACTGGGAGCAAACACTTTTAATCTGGTTCCTAAAGCCACACAAATGTGAGACCTTCCCTTGCATCCAGGCCTTGTTTACCCGATGTCACTGAGGGCTGTCACCTCTCCCCACAGCACACCCATGGGCTCTGTGCCCCTGCCCACGACAGGATGTGTAACATTGCTGAACCCCTGTGTTCTCTTTTAGAAACCGCTTATTTTCGGGACGACGGTGGGGCTCCCTTTCCCAGGCGCTGGTGGGCAGGAGGGCCGGGAAGGGTAAGACAGGGAGGGCTGGAGGTGGAAGCTGAGGGCCAGGAGGGCCGGGGCAGGGACGGCTGAGGCCCTGAAGGCCGCGAGGGTTGGAGCCAAGGGTGCCATGAGGGCCGGGGCCGCCAGGGCCGAGCCCGTGAGAGCCGGGACCGGGAGTCCTGAGGCCTGGAAGACTGTGAGGGCCAGGACTGGGAGTCCTGAGGTCTGGACGGTGAGGGCCGTGAGGGCCGGGGCCGACGGTCCTGAGGCCCTGAGGGCCGGGACTGCGAGTCCTGAAGCCGGGAAGGCCGTGAGGGCCGGAACCAGGAGCGCTGAGGCCGGATGGAGCCGTGAGGGTCGAGCCCGTGAGAGCCAGGGCCTTGAATCCTGAGGCCTGGAAGACCGTGAGGGCCGGGAGTCCTGAGGCCG
>WBMV01006565.1:42154-86904 GCA_013396655.1 Campylorhamphus procurvoides | reverse complement strand
GGGCCGCGGTTCGGCTCGGGACGGGCCGGCGGCGCTGCGGGCGATGCGCTCACCGCCGTTGTGTGTGTGTCTGTCTGTCTGTCTGTCTGTCCCCCAGGTGCTGGTGGAGGAGCTGGAGGAGCACCAGGTGAGGCGCCTGCCCCGGCGGGACGGGGGAAGCGCTGGGGACGGGGGGGTCGGGGTTGCCCTGCCCCGTCTAACCCAGCCCATCCCCTCCCGGGACAGCGCTGGGCCCCTTGATGGGCCCGGCCCGGGGGTCTCATCCCGGGGGGCTCCTTGGGCAGGGTCTTCTCGTTCTCTGACGGCGCCGTNGCTGATTGGCTGCGCGGGGGGACGCGGGGGGGGGAGGCGTGGGGTGTCCCCCCCAACCCAGCGGGCCCGGCCTGCGGGTTGGTGCGGGATGTGTGGGGTTGTCCCGCATTGCTGTGCTCTGCTCCTGGCCTGTGGGGCTGTGTGGGGTTGTCTGTCATCGCTCTGCTCCCCTCGCGGCCTGCGGGTTGGTGCGGGTTGGTGCGGGATGTGCGGGGCTGTCCCGGATTGCTGTGCTCCCATCCCGGCCTGCGGGGGTGTGCGGGGCAGCCCCGCACCGCTCCGGGCCGTGCCTTGGTGGAGGCTGTTGGATTGCCCGTGAAATAAAGGGGCGGTCCCGGGAGCAGAGTGCGGGATGTGTGCGGGGTGTGTGTGTATGTCATTGAGGAAGGTCAGGCCCCTCCGCAGGGCCGGGGCCCGCGTCCCTTGGCCCCCCGGAGGTGGCACTGCGGGAGCGTGGACCTGTGTCTGTGGAGGGCTGTGAGCTGCCCACTGTGCTCTGAGATGCCCACAGAAGGCTCTGAGNGGAGCAGAGTGCGGGATGTGTGCGTGTCATTGAGGAAGGTCAGGCTCCTCCGCAGGGCCGGGGGCTGCGTCCCTTGGCCCCCCGGAGGTGGCACTGCGGGAGCGTGGACCTGTGTCTGTGGAGGGCTGTGAGCTGCCCACTGTGCTGTGAGGTGCTCGTGGAGGGCTGTGAGGTGCCCACAGAAGGCTCTGAGGTGCCCCTGGAGGGCTCTGAGGTACCCACAGAAGGCTGTGAGGTACCCACAGAAGGCTCTGAGCTGCCCACTGCTCTGTGAGGTGCCCCTGGAGGGCTGTGAGGTACCCACTGTGCTCTGAGGTGCCCCTGGAGGGCTCTGAGGTACCCACAGAAGGGTCTGAGCTGCCCACGAAGGGCTGTGAGGTGCCCACTGTGCTCTGAGGTGCCCCTGGAGGGCTCTGAGGTGCCCACAGAAGGGTCTGAGGTGCCCACGAAGGGTTGTGAGCTGCCCACTGTGCTGTGGCACCCACAAGCAGTGCTGTCTCCTCACTGGGAAGCACTGGGAAGCCCTGGGGAGCAATGGGAAGCACAGCATGGTGAGGATTGGGTTTCCTCACAGCTCTTGCTCAGACTCCCCCTTGCTTTCCCAAGACGTGGTTCCCACTTCAGCACGGCTGCAGGAGCTCAGGTGTGGACAGGAGAGCTCCCTGTGCCCACATCTGGAGCTGCTGCCTTTCCCTTCCCTTTTCCGTGGTATATTCAGAATTTCAGGGGCGTTGTGCTTCATCACACCTCTGGGGGATAATTCTGGGGTTGTGAATTGAGTGAGCAGACACAAAGCACTGTGTTCAGTAAATTCTGGTTCTTCCTGGAGAATCTGAGATCTGACTGTGGGCTGGCTCAGGTTAAGCTTTCATCCAGCATCCAAGAGGAGTATTAGCAGTGCCAGTATAAAATCTGCTGTCACACATACTAGGTTTGCCTAATCACATATATATTTTTAACATGTGCATTTTTTCTTTCATTCTGTGTGGCACAGATAGAAAAATCTTAAAACCTTAAAACTTTATATTGCATGTAGGAACCATGTACTTTTTAAAATTCCAGAAATGGGAGACAGACTGTTTTGAAGTGAGTTTTGGAGTTGATAGGAAATTCCTTCTCACTGTATAGAATTATCAAAATTGTCTATCCTTTTTTTGGTAACTTAAATTAACACTAACCAGGCCTTTTAGTTTGCCCTTTTCTCTAGGGTTATTTAACTGTTTCTCATGGTTTACAGTAAGGAACAGGATTATAAATGAATCATTGCAGTGAGATAGGTTGCTGCCAGGTGGGATGATCTGAGCTTCTCTCTGTTAATCCTCAGTGTTGAGGATGTTGAGGAAAGGCTTTGCCCCTCTCACTGCTTAGGGTCTGGTGTGTTTGGAATGTGGACCTTTGGCTGCATATGATTGTTTATTAACCCAAACTCCTCGACTTCAGGATGTCTGAATGCCATGCTCAGAACAGAGCCAGGCTTGTGAAGGACACAGATCTCTCCAACCTTCATTTTAATTATCTCAGGCACATAATGGACCAAAATTAAATTTTAGTTGCCAGCACTTGGCAGTAAAGTTTTTTTTTTCTACCTATTTCTCCTTTTGGAACACTCCCAGACAGAAAACCAAAATTATTTACAATCTCAGCTGGGTGTTGCAACCACTCTGGTCGGGCAGGCCCGAGGTAATTGAACTGATGAGAGTTTACAAGCCGGAGAAGGCTGATTTGTTTGTTTGTTTGCTTGCCCAGTATTCTGACGGAGTTTTTCTGGTTCTGCTGTTTCAGCTGTGTTTTCCATGCTCAGTGTGACTGTGCAGGTCAGCAGTGGTGTTTTTCAGAAAACAGGCCAATACTGTGGCCATTGAGTATGTTTTTATTGCTCCTGGGCTTTTGGAAGGGATAAGGATGTAACAACCCAATGGCTACTGAATGGATTTTATCTAGGAAATGTTTGCTCCCACTTCACTCGAGTTTTTAGTCAGGATCTGAAACTTCTTTCTGAGATTTCTTTGTTTCTTTTTTCTTTAAAGCTTATCTTTTATTTTAAATGTCAGCTACCACAAGACAGAAGAGTAATTTAAGTGAATTAAGACAGAAGAGCAAGAATTGTTCTTAGAAAAGCCCCTCAGAGAATACAAGTTTATGTGCATTTGTGTTCCTTTTGTCTTTCCTGCTTATTTCCACATTGTAGCACTTTGTGTGTGCAACATGTGACTGCCTGTCTCGGTAATCAAAGAATCACAGAATATCCTGAGTTGAAAGGGACTCAAAAGGGTCCTCAGTCCAACCCCTGGCCCTGCCCAGGACACCCCAATAATCCCACCCTGTCCCAGAGTATCATCCAAACCCTCCTGGAGCTCTGGCAGCCTCGGGGCTGTGCCCACTGCTCAGGGGAGCCTGGTCAGTGCCCACCACCCTCTGGGGGAAGAACTTTTTCCTGAGATCCAACCTAACCTTGCCCTTGCACAGCTCCAGCCATTCCCTGGGTGCTGTCCCTGGTCACACAGGGCAGAGATCGGATCTGCAGCTCCCAGTGAGTCTCCTCTGATTCTCCTCCAGCTGAATTATCCAGGTGTACACCAGAGTGTTTTACTTTTTTATGGCTCTTGGTGGTCTCAAGACAGGACATGGTTGTAGAGGTGAGGGACACAGAATCATAGAATCCAGACTGGTTTGGGTTGGAAGGGACCTAAGGCCAGTCTGCTTCCACCCCTGCCATGGGCAGGGACACTTCCACTGGTTCAGGGTGTTTCAAGCCCTGTCCAGCCTGGCCTTCCAAAGGCCTGAAGTGTGTCCAACTTGCAGGTAATTAGTGCAGTGATTTTAAAGGAGCAGCAGCACTCGGGGAGGACTCAGCTGCTGTACAGATGAGTCAGGCTGAACAGCTCTGATTATCAGTGCAGTCTCCAGTGACCTGCTGTTCCACATTATCTTTGTTTATTGCTGATAAAGGTGACTGCTTCTGCTCTGGTTTTAAGAGCTTTCTGATGGGCTGTGTCTTCTGGCTCAGCCTGTTTTGGTCTTTTTGCTGAAATGTGTGTAATTCCAGGCAAACCAGAAGATCAGCTGTTGTTGGACAGTGGGGAATTTGCATCCATGAGCAGCTCTGCTGGTATGGAACAGCTTATGGGATTTGACTCTGAGTTCCTGCCTTGTCCATCTGCATTGATTTAAAACTAGCCCTGAGTCCGAGGTGCTGGTATTTATAGATCCTGCCAATCCCAGCATTAGCAGAGCAGGGATGTTAAGTTTTGTCACCTCAGGAAAATGTCATCTGGAACGTGGTTGTTCCAACCTGTCCTCTCTGGGGAGCTGGGTGGGTAAAGGCTTTTGAAATCCGTGCCTGTTTGCATGTTGTTGGCATCTTGTGCAGGTCCAGTGTCTGAGCTTCCTTCTGCTGAGATTCCCTGTTTGAGGTCGTGAGTAATTTCCTGCTTGCTCAGCTGCCTTGTGCCTCTTGGCCTCCTCCTCTGCTTTTTGATACAGTTGTCAATTGATTCTTAATTGATGGTTATTTCCCAAGTGAGGCAAGTGTTGCAGGACTACCTGGGGACAGAAATGCAGTGCTGAGGGCTGGCTGGGCCTGCCCACCTGGGATGGGGACCAAGGAGCCTCTGAAGGGCCATGTTGCTGCCTCCCCTGTCTGCAGCTCCTGCCTCAGTTCTGTGCTTTAAAGAGGTGTTTCACTGGGCTTCCCAAAAGAGATGGTCCTGAGCTCCCTGGTTCCCAGTTCTGGGAAGACACCCTAAGCAAAGAGTCTTTTTTGTTTCCTATTTATTGAAACCTTCCTTGGAGGAGAGATTGTCAGCAGGTATAGAATGCTAGAGCCATGGAATATCCTGGGTTGGAAGGGACCCACATCACTCCAGCTGCTCCTGGCCCTGCACAGGACACCCCAAAATCCCACCCTGTGCCTGAGAGTGTTGTCCAAACAGGAATCACAGAACTCTGAGGTGACACTTTGGTGTTTCCAAGCACAGGAGCATGAACAGCTGTGGGGGTGGAATTTCTCCCAGCCCTGATGTGACTTCACTTACAGTTCTTTTCTTCTGCTTATCACTGGAGCAGCTTATCTGCATGCTGACTCAAGCAGGACTTTGAGACCTTTTAAAAAGAGGAGTTTTTTTTGTAAAGAAGGGATTCACTTTAGTCAATTCTTCATTTTTTTTAGATCCATTGTAGTTGTGTGGTTACTGTGTCAGTGAACTTTTCCATGGTTCTTTGGCATTGTTGTGCTCTCAGATTTTAACTTTTATCGGGTTTTTCACATCCTTAGGCAACAAAACATCTTGTCTTTATAATTTATCCCAAGGTGCAGCATATTACTCATCTCTAATTTCTTTCAATTTTCTAATTATCTTCTAAAATATTTTCCAATGTCCTAAAAATATTTTCTGATATATTTGAGGAGCTCATAATATCCTTGCTGTTGTTTAATTTTGCCATGTAGGGTTTGGACAAGCACACACTAAGAGATGTGGTTACACCTTTGCTTTTTTCCACCCTTCTTTTAAGGAAAATCTGATCTTGCAGACTGGTTTTCTCAGCTGGATGTTTGCAGCTTCATATTTTAAGAAAAATACGTAAAACCCATTTACAGCTTCTCACACAGAGGTGAAAGGAAGGATTTTTGTTTCAAGTTCTTTTGGGAACCTGCAAACAGAATTGCATGTTTAGCTCTGGGCTGTGATTTAAGCATTTTATCTGGAAGTTATTATGAAAAAAAAATCTCCAGGAGAATTTGCTGGTTTTGCTGCATGCCTATGGAGCTGTTTGGTAACAACAACAGTAATAATATTCAGATTATGGGCCGCTTCTTTGGGCTGTTGTGCCTTGTAGAAACATGGAATTATTCAGGAAAAGAGGTGTGATAGAGCCTTCTCTGTGGTGTGGCATGGTTTGGATTGCAAATCTAGAGGGGAGGGACTGGTCACTGACACGTACCTGGTCTGGGCAACGTGCTCCACATTAAATATTCCTTAGGAAAGTTTACAATCCAGTAAAACTGTGCACTGAAGTGCAGAAGCTTCAGCAGTTCCCATGTGCCCATTTAACTGTGGCTCCATGGTGGATGTGCCAGCCTTTGTGGTCTGGGCAGTGAGCAGGCAGAGAGGTCTGGGATCCTGAGGTATCCCAGGGAAATTCCCACCAGGCACTGCAAACACCTGCCCTGTGCTCTGTGGGGCTGCTCCAGCCATTCCTTATAAAACTGTGGCTTCATCTGTGAGCAACAAAGTCCTTTTCCATGTTGGAGTTAGTCAGGAATGCTTGTGGAGTAACTTGTGCTGTGCCTCAGCAGTGCTTGTCTTAATTCAGCATCCCTCTAGACATGGAATGGTGGGGATGCTCCCAGACCAGCACTGGGGGAAGAGGGGAATGTTTGCTGTACTGCTCTGGGAGAATGGTTTGGACCTTCTGGGTTCCAGAGAGTGGCGTGGTTTGGTTTATTTTTACCCCAAAAGTAAAGATTCACACTTCTGGGTTGGTTGCTCTTTGAATCTTAGGTTTGATGTATTGCTCTTTCTTGGCAGCTGGTGACTGGAAGGTTGTTGCTGGTTAGAGATGTAAATAAAGCATCTATGGGGTCATTCCTTGACACTCACAGGATGAAAAGTCATGGAATGGGAACATGTTAATGCAGCATCAGGTTCCTCTTCCCTACACAGGGAGGATCCTTCTGCCTCCACCAAAAGGCCAGACATGATCCTAAATTTAACCTGCAGTGACTGAAGGATGCCTGGAGGGACAAGCCTGAAATTCATTCACACCTGAAGAGTTTTTGGTTGGATTTAGCTCAATGATAATTTTATATATTGTTAGAAAAGCCATCCTTGTTTTCTTTTTGGTTAAAATTTTACTTGTGGGCCAGTGACCCACCCTGTGCCTGGCCATGTTGTGTCCTGTAGCTCTGCTGTGTTGCCCAATTGGAATGTTAAAATTCCCAGTGCCATGTGCTAATGATCTGTTTGATGACACAGTTGAGTGAACAATGTTTTGGCAGCAGGGCTGAGTGAGTGAACTACACACCTTTTCCTCCTTCCTGATTCCTGCCCCTCCCTCTGGTGTGTGGGGCAGGCACTGGGCATATCCTTGGGATCTGGGAATGCAGGATACTGTTGATCCCTAAAAGAGGGTGGATTTACCTGTGTGTCCTGTGTTGAAGGAGCTAAGTGAGCTCTGATGAGGAGTTTTTCCTGCCAATTAGTAAATACAGAAGTCAGGCAAGTGCACAACATTCTGGATAATGGGGCACAGTTTGCTGTTTGAACAGACTGTTGGGAAAACCATTGTCTCTCCATAGAAAACAAAGGGAAAAAAGAAGAGTGTGTTCTCAACATGACCAATTTGGAGCCTACACATGTGGGTGGAAACTGGGTATTGCTTTTGGGATAATGTTTTAAGGTTTGAGGTTTCAGCACATGTGCTTCCTACAGTGATGTCAGTGCAAGGATCTTTCAGGTAATCAAGAAATGGGAAAAGAATGAACCGAAGGGTAGAAAAGGCTTAAAACAGGTTTTTGAGCAGAGCAGTGCACTAAGAACTCTGAGTTTCAGGGGTTTTTCTTTGTTGAGGGATATCCTAAATCACAATTAAGCTGCTACACCCTGGAATTTCTGGTCTGACTTTTTCAGTGCTGCACATCACTTTAAAATTTGGTACAATTAACTTTGAAGGGTTTTTAAGGCTTGATTTCAGTACCTTTGCACTTGAATAGGAAACAAAGCAATACCAGCAGAAGCAAGAATAAGCCAGTTTAATAATGTCTGTTGTTCATGTGCTTAGGTGGCTGTCAATGCACACATCCCTCCGGATTATCTTCTTAGGATCTGTGAGAGGCTTGGACCCCTCCTGGACAAGGAGATCCCCCAGAGTGTTTTAGGGGTGCAGACTTTGCTGGGTGTCGGGCGCCAGAGTCTCCTGAGGGCAGCAAAAGGTAAGAATCTCAGCTGAATTCTGTATTGCAGTGACCAAAGCCCTTTTGTTTCCATTCAGATTTTGGGGTGTGTGTGTGTTTGATGAGCCCTGCTTTGTCCCCTGTGCTTGCCAGCTTTCTTGTTGCTAAAATGCACTTATTGCTGGCCCTGTTGGGTATATTTCCTTGGTTGAAAATTCCATTTTGAGCAATTCTTGCCTCATCTTGTTACTTGCTTCCTCTGCCTCCTGTCCCCAGTGTTTTGGGCTGGTGGTTGTGTAAATGATGTGATCTGGATTAGGGGTTTGATCCATCTGAAAAAGGCCATTTTTTCATGTACATTTACACACACCTGTGTCTAAAATCACCCAGCAGTCAATGTGTTTTGCTGGGCTGGTTTTGAGCCTGATTTCTTCTATTTTTTTCTATTCCCTGGCTGTGCAGACACAGGACAAGGTGGGATTTGAGGCAGCATTTAGGGAGTGGGAGAAGATGAGACTGATTCTTCAGCGACCCTGTCCTTGCTTAAAGTTAATTTGAAAGCCCCCAGTCCTTTCCTGAACAGAACACCAGTTCTATTCCCTTTGTAAAACTGCTCTGCCTGAGAGAATGATCCTGAGAGCAGTTTTGTGTTAAAACTAAGCAGATCTGAGAGCCATCTGCTATTGGAGAGTGATTCCTCCTCCATCCTCACTCCATGCCCCTGACACTTCCTCCCTGGAGCAGCCAGAACTTCCCTGATCCTGTGATGTGCTGATTCAGAGAGCTGAAATGTTGCAGAATTTGTTGTAGTGAATTAAATGAGCTGGTGGAAAAGGATCAGAGGGCTGGAGGTGACCCAGGAGCAGGAGCATCATCCTGGCACAGGAGGAGGGATGGGAGAGCAGGACCTTCCTGTTTTGGTGGCACTGAGCACCTAATTCCCTGCATCCTGTGAAGTCACAGGGATGCTAACGAGGATGTGGCATTGTGCTGATCCATTGGATGTCTCCTGGAGGGATGTGCTGTTTGCACACATGCAAAGTTTTGGGACTGAGCCTTGTTTTGCCTGTGTTTTGCTGTAACTGTGTGGAGAATTCCAGGTTTGCAGAGAAACATTCCATTGGAGAGTATTTCACACTCACTTTTTAGCAAACAGCACCAAAATGTGAAGAGAAAATAAACATTTTTATGCAGGGAAACAGAACTTCTGAGGTGGATTGATCTATTTTGGGAAGTCTGAGTGCTATTTTTAATGAGTATCATTTAACACTCTGGGCTACAGATTGGGGTTTAATAGGAAGGTGCTCTCAGGAGTCTCTGAGTGCCCTGAGCTTGTGCACTTCATGCTCAGAGATGTACATGGTGATACACAGATCCACCAACCTGTGGCACTGTCCTTCTGTTTCAGTACTTCCTCACCGTGCAAGCTCATTTCTCTCCTTCCAGATGGCCAGAAGTGGAAGAAATCCAGGTCTAATTTCTGAGGCCCTCAGAAAAATCACTATTGTTCTAGAGAGGAGACTCTCCAAGGCCAGTTGGCAGCACAGAGCTGGAGAGTCTTTAAAGAAACCAGTCTTCACTTTAAAACAATGATTTTTTTTGGGGGGGGTGGGATGCAGAGGACAATCTGAAAGAAGGGCACGTTGCCACCAGTTGCAGGAAAACAGATTTATTGGAAAAAATACCCTCACATTTCCACTTTCAGGGAACAAATGTGTGTGTGTATTCTCAAATGCATGGTTCCTGAGCAGAGGTGCTTTGAGTGTTGGGATTGCAGCACTGAAAATGTGACAGAGCTCAGTCCTGCCTCACGGGGCACCCACTTTTTAAATTCTTTCTATCAATTCAGACTCACTACTCACCCAAAGTAACCAAAAATAAGTGGAAACCAATTACAGCGATACTGCTCAGGAACTAGAAATCAGAGTTAGCTCTAAGTGATGGATCTCTGACCAACCATTTAACAGGGCAGGTTGCATTCTGGGGTGCTGGGAGCAGTGCTGGGTGCCTTGATTCTTTGATTTATGAGTGTTTCTGTGTCTTTGCAGACTTCAGGCCCACGCTATGGAAGGGCTCTGCCTTTGCAGCTCTGCACAGGGGCCGCCCCCCCGAACTGCCTGTGAACTACGGGAGGCCACCAAATGTGGGTGAGTTTGGCCTGGCTTTGCTCCTCTCTCTGGTTACTGCTGGCCTGCTCAGAGCTGCTCTCACTGACTGCAACACTACTGGGGGTTTGCATTCGTGGGGTTTGTGTACCATTTCACCAGGAATTAGTCTAGAAGTCTAATTAGTCTAGATTTCTCCCTGACAACAGTAATTTTTTATGTTCTTCAGGCTGGGATCTTCGCCAGTGTGTGTGTAGATGTGTTTTGCAAAGCTTTGCATGTCAGCTTGTTTGGAGGGCAACAGGCTGGACTATCTTTTTATGATACGCCTACATAATGTATACTTATGTTTATGAGATTGGATAGGCATGGCCACAGGAGCATGGAGTCATGGCATGATCACAGGAATCTTAGCTAGAACAAAGTGTCTGGCTCCCAGGGAGCTTTTCTGCCTCAAGAATTCCTTTTAGTTTGATTATGACAGAAAACAGACTGCTTGCAACATCCCTCTCCAAAAAGGAACTAATCAGCAAGGCAGCATTTGTGTTACTTCAGGCTCAGTTGTTCACCAGATAAGGTCTGTGTATGGAGCTCAGATCCATGTGGGCTCCCAGCTGACATCTCTTCACAGAGCTCCTCTGCTTTGTTTAAACTGCAGGGTTTTCCTTGGATAGTCTGGACTTTCATTAGCTGCTTTTATAGCAAACAAGTTTGAGTCCTGTAGGCATAAATGTAAGCCCTGGTTTGGTTCTTCTTGGGGTGTTTTGTCTCTGTTTGTGCAGATGTTTGCCCTGGGTTGTCAGGGAATCCCTTCACATGTGAATCCTCCTCCCTTTGGAGATGCAGGAATGGTGATGGCAGGTTTCTGTTTCTGCCATATCTGTGTATTTATTATTTTAGGCTGGTTCTGCAGTGACTTTGCTGTAAGCAGTTGTGCTGATGGATTACTACTGATCTAGGTTGTAGATTTATTGCACACAACTCCTACAGCTGCATTTCTATATGGATTCTTGGATCAATTCTTTCATCAGACTGTGTGTTTTTGGAATATGTGGTATTATTAATGAGCCATCCTGGCAGGTTGGGCTTCAGCATTTGTCATGTTTTCATGGCAAAGCTTTGTACTGCTTGCTTGGTGATTATTTACTGACTTCAAAAACAGAATAAGTTCTTGTGTTTGGTGTTTTCCTAATTGTTCTTTTAAAAAATTCAATGGTATTATATGGAAAAGTGTCTTTTATAGCTGGGAATTAATTATTATAAGTATTGATTCCTGCAAGAATAGAGGAATATGGTCCTCCTTGGTGTAGCTACATAAACTAGTAGTAAGAGAAGAAAATGTGTATGAAGATTAAAATAAGAAGAAAATTCTATGTGTGTTGGTATAAAATGCATGCTTTTTTCTGCTGGGTAGTGCCAGCCAGTGGGTGTCTTGTTTTAAATGCAAGATGAAGAAGTGTACCCTCTTTGAGATTTGGGCATAAGTGTGAATTCCCTCACTGTGCTGGCTCAGTCAGATGGAGTTTTCTGGAATTACTTGCTGAAGGAAAAGACACCCATGGTCATGTGTGTTCAGGATGAGATGCAGTGATTGTGCAGTTACCTAAATAAGGTATAGAACAAGCAGCTAGAAGTCTTGGTGTTTCAAATCCCTTCAAATGATAAGGATTTAAGCTTTTTACCATAAGGGTGTTGTTCTACTCTGAGAACAGGATCCCTGATGGTCCCACTGGGATCAACTGGGAGAGCTGGAAGATTTGGTGGCTGCAATGCTTTGCCTTTCCATGTGGTTGGGATGGGCCCTTGGGGTCTGTGCTCCTGAATAAAAGGTCATGCACAGTAGAACTGGAGCAGGGACTCAGCGTTGCCTTTTCCCAGAGTGTTTGTGCCCAGCTGGGAATCTCCTGGCTGGGGGAGGCTCCAGGAAAGTGCTGAGCTTTGCAAGTTGTTCTCAGGGCTGTGGTGTGTGTGTGTTGAGTGTGTGGATCTGCTGGGGGAGGAGAGGGAGGGGAACACCAGCATGGGGAACACCAGCATGGGCTGGTTGAGCCTTTCTGGGCACACTCTGCAGTCGTGGGATTTTTGGGGCTCCCGTGGTGCTCTCCCAGTCACAAAGTGGAAAGACTGGTCGTGCAGTGCCTCAGCACTGGGAGTTATTCCCCTTTGATAAACCTGCTTTTGATGCTACTTTGGTTTGTCAGGGCTTTTTGTTTGGAGACAGCTCAAAGCAGATCAAAGAGAAGGTTGTTCTCCCTCTTCAAGAGCTGCTCTAACCTGGGGATGGAAGTGTTTCTGTGGGTAACTGTTGTAAGTGAGCCAGAAGGTTGGTGCCACCCTTGGAGAGCTGCTTTAACCTGAGGATGAAAGTCCTTATGTAGGTAACTTGTTAGTGAAAATAACATAAATTTTGGAAGCAGAAGGCATAGTCTCTGTGAACAGGCATTGGAGCTGGATGGAAAGTTACAGTCAAGGTGATCCACCAGCTTGGCCCTGCCAAAGAACACTGCTGGGATGAGCTCAGGGATCGATGGTGTCTGGTGCTGGAAATGAGTTCCATGAGGTCAGCGGCTCCCAGAGCTGGAACATGTCGTGCTTTTGGTGCTTTTCCTGGGTCCAGCTCTCTCTGTGGCCACTCTGAGAAGGTATTTCTCCTGTGGGAGCCAACTGTGTTTAATTCCCAGCGTTCCTGTTACATCCTGACCTGTGTTTCTCCCAAGCTGTGAGTGGTACCTGACCTTGGCTCATTCCAGCCCTGCAAGGAGGGCAGAATTTAAGTCCTCATTCCAGAGTTCCAGTGCTCATTGCACAGGGTGAAACAGTCTGATGTGAACTCATCACCCTGGAGAAACTGGTTTTAAAACAAACACTTGCACCAGTTTCCTGTTCTCTAGTTTTCCTTGCAAAAAGTGAACTGAAACAAGGTTTGTAGGGAGAAGGAAGGATTGGAGCAGGTGCTGCTTGGTGACTTTACCACTCTGAAATGCTTGAATTTGTTCTGAAGGTGTGGCTTAACTGTGAATTTTTGGCTGTCTGATGACTGGTTCTTAAATACTCTTTACACTGGCGGGCTGTTGCTGCAGGGTTTGGGGTTTGGCCCTCCTAGATGAGCACTTGTGCAAGGTTTTACATTTGTGCTGCTCCCTTTGGTAGAACATGAGGTGAATTGGGCATTTATGACCTGCATGAAGGACTTTGATTTTCCTGAAGGTATGATCTGCCAGGACCAGGGACTGTGGGAAATAAGGGGTGAAGTGCCTGTGTTTCCATGTACTACAAGTTGGGAGTTGGAGGAGCTGAGGTGGCCTTTTAATTTGGGGACAAAACTGCTTTTTCTTATCAAGAAGACAAGATCTTCTCCCTTCTCATGTGAAATAAGTGTCTGGAAAGTTTTTCCTGGCAGGGAATAGTGAGAGGGTGGACTTGGCATCTCTTGCACTTAGTATGGCATAAAATACATCAGTTAATTAGATTGCTAAAATTTTTCAGGGTTACTAAGTTGCTGTTTCTCCGGGTGGAATTGTTGGTTTTTAATGCTTTGAGGCCTTTAGGAGTACAATGAGTTCATTGTCCTGAAGAAAGGAAACTTCACAGGGATTTTTGTCATGTGGGGGTAATTCCCTGTTTAGATATTGTGTATTAATCTCCCTAAGAACTGGAATCAGGGATGTTTGTTTGTTCCTTTGAAGCAGTGGTGATTTCCTTGGCCAAAGATGCCGTTGCTTTGATAAAGTTGTGGCTCCTCATGGCACTCCAGTGGTTCTGGATGTCTCTGATGGAAGCATTTCACAAACAGGGCTTTTTATTTTGTAATCATCCGTGGGAGAGTGAGGAGTTTTGTCCCCATTGTGCAGAGAGGGAAATAAACACAGGGAAAAGAAGTGAAATGACTTTCATATCTGCTGGAGCTGAAGTGATTGCAAGGCTGGGAATCCACAGGAAAAGTGGGATGCCAGGCCTGGGACTTGGGTGCCTGAATATCCTTTATACCTTCCAGTGTTTCCTTCATGTGATTTACACCAAACACAGCAGTTAATGTTTGGAAGGATTGCATTGAGACACAGGAAATACTGTGATTATTTGGAATATTTTGAAATGGGAATATACCTTTTTGGTTCTTTGTGTGGTTAAAAAGTTACTCAGAGGCGTTTGAAGTTGCTTAAAGGCAGATACAGTGTTGTTATCTATTTAATTATCTAAATCTATGTGTCTTTAAAGGCCTGAAGCATTGATAGGCACAGCAGAATTGCCATGTTGCTGAGTGACTCCCTCCCTCTGTTGGCACATGGGGTCACAGGGCAGGGGAAAGGGGGATGTAATACTTTATAAATTTACCTTTTAAGCTGTCATACTTACATAGTAAATAAAATAACGTGTAGGTAAAGCTGAGGTACCTTTGTAGAGCATTTAGCACTGTGGCATCTGTGTGTTAGAGGTGGAGAAAAGGTTCAAAATTTCAGTCTTACTTTGCTTGGGGAGGCAGTTTCATTTAACAGCCCTGTCTAATGTCAGGTATCAGTTCAGTGGGAGGTGGATAGTAAATTAATTTGCTTTAGTGTGTTTTGCTGTTTGGTACTGCTGAATATGTGTTTTTACATGCAAAGCAAATATTGACTGAAGGGGAGGTTATGCTGGAGCCTGATGGCTTTTTTAAGTGTCTTCTCCACAGCTTTTCTCCCCTCATAGTTTGAGCTTCAGTTGCACTGAGTGATTGAAAAGAATCCAAATTTCCAAATTTGAGACAAAAAAGTGGTACAAATTTACACAAGTGAGTTATGGGTTAGAAGCCCTTTGAAATGGCACTTCTTGAGTTTGTAGATGAATTTTTTACCATATTCCATAATACTTTTTGTGGAGATTGGCAGTGATATGATGAGACGAGAAATGGGTTGAGTTTTTCTCTGTGCTTTTAAACTCTGGGGTTGAAAGCCCTGAGGAGCCTCGTGGTGCTCCTGGGAAGCCCAACCTCCTTCAAGGTGCAGGAGGCAAGATAAGGAGTTTCTGCAGGGAAATTGCTATCACAGGGACTCCACAGCAGTGCTGGGACCTCAAGTGCCTTTGGAAAAACCTCTCAGAACTCTTAAACCCCAAAGCTGAAGTGCTGTGAATGAGGACAGGTTGGGGGTAATAGCAACAGGAGAGGCTTGGTGGAATTAAATACCCCAAAAAGCTCTAAAATGGGGCATCAGCTCAGAAATGAGCTTTCTTACACCATGGTTTTATGAATTTAGCTTTTTCTTGCAAGGATTTCTGGCTGCAGCAATGGGAAAGTGTTTGTTGTTGGAGTATTTTCTTGTTCCTGCCTTTCTTTGGGTTGGGACTCTTCCATCAGTGCCCACATATTTCTTACTCTTCAATCCCATTGCCATAAAAATACAATGATGGTGCTGTTCAACATGTGGAAGGAAGGCTGTTGACCCTCACATGTGATCTGGAAGCCATTCCAAAGAAAGATTTTTATCACCAAAAAGCACTCAAAATAAGCTACCATTATACCATAAAACTAAATATCTTGTAATTGATATTAGTAATATAATTTCTGTAAAGCAGAAATTATTTATAATTCATGTGGAGTAACTGTATCTGTACCTGCTCATGAATTGAGCTTTGGAGTAACTCCCACTTGTGGTGGAGCTCTTAATGTTGCTGTGATTTTGGGGAGGAAGCAGGTGCAGTGTGTGGTGGATATTCATCAGGAGGGGGATTGCTTTTTATAGCACTGTACAGAACATTCTGACAAGGTGGAAGAGGCTCAGATTTATGGATGATCATAGTAAAGTCGTTCAGGAACATGATATTCGATTTTGTATTTATTTACATTGAGTTCTGGACAAAATTCCTGCCTTACTGTTCCTTTTGCCATGTTCTTGTCCCCAGTCCACATCCTTTCTGCCAGGCAATTAACTGGCTGTGGCCGTTTCAGCCACTTGTTCCCAACATCCACCTACCAACACATGAAGATGCACAAGAGGATTTTGGGGCACCTCTCCTCTGTTTATTGTATCGCCTTTGACCGCAGCGGGAGGAGAATTTTTACAGTAAGTTTAAAAATTGGACCCTTTTTTTTGGCAGATTGCTTTGCTTGGTTTGATTTCCCTCTTTCATGAGTCCCTCAACAGCCTCTTAGGCACTGATTGAGATGCAGACACAACTTACTGCAGCTGCAATTTACTTTTCTGCTAAATTTGCCTACCAGAATTTGTGGTGTGTCAGTGAATACATGACTATTATTTTAAGTTTTTCTCCAGAATGCAGTAATAGCCATTTTTGTAATAGCCTTTTTGTTGGGCAGGTTTGAAAATTAAGTTTATTTAAATTAATTACGCATTTTTAGCTGTTAATCCCTGAGCGTAGGGTGACAGGATATGGAGTGATAGGACAAGGGGGAATGGCCTTGAGGTGAGGGAGAGGAGGTTTAGATTGGATATCAAGAAAAACTCCCTTCCTGGGAGGGTGGGCAGGCCCTGGCACAGGGTGCCCAGAGAAGCTGTGGCTGCCCCTGGATCCCTGGGAGTGTCCAAGGCCAGGTTGGATGGGGCTTGGAGCACCCTGGGCTGGTGGGAGGTGTCCCTGCCCATGGCAGGGTGATGGAATGGATTGGTCTTTAAGGTTCCTTCCAACCCAAACCATTCTGGCATTCTGTTTTATAAAATGGAAGTCCTTGACTCCACAGGATGCTCCCCAGACTCTGTAGTTCATAGTCATGGAATCATGGGATGGTTTGTGTTGGAAGGGACCCTAAAGCCCATCCATCCTACCCCCTGCCATGGGCAGGGACACCTCCCACCAGCCCAGGGTGCTCCAAGCCCCATCCAACCTGGCCTTGGACACTCCCAGGGATCCAGGGGCAGCCACAGCTTCTCTGGGCACCCTGTGCCAGGGCCTGCCCACCCTCCCAGTTCAGACTATTTCCCAGTATAGCTCTGTGATCCCACTGAACCTCTTGGCTGTGCCGTGCCCCTCATCGCTGCCCGTGTGCCCGCAGGGCTCCGACGACTGCCTGGTGAAGATCTGGGCCACGGACGACGGGCGCCTGCTGTCCACGCTGCGCGGCCACTCGGCCGAGATCTCGGACCTGGCGGTGAACTACGAGAACACGCTGCTGGCGGCGGGCAGCTGCGACAAGGTGGTGCGGGTGTGGTGCCTGCGCACCTGCGCGCCCCTCGCCGTGCTGCACGGCCACTCCGCCTCCATCACCTCCATCCAGGTGAGCACCCGTGGGCACCGACCCCAGAGCCCAGCACCAGAGTGGTGACAATCGGTGTGTGTCGGCAGCAGGGCTGGAATTGATCTTCCTCCCAACCAGAGGGTGTTTTTCCTGGCTAATTCTCTCCAGCTCCTCCATCCTGCTGCTTCCGTGTGCCTTTGGCTGTGTGATGGCACTGCTGCCTCCTTAGGTCTAGAAATGATAGATGTGATGTCCCCAAGGAGCCAAGGAGTTGGGGTTGGCACAGCACCTGAGCCGACAGTCCTGTACAGAACATTGAGTTTTTGGAAGAATCAACTAAAAATTCCTTATTCCACATTTCTTGTTTCCTCGTTATCTTAACTTGTAGCATAAGGAGCTGTTCTGGGTGTTGTAGCAAATGCAGATTTTCCTTAAAAAACACCACTACTGCCAGAAGCCTTCAAAAAACAAAATTATAGGATTAAAAAACCCCAATTCCTGCACTCTGGCAGGTGGTGCACATAAAGGGAGAGGGAGTGGGGCTGTCTGGCTCAGAATCCCTCTCCTCTGGAGCTGAGCTTCCTTGGATTCAGCACAGGCTTCTCCATCATTCCAGGAGTCCCTGGGAGTGTCATTTCTCCCTCTCTTCCCTACACTTCCAATTTTGTCTGATTGTTTTGGAGACATATTTTAAACCTGGGTTTATAATTGGTGTATTATTATTTACATGTATGTTGCATGTGTGTTCCTCACAAGGTTTTTCTCTGATTGTTTCAAATAGAGTCAGTGGTGGCTTTTTGAGGAAACAGTGCAAATAGAGGAAACAATCCCTCTAAATTACCAGGTGCCCTGAGGATTAAAGGGATTACTGTAGAGATGAAATTAAGAATAAAAAGCTTTTGGGCTCCTTGGAGAGGCAGAGGAGATGTTCAGGAAGAGGGAGGGAGAGGGGACCCTGCTGTGCTGCTCCTCTTCCTTGGGATACAGGAGTCCTTTTATTTACCATGTTTGATCCACTTCTGTCATAGAAAGAACTGTTTCCTCATCTTGTTGCCCCATTAAAAGGATCTGGGTTTGTTTCATTTCTCCAATTTACTCCCTTTTGTGTGGTAGAAATAAAGAATTCCTACTCAACATGTAGGTGTTTTCCATTTCCTCAGCTTGATTTTTACAGCAGTTCAGATCCTGTGCCTGTCCCCACTCTCTGTTCTCCTGGGCACAAAGCTCATATGTTAGTGGGAAAAAAAATTCTTCACAGGTTTCCAGCATGAGAGAAGAGAAAGAAATTAGCTGGTTTAATTGTTGCAACTTTATTTTTAGTTCTCTCCAGCAAGGAAAGGAACAACACGATACCTCACCTCCACTGGTGCCGACGGAACAATCTGTTTCTGGCAGTGGCATGCCAACACCATGAAATTCAAGTAAGGCTCCTCACTGAATTGCAGTTATTTTGACTCAAGGAGGGATTTATTTTGAGTTTTGGCCTGGAGAGGAATGCTGAGATAATGAAATAAGGGCTTTTACCTGCTCAGTGAACTGGTGTGTGGGGCAGGGAGCACTTGGTGTGGGGATTCTGTGGGGTTGGAACCCAGAGGGGAGGCAGAGATTGGGGTTGTTGTTTCTGGGTTTGTGCCTTGCAGGACAAAGTTGAGGAAGAACTGCCAGATTTTATGTTTAGGAATAAATCCTTGTCCAAAATGTAAAGTCAGAATTATTTTGCTTTTGATCAGAAGAACACACATCTGCAGATGTCACCAAACCCATATTTAATAAGGAGGAAATGCTGTCAGCAGGATGGTTTGGCAGGTTCTGTTTTAAGTAGATCTGAATTGGTGAGTGGCAAGATAAATCAGTTAAAGAGTCTTCAATTTAGAGAGTTAGGGTTTTCTTATTAAACTAAGGAAGAAAATCCCTAAAATGAAATGTTCTAGCAGACTTAGGGGAGAATTAAGATGCCATTTGATTTGGGATGAGCACACTGGCCTCCCCTGAGCTGCAGGGACCTGCTTTTGTTGACTAAAGCAATGCAAATTAAAAGTGTTGTGTTGTTGCACGCAGGGATCGTCCTGTAAAGTTTGCTGAGAGGTCCAGGCCTGGTGTCCAGATCTCCTGCTCTTCCTTCAGTTCAGGTACATGTCCAGAGCCAGGGATTCCTGCTTTGTAGTCCTATTTTGTATGTTTATATTTTTTATTTTTACAAAGAAAAGTATTCCTGTGTCTTATATGTTTATCTTTTTTGTATGTTTGTATTTTTACATGGAAAATTTCACTTGAAATTTGCTTTTTGAAATGGAGAGCTCTTGCAGAGCCACATTCTTTTCTTCAAACCAGAAACAACTAAACCCATTTCAAATGCAATACATAACACAACAGTGCCCTTTTTGGTCAATATTGTAAAGAAATTGCAATGAAAGTAAAATAGAAGAATTATATTTTATCTTTTTTGTTATTATATTTATATTATAGAATATAAACACTTTTAAACACTTTTTCATCACAATGAAAAAGTTCATATTAGGGAAACTGAAAGGGGCAAACAATAAGATGGAATTGATTTGGCTTTTAAGTGCAAACAATCACTTAATAAGATGGAATAGATTTGGCTTTTAAGTATAATTTTGTAGATAAATGGAATATATTCTCAAAGGTGTTGGCCAGCCTGTGAAAATGTGTTCCTTGAGGAGCTTCCCTTCAATTCCTCAATACAATTCCTGATCCAACACCAATTTCTCTGATTTGTGTCAGAACCGAAAACACCCTTCAGTGTCTTATTTTCTATTTCCCAATTCACATTGAAACGTTCTGTTTGAGCCCAGTTTGCTGCTTTGCCAAGAGGGCAGCAAACTGAGGGCCCCAGAGGTGAGCTGGGTTGTTCCTTGGCTGACTGTGCCCCCTGGCACAGGTGGGATGTTCATTGCCACGGGCAGCACCGACCACGTCATCAGGATTTACTACCTGGGCTCCGACTCCCCGGAGAAGATGGCAGAGCTGGAGTCACACACGGTATGACCCCCCCAGCAGGGAGCAAAGCTTCCCCCAGCTCCAGGGCCTTGGCTTCTCTGCCTCCTGCTTCATTTAGGAACTCCAGAATTTATTGGGCTCTCAGCACTGGGGTGTTTAAATGCCTGGAAGTTTGTGGGGATGGTGATTTGTAAGTGCGTCTGAGGCGAGAGGTCTGTGCAAAATGTGCTCTGTGTGTTTCATTCCCCTAAAGAAGTGAGGGGTTTGGTGGTTTTCCCATTTTCTTAAAACAAATCTGGGTTGGAATGAGGAATTAAAGCAATTTTAATGCAGAATGTAATGTTTTTCTTATTAAATTTATTGCTGAGTGTTTAGCTTCAGTTATGACCACAAATCCACATAGCAAGAAAAACAAAGTCAGGTTTTAGAGTGTGCAGTCAAAGTTTGGATCAGAATGGTCATTTCATTTAGAAAATAAAGCTTAAAACCACCTTTTTTTTTCACGTAGTGCAGGAGAGTTCCCATAAAAATTCAAACTTCCCACCTTATCAGCATTTTATGGACTAAGCCAGAGTCTAAAGGGACTCACTGAACTGCAGTGGGAGTCTTGGGTGTCCCATTTCAGTCTCCAAACCATCACAACTAACAAATACTTTGCTTCCAAAAGAAAAGAATGTTTTCTGTATTGAGCAGGTTTGGAAGGAGCTTTAATTCCTTTAATTTCTTTAAGTCCACTCTTAATCCTGCAGGCAACTGGCAGCCCAGCCCTAAAACAAATCCTAAAGGGGTTGTCAGGAGCTGGGGACATCAGTGGGAGTAAGGATACAAGTGCCTGGAGCCAGCACAAGAATTTAGCAAATTAAACAAAGGCAAACTCATGTCTAAAACATGTAATTTGTTTCTCTATGATCTTTAAGTGAGAACAAAGCCATAGTTTGCCTTTCTTGGGTTAAATTTTTGATGCACTTTACTGCTAGGTCTAAAAAACCACATGAAACCTCCCCCCCTTGGAAGTTTTCTGTTTGGGTGTTTAACACAGTGAGGCTGGGGAGGTTTGAGCTTTAAATACAACTTTGCTGTACTGGAATTGTAAAACTATATTGCAGGGGGGAGATAGAATTTGCTAAATAAGAACTGATCATTAAGAACTTTTGAGGGTGAGTGTTGCAGCCTTCAGAGCCCTGACTGCTGTTTCCCTCTGCAGGACAAGGTGGTTGCAGTGCAGTTCTGTAACAACGGGGACAGGTGAGTGCCTGTCCTGCCATTTGCACCTGACACTGGTGGGCTTTGGCTTCCCAAAGAACATTCCATGGAAAACTTGGCACAGCAGGGAAATCCCCCTGGGCTCTGCTGAGTCCTGGACAAATCATTGAGGGGTGTTGCAAGATGTGTGTCATGTCCACAAGCTGCAGCTCGTTGTCCTCTGCTGTAACAACAAAAACATTCTGTAATTATGTTTTTAATTGTTTTTTTTCTTTAAAATAGCAAATTGGAAACCAAATCTTGTGTCCTTTTCTGTAACCCTGTCTCAGTTCCCAGGTAACTCCCACAGAGGGGAGTAAGAGCACTGTAGTAAATGTATTTTACAGGAAAAGCTGGAGCTTGGTGGAGATGTTTTTATCCCAGCTTTTGCTCCTGTTTCCTTCTTGTGCTGGGCAGGAGGTTTGAGGGATGTGTGGAAGGAGGAGCCTTCCAAACTGCAGCTTTGCACCTGGACTTGGAGATCTTTGCCACATGAGGTTCTGTGGGAATGTGGTGGTGTCATTGTGCCACCAGGTCCTTCCAAGCCACGTCAGAGGGTCACAGAGTCACTGGAAATGACATGCTGTGCTGGTGCTTTGAATGGCAAAGTAGTTTCCTTTTTATTTTAATCTAAAGAAGGAAAAATAAGAAGAAAATAAACTTGTCACAAGCGTTTTTAAACTGTTTCTCATCACAATGAAAAAATTCAGATCAGGGAAACAGTAAAGGTGAAACAATAAATTGGAATAGGTTTGCCTTTGGAGTGTAATTTTCAGTAGAAATGGAATATGCTTTTAAAGGTGTCGGCCAGCCTGTGAAAATGTATTATTGAGGAGCTTTTTTCCAATTTCTCAGCAAAAATGATGTCTGTGACACTGATGGCCAAAGACTCTGATGTGGTTAAATACATTTGCTGGATGCTTGGAATTTTTAAACAAGGAGGAGTTGGAAAATTAAAATATTTATGTTCAGCTTCACAGACAGAGCTACCTACGTGTAAATTTGGCTCCTTCCCTCGGTGTCTCCACCCCCTCCCTGAGTTAATGTATTCTGATTTCTGCCAGACTCCTGGCACAGCTCCTCTTGCTTTTGCTGCCACTCTGAGCTGCTCCAGGGATTTGCTGATGTCATTAAAAAGGGAATGTGCAGCTCGTATGAATTATGGCATTGAAGTCATTCCAAGGCCATCTGCCTGCTGGAGCCAAATGTAATTATTGGTGTAAACTCCTTGGTACAATATCTGACATGAAAATGGGAACCTCACGAGGAGGAGAAGTAGAGATACCCAGGTGCACACTCCAAGTGTGTATATTTATAGAGATATCTTTGTGTACATGTGGGTTTTACCCCATCCTCAGTCAGAATTTCATGGCTCTTTGTCTCTTTGCCCCACAGCTTAAGGTTTGTCAGTGGAAGCAGAGATGGAACAGCAAGAATCTGGCACTACCATCAGCATGACTGGAAGAGCCTGGTCCTGGATATGGCTACTAAAATGACAGGGTAGGGCAAAGCAAGCACAACACCCTCCTGGCCACATTTACATGCAAACCAAACCCTCCATCCCATTGAACACTGGTTATTTGCTGCCCTTTGGAGTTCATTTCAGGGCATGGGTTTTGTGTATTGAAAATGCCATGGCACTCTCTGTTAATTTAGACAGTAATTAGCACACCCCCCCCTCAAAAATACTAATACATTGTTGTTTTCTTACCTACAGTTGGGGAATATTTGGTATTTTACATATGAAGTAAGAAAATCAAACAGTTTAAGGCACAGAAGGAGGTTTTAGTAGAACCCATATGCTAATATACATATCCAGACTGTTTCTTAATGTTGTATTTCTTCCTTAATTTTCCAAGTAAGTGGTGAAATGTGGTGTTTTGGTTCTCAGGTTCAATTAGGGTTTCAAGTTTTGCTTTCTGAGATCCTCAAGTGACTTCTGTAAGTGCCTTGTAATTGGATATGCACAACAATGAAGAGCAGAAATCCATTAGGCATTTGCTTTGCAGAATTCTCTATATTTCATATGGTTACATTTGCAATGTTTGCTGTCAGAGGTGTGATTTGGATTTATTTAGCAGGTTGCTGCTCTCTCTGGAGTTTATTGATATTGGTGACTGATAAATGTCTTGTAAGGAAAAAGCTTAATAGATCTGAATAGCTTGGAAAGAAGAATTGGGGTAGGTGAGGATGGTGGCTTAAGAACAGAGGAGAAAATGTCCTTTGCAAGGACACAGAGCTGTCTAAATCCCAGTGGCACTGAGTATTTCCTGTTCTCACCACCACAGGGCCATCCTTCATTCTGCTGCCTTAGCCACAGTCACAGTCACATCCCTCCTGCCTGAATTCCACCCTGAATTAGCACTGTTGAGTGTTCCCATGTGCACTTACTGATTTATTCCTTTCTCACTTATTGATTTCCCCAGAAACAACGTGGCATCTGGGGAGGACAAGGTGACGAAGCTGAAGGTGACCATGGTGGCCTGGGATCGATACGATGCCACCGTCATCACTGCAGTCAACAACTTCCTTCTCAAAGTGTGGAACTCATCCACAGGGCAGCTTCTCCACAGCCTAGCTGTGAGTAACATTCCAGGGGGGAATGCCACGTGGATATGCTTCAGCCCTGAGATGATTTGAGGCTAAACTGCATCAGCATTCCCCCTGAAGAGGAGTGCTTGATCCAGCTGTCCCCTGGTGTATCCTGGGGAAAGGAGCTGATGGCCAAAATCCTGGTGATTTCTGGCTGACAAGGAGCCCTTTGGAAGCTCCATTTGTGGCCTGATTTCTCCTTCCTCCCCATCTCAGCAGTGCTGGGCTGCAGTCAGGGCAGTGACAGTGCCAAACCTCTGGCAGGAGTGTTGTCCAAGCACGACTCCAATCTCATGCAGTAAATCCAGCTGGTCCCTGACCTGAGATGTCCTCACACCAAGCTCCAGCAGGTTTGGAGATCCCCCGTGGAGAGACACCACTTCCTTTTGCCCTGCTGTCGTTGCAGGGTCATGATGATGAAGTTTTTGTTCTGGAGGCTCATCCCTTTGACCAAAGGATTGTGCTGTCGGCGGGTCACGATGGGAATATCTTCGTTTGGGATATAGACAAGGGAACCAAAATCCGCAATTACTTCAACATGGTGAGAAGCATCAAGGAGTTTTGGGGGGTGTTCCCACTTTTGTAAAGCTGCTCTTGAGACAAAAACAGATTCCAGTACACACCTACAGAGCCAGAAGAGGTCTGAGGTCTTTGGAGTGGGCTTGCCCTGTGTGTGCTGTGCACATAAAGGACAGATTTCCAGGGGGATGTTTCAGAACATGCATTAAAATCGTCCTGGAATTTCAGGACAAGGAGAAAATGTGAAGTTTTACTGTGGCGTTCAGTTTAATAAAGAAAAGTGCAAATCAGTCTTGAGTGAGGTGAGAAATTGCAGAGTGAGGGTTAAATACGTGTTGGAGCACAGGTGAAATGTTTATAGAAATGCTCTTATAATGAATATCTGGTTGTGAAGGGAATGTTCTGTGCTTGATCCAGATTGAGGGCCAAGGCCACGTAGCTGTTTTCGATTGCAAGTTCTCACCAGATGGGCAGCATTTTGCCTGCACAGACTCTCATGGACATCTGCTACTATTTGGTTTTGGATGCAATAAATATTATGAAAAGGTGGGTTGTATGAATTTTAAACCCTTCCCTCTCTTGACCTGATTTTGTCTTAGAACTGTTTGTTTTACAATTTATTCCCTCAACCTACCTCAGACAAAATAATAATTAGATCATGAAGGGGTTGCTTTTTACCTGAACCAGAGAGATTTGGACAAGGGAATCTCAGACAGGGGAGCAAAGCATTAACTTCTCTCTGTTCACCTCTGCTGGCCTACTTAGCATGGAATTTCTGCAGCAGGCCTTGGTAATGAACCACATTTGTGGTTGGAATCTGTTCTCTGTCATAACATTCCTTGTGCTGCTCCTGAGTGCAGGAGTTGTGGTTTATGGGGATGGGAGCCATTCCAGGGCAGCCAGACAGCTGCAAATGGCCATTGATTTATTCCCTGAATTGCTTTCCTTTCAGATTCCAGATCAGATGTTCTTCCATACGGATTACAGGCCTCTGATCCGGGATGCCAATAACTACGTGTTGGATGAGCAGACCCAACAGGCTCCCCATCTGATGCCTCCTCCTTTCCTGGTGGATGTGGATGGAAATCCTCATCCCACGAGATTCCAGCGCCTGGTCCCAGGGAGGGAGAATTGCAAGGATGAGCAGCTCATTCCTCAGCTGGGCTATGTGGCTAATGGTATTCTGTCTCCTCCTCATGAATAACACATGTGTGGCACAGGACTCCAGCTCCATGGGCTGGTGCTGCAAGCATTTAGAAATCAGGGGTTTCAATGCAGTGTGGAGGTAGAAGAGGAGAATGGGGTGGGTTTGTGGCATGAAGGAAGTGTCTGGGTTCACCCTGACTAGAGACAGGGTTATTCCAAATTCTGTGGACTTCTCAGGTGCTTAAAGCATTGTCCCATTAACCTCAGTGTAACTGGGGGTGTGAGGAAAGGACCAGGAAGGTGAGAAAGACATGGAAAAAAAACAGGGGGTTTTGTTCTTCTAGCCATAAACTTTTGCAAAATGCTGATCTCCAGAAAAGACCTTCCATTTTTACCTACTGGAGCTGAATTTCTTTCTGCAGTTTCTAAGGCTTTGTGTTTATGTTTTACATGTGGTCTGAAGGTTTAGGTTTTTATTGTAACTTCTCTTCTAAACTTTGCCTCCCTTTATTCCATGAGAGCAGAAAGGCAGCTGGTGATCAGATGTTCTGCAGAGCAGACAAATAGTGGTGCAGAGTTTTAAATGAGATTGTTCCATGGTGTTTAGTAAAACATAAATCAATCATTTTACAAAAGAAATTAATTTGTAACAGAAATGAATCATTTTGAATTTGTGGCTTTGTTCTTGCCAAGGTGATGGTGAAGTGGTTGAACAAGTCATCGGGCAGCAAACCAACGACCAGGACGAGAGTATCCTTGATGGAATGATCAGGGAGCTGCAGAGGGAACAAGATCTGAGACTGATTAATGAAGGAGAAACTCCTCCAAACCCTCCACTCAACAGATCCCACTCTGTCAATGGAGGTCAGTGTCCTGCCTGCTCTGCAGCAGTTCTGTCCTTGAGCACAGCAGGTACTGAGCACAGGGTGTTACTGTGCCTTGGAGGGTGCTGTGCTCTCCTCTTTGGGCCATGTTACCCTGGGGGGAGCAGCTGGATATTCCCTGGATTCCCACACAGGAATTGCAAGTTGAAGGTGCAGCTCAGGGCACACACTGGGCTATATCTGATTACAGATATTGGACTGGAACTATTCCTGTTACAAACCGTTTTCCTAAAAACTGAACATAAAATTCACTTGTCTTGTCTTGATATCAGTGCAGAGATGATACTTCCTAACTGCACAATGTCAAAATACCAGTGTATAATTAGAGGCTGTCAGGGAACAGTGTTGTGACAGACTAATGGTTTCCTGCTGCAGCGGAAGGCTGAGCATCAGTGTTAATAAAATAAACATGTTGCTCTGTCTTAGTGTTTCCTTAGAAAGCTTGAGATTGTTCTCCTGCTAAGTGTTCTGCTACTGTGATTTTATTTTTAATACACAAAGTGATTAAAAATTTAAACCCGACTCAGTCAGATGTGAGCAGCTGAGGGAGTGCAGCTGATGGAAGGGGAGCAGATGCTGAGGACTTGAGCTGCAAGTCATCCTGAGCCTTGGAAAGCTCCACAGCTGCTAATAAATTAGTTCTAGGTGAAGTGAATGATTGCACATGTTTGAAGTAGATTTCCTGGAAAAGCTCAGTAGGGTTTGGACTGGAAGTTGCCTGTGTTAAAATTCAAGAAGGAATATGAAAAGTAGCAGTGTGAAATCCTGCAAGTACATTGGATTGGTATGTCAAGAAGGGCGTGTAGGAGGCACCTTCACCTCACACAAAGCCTTTTCTGTTACTTAGGATAGGCTGGTGTGTTGTGCAGTCCAATTCCCATCTTATTTATGTGTCCCTGTAGTTGTACAAAGGAATGTCCAGATATGAATGGTAGGGAAATTAAAGCAGTTCCCTTTTAGAGCTTGCACTAATCAGTGACTTTGGTACATGGTCACTCAGCTGATGTAGCTAATTAGAGTCTGTATAAAGTATTTAAATAGCCAAATATTTTTATGCAGGTTTGCACTACCAGAAATTGCAATGTGATCATGTGGTTGACAATATTTAAACATGTGGGATTTGTGCTGAAGAGCTAAACAAGGACAGCGATTCCTTTGTTAGCAGCTTTTCTGTCCCTTTGCTGCCTGAGGTGTGTGTTTCCACTGTGTGGTGCCTCCTGATGAGAAGGCCAGAGCAGTGCCCAAGGCACAGTAATAAGAATTTAAAGCCACAGAACAAGTGGAGATACAACAGAAACTTTGACCCTTGCAGCAGTCTTGTTTTAGATGTCAACCTCATCTCTTCTTGTCCCATGGAATTTAAGAGTCAGGATTTTAGAGCCTTTAAGCAGTTGA
Source organism: Campylorhamphus procurvoides (assembly GCA_013396655.1). Classification (NCBI taxonomy): domain Eukaryota; kingdom Metazoa; phylum Chordata; class Aves; order Passeriformes; family Dendrocolaptidae; genus Campylorhamphus; species Campylorhamphus procurvoides. The sequence goes on along the minus strand of WBMV01006565.1, from coordinate 59,168 downwards.
GAGACTTTGATTTGAAGGTCACTTTTGTGCCATTAAAACTTTTCTCATGGTTTGTATTTCTCTGTTTGCTTCAGGTATCTCTGGGATACCTCAAGCCAGGGAGATGTTCCGTCACTCAGCACACAAAAAGGTTCATCTGGGGCAAAAGCCACTTCATGTAGAATAAGTGCTGATTATTGCCCAAAAAGAATCTTTGTGTGATCCATCCTTAAGCTTTAAATTGGAGATTAGATATTGGGAAGTTCTTCCCTGTGAGGGTGGGCAGAGAAGCTGTGGCTGCCCCATCCCTGGAAGTGTCCAAGGCCAGGTGGGACAGGGCTTGGAGCACCCTGGGCTGGTGGAAGGTGTCCCTGCCCATGACGGGGGGCGGAACGAGACGATTATTCCATTCCCTTCCACCCCGACCCAACGGTGACCCCAGTGAGTGACCCACGACCCAAACTGACGTCCCTGGTGGTTCCTGGAAGTGAAGAGGTTGTTTTTGCCTCCTGCAGCCCTTCGCAGCCCGGGGCTGGACGTGGCCTCTCCCCCCAACGTGGGGCTGCGGCGCAGTGGGCAGATCGAGGGCGTGCGGCAGATGCACCACAACGCGCCCCGCAGCCAGATGGCCACCGAGAGGGACCTCATGGCCTGGAGCAGGAGGGTCGTGGTCAACGAGCTCCCTCCGGGCATCAGCAAGTAAGAGGCTGAGTGAGCCAGGGGCTAAAGGGTTCAGTTGGGTAGTATTTAATCCACAGTCCTGAAAGGATTTTTGAGGAATGCGTTGGCGTTGGGGGGTTTGGTGGGTTGGGTTGTTTGGAATGTTAGGGTTAGAGTGGGGAGTTGAGAAGGTGGGATGGGTTGTTTAGAATGTTAGGGCTAGAGTGGGGAGTTGAGAAGGTGGGATGGGTTGTTTGGAATGTTAGGATTACAGTGGGGAGTTGAGAAGGTGGGTTGGGTTGTTTGGAGTGTTAGGATTAGAGTGGGGAGTTGAGAATAGTAAATCCTTCCTTTCAAAACTCTTCAGTAGTTCAAATATCATATTTCCTTGAATCTTTAATCAAAAAAAACCCCAGGAAAATAATTTTAATTCATTCCAGTTTACTTGAAAATAATTATGAACGCTCAGCTAATGAGTTTGCTTCCTTAAGTTGTGATTTCAGGAGTGAATGGGTGGGTGCTGCTTGTGCACAGGTTTCTAGAGCAACAGAACAGTATTTTAAGGTGTATATTAATGAGGTTGTCGAGTTATATGATGAGTTACTGAATAAAAGAGATGTTTCTTGTGTGTAATTAATTAGGGTCCAGGAAGAATGTCGAGCTGCCAAAGGTGAAATAGAAATTAGTTTATACACTGTTGAAAAGAAGAGAAAGCCATCCCACACCTTGCAACGGGTGAGTTAAAGCACTAAATGAGACCAAAAGAAAGAAACAAACCAATTTTATTCAATTATTTAGAAGATCAATACTCCTAATTGTTTCTTTGGCTCTGTCTTCCTTCTGTAACTGTGATTTGTCTGTCTGTATTATGTAAATAGTGGTAAATCTCTGTCCCTGAGGCTTCAGTGGTGGGAGGGTGCTGGGAAAGGGAAAGAGCAGAGCCATGGTGGGTTTTCAGTTTGACTTGTGGAAGGTGGGGATGATCCTGTGCAGGGCTAAGGGTTGGACTCTTGTGATCCTGGTGGGTCCCTTCCCACTCAGCATATCCTGGGATTCTGTGAAAACAGGGGAAGGTTAGAGATGCCACACCTTTGTTAGTGGCTGGAATTAGGATATGGACAGATTGCAGGAGTTTTATAGATAGAATTGTATTTCCATAACGTCCTTTGGAGGGGCTGCTACTTTAGGATGCAGAATTGACCCCGAACCAAAAACCAACCCCCCACCCTGGGACTGGCACCCAAACGATGCCCTCTGCAGGGGTGATGGCACGGCCACTGATGTCTGTAGCTGGGATGATGCCACCCTGAGCATCCCTAACACCTCTGTGCCCTCTCTGTGCCCTGGCAGAGCGAGTTCCCCGCGTGCGGCGGGCGCTCCCTGCGCCGGACCCAGCGCAAGCGGCAGCACGCCTACCACACCCGCTCGGCCATGGAGCACGGCCCTGGCACTGCCCGCCCACCCTGCGCCCGCCCACCTGCCTCTGCCAGCTCCTCCGAGGTGGGTGGGCACGGGGCAACTGCTGCCTGGGGTCAGGGGGGGAGAGGGGGTCCCATGGGGGGGAACCACGGGCGTGCTGGAGTGGGTTGTGTCGAGCCACGCTCCATCCTGGGGTTCACACAGGGATGGAGAGTGGTGTTGGTCATTGAGATTGGCCAGGGAAGAGCTTAAATAGACCACGTTCAATATAATTCCTTTTTCTGGAGGGAGAGGCTGAACACTGTGGCTTTGGCAATGCATTGAATGCACAGAACAGCTGGAAAAATTGGGTACTTGGCACTGAAATTCATAACTCAAACACCTAAATAAGAACTCAGTTGATGGTTCTGATAGAATTAAAATTCACAGCTGTTTCTGTAGGAGTTACAGTAGAGCATATAGTACAAGAATAAATATACTATAGTATGCAATTATATATAAAGGACAAAAAGGAAAAATTGTAATATTAATACATAGAAATTGTCTGCTTCATATATAGGGATTATATAATCACATAGTGTGATATTAATTAAGAAACAGAAAGAAATTGTGGACTTACTTATTTAAAGTTAAACCAACCCTTACATACAAAGTTTTCCTTGGGTGACACAACTTGCATGTACACAAAAATGGTATATTTTACAGCTGGCCCAAAGTGACCCCTTGTTCTGTTTCTCACACAGGAAGATGAGACTGTTGGCACAAGTGATGCCTCCATGGATGATCCCGTGGCAGCTTGGCACAGTGACAGCAGTTCCAGGTACCTTCACTGGGCTCTAAACTGGTCATACTGGTTTGTTATGGGATTTAGTTAAGACAGTTGATATTGTGATACTCAGACTTCATTTTGAAGACTGATTTTTTTCCCCAGTTCTTCATGAAACTTTTTATATTGTGGGGTTTTTTTGTTTTGATTTTCCTTCAGTCAAAAGCAGTTTTGAAAGACCATTTGTAGGAAAATGCTATATTTAAGAACTGCTTGAAAAAATCAAAGCCAGTTTGTCACACAAATCCTGTGTGTGTGTTATTTGGTGTTCAAGAAGTCAGAACTGGATTTTTAGGTTCAGTGCTTGGCCTTTGAGTGCACTGTGTGAAAAACTGAGTTTTCTGCTCTCTTTCTTACGACTTCTTATCATGTCCAGTGATTCATCCAGTGAATACTCAGACTGGACTGCAGATGCTGGGATTAATCTGCAGCCCCCAAAGAGACAAACCAGGCAGGCAGCTCGGAAGATCTGTAGCAGTTCTGAGGATGAAAACACCAAGGGAACAAAAGGACTGGAGCCAAAGCGAAGGAAACTGAAACAGCCTAGGAAAAAGGTCAGCATTTTGGAAGTTTTTAGTGTCTTTTGTGCCTTATGGATATAACTTTGGCTTTTTAGTGGTTGTTTTCAAAGTAATGTTCACAAACAAGTGTATCAGAAGAAAGAAGCTGCAGAGAGCCCAGCAATGGTAGTGCCAGATTTGATTGATTGTTTCCTGTGACACGGATGGGCTTCCCTGTTTCACACAGGTGGGGATGTTTGCTCCCAGGTTTATGCTCTTCCTGCAGTTGGGTTTACTCCAGGGTGGTTTGGGGAAATTATAATGGATCTGTATTATATCTATACTGTCAGATCCTTTTTTCCTGCTATTTGTAAAAAAATTATTTTATTTTACTTTATTTTAGGTATATTATCATAGAACCACAGACTGGTTTGGGCTGGAAGGGACCTTAAAATCCATCTCATTCCACCCCCCTACCATGGGCATTTTAATGAATTTATGAACATTTTAATTTTCTCTTATATTTATAATAAACATGTCTCATTCCCTACTGTTTAGTGGAGGTTTGGGAAGGCTGACATCCCAGTGTTTCCTTTGCTTTATATCTCTCACGTGCAGTAACTGCTGTGTGATCAGTTTTTCACATATTCCGCCACAGCAATCAGTTGTATTCTGAATATTTTATTAATTGTATTCTAACTATTATATTAATGGTGGTCAAAACATTGTATTAATTGTGTTCTAAATACTATATAATCCAGAAACCCAGTGGCCTGCTGTCCCTGGAGGGGGAGCCCAGTGAGGAATGGCTTGCTCCCCAGTGGATCCTGGACACCATTCCCCGGCGCTCCCCGTTCGTGCCCCAGATGGGAGATGAGGTACTGCCTGCAGCAATTCCCACCTTCCCCAGGGGCTTGGGCAGCTGGGCCTGGGCAGGGCTGTGGCAGCCACCAATACCTGCAGTGAGCTGAGCTCAAAACAGGCAGGTTGTTGTTTGCACACACAGTTCCTGTGTCCCTTTTCTGCACTGGTGACTTGGGAGTGGCAGGAAGAGCTGGTTGTGCTTCTTCACCTGCATGTGTCTTAATGGCCCTGATGTTAAAGCACAGAGCAGGTGCTAGTCTGGGGGTTGATACAGATATTTTTAACTAGAAGAGTGTTTTATAATGAAATATAAATAAGTGTGCAATATGCTCTCATCCCTGAGGCCTGATGTGTTCATAGAAATTGTTGCATGAACAGGAAGAGACTTACCAGTAATTTCCTCTTTTGTTCTCTTAATTTTCTCTTTTTTTCCCTTTTAAGATCATATACTTTAGGCAAGGCCATGAAGCTTATGTGAGGGCAGTAAGGAAAGCCAAAATTTACAGTATTAACATGCAAAAACAACCATGGAACAAAATGGAACTCAGGGTAAGTCAAAGAAATACTTCAAGAGCTGAGTGTCCCTGTAATGTTAAACTGACACCAAAAACCAGCGTGAAAACTATGAAGAATTGCTTTAAAATGTTAACATCAAAGTTTAAAATGTAAATATTAAGTCTTTACATCTGTTCAGGTCCTGGCTTTGGACCTGGTTCCCAGGGATCACTTTCCACACAACTGATTTATATTTAACCCTCAGACCCCACCACTCCCAGGCTGTTTGTAGTTCTCCCACCACTCTACAGTGACCTCAACATTTGTGTCCCAGTTCTTGTTTTCAATGCTGTGCTAAGAAGGCAGAAATTGTGGTGTAAACACACAAAAGTGTGTACAAACTCTGGGTCTTGCTCTGACCCTGAGGCCCCCCATGGTTTATCCAGTGGTGCCATACTTTTTCCTTCTTTACTCCCAATTTCCTATGAAGAGAAGAGCCCACAGGTGTGTCACTATCCATGTATGGATATGCCAGGGGTTCTATTAGTGGAAATCATGGCTTTACTGCAACAATACCCACATACCAGGCCTAGGTATTCAGTGATTCCAGCTGTAATTTTCCAAGGCATCATCAGCTTGGAAGGAAGAGGAAATAGCATTTCACTTAGGATAGAGTTTGACAGGATGTGAACATAAAGGCTATTGTGGAATTTCTGTTTTAAGAGGAAGAATTTCCTTTTCTCCCCCTGTACAAGAGTGAGGGGCCCTGGGTTAGGGGTAAACTTTGGGGCCATCAGTGGTTTTGTTCCTTAGAACCTTGTTACAGAAGTTAAATAATTTGGGGGAATCCTGTTCACCAGTCTGCCCAGGGGATGAGCATCTTACACCTTCCTGGTTCTTGGTTTTAAAGTGCCAGTGATTGATTTTTACTATTTGGAAAAGAAAAACTTATGGGTGAAGTTACCTGGGCTGTAGAGTAGAAATACTGGTTTATATTAATATTTCATACTTTCAAATGGATGTTTAAGCAAGTTAAAATAATGCTGTTCCATATTTATTGATAACTAGGAACAAGAATTTGTGAAGACTGTAGGAATTAAATATGAGGTTGGGCCTCCCACACTCTGCTGCTTGAAGCTTGCATTCCTGGATCCAATCACAGGCAAAATGACAGGAGAATCCTTTTCCATAAAGTAAGTCCCTGGAATGCTGATGCCATTCTTCAAGAGTTCTTGTAGTGTGGAAACTTCTCCCTCCTTTCTTGTGCAAGGCATGAATTATTATTCCAAATGCATGGAGTTTGAGGACTGTGTTGTGCACTGAAAACTGTGTTTCTGGGTAATAGAAACTTTGTTTGTCTGATTTCCTGAAGGTACCATGATATGCCAGATGTTATTGACTTCCTTGTGCTGCATCAGTTTTATAATGAAGCCAAAGAAAGGAACTGGCAAATAGGTGACTACTTTTTTTCCACTTTCATATGTTTTTGCAGCATTTCTGCAGCTGTTTAATGGGTTGCAAGGTCTTTATTACATGATGTAAAGGACTGTACACTCATGTTATTATCACAGAATGTGCTGGGTTGGAAGGGACCCACAAGGAGTCCAACCCTTAGCCCTGCACAGGAGCCTCCCCAGAGTCACACCACAGCATTACAGAGGTCATTGGAAACTTTTATTTGATGTTTGCTGCAATTCCTGTAGCAGAGAAAAAAAAAGATAGGAGAGAAACTGTCCCAAAACTGTGAGAGCAGAAGAATCTGCTGATCTGTTGTGAGTTGAGGCGTGGAGGCAGCTCTGAGTTAATTCCTAGAGATGCCCAAGTCCTCCCTTTAGGGCTCCCTTCCTGTGGTGCAGGATGTAAGTGGTGCATTGATGAAAGGTGGGGTTGTTTCCCCAAAAATGCTGCTGGGCAGCTGTTGGTGGCTGTGCTGAGTGGGTGCTGTGCCCTGCAGGGGATCGATTCCGCAGTATCATTGACGATGCCTGGTGGTTTGGGACAGTGGAGAGCCAGCAGCCCTTCCAGGCAGAGTATCCTGACAGCTCCTTCCAGTGCTACAGTGTCCAGTGAGTATCCCCATGTTTTACATGCAACTCAAGTGTCACCTCAGGCACCAGGACCCCTTTTGCCATTTAAATACATAACCAGCCACTTGGTTTACCTGTTTAATTTTGAATTTATTTCTGACGCAGCTTCTGGTGTAAAGAGCAGTGCAGTGACTGTATAGGAGGGGAAATAAGGACTTGGGATGTCTCTGGTGACAGGGCTTGTTCCTGGCAGAATGACCTTTCTGGGTTAAATCTGGTAAAGATCAGGTGGATTGTTATAATCAGCTCTATCTTGTGTATTTGAATGTATTTTTTTTAATAGCTGGGACAATAATGAAAGAGAGAGGATGAGTCCATGGGACATGGAACCAATCCCAGAAGGAAGTAAGTGTGTGTTGAATTCGTGTCCCTGTACAAAGTAAGCATCTCTTTGCCACTGCTGGGACTCACTGCCTGTGGGATTCTCCCTTTGCAGCTGCCTATCCAGAGGAGGTTGGTGCTGGAGTTCCTGTGACTCCTGAGGAGCTGACAGCTCTGCTCTACAAACCCCAGGAAGGAGAATGGGGGGCCCATTCCAGAGATGAAGAATGTGAACGAGTAATCCGGGGGATTGAGCAGCTTCTTTCCCTTGGTATGTTTGGAGAGAAAGGGTGGGAGGATTAAAAATACCAGTATATTAAGAATATCAGAATATCAGTGTGTGGTGGCACAGGACTGGGGAGTAGATGGGAAGGAGTGTTTGAGTATTTAAAATGTAAACTAAATTGCCAATAAGAGCCTTTTAAATTTCATATTTGTTTTCTTTTAGGTTATATTCTCTTTTTTTCCTGGGCCTTCACCTGATTTCTTTCAGTGGGGGTTCTCATAGGGTCATACCTAAATGTGAATGAGCAAAACATTGAATTAACCCCCTCAAACTACCCACAAATCCTCACTAGACATCCTCACCCCCAAATCCCCTGTAAATGGTTTGTAGCCATGGAATAGCACACTGATTTCAGTCCTGCCTGTGTTTACACCCAGGCCAGGTCTGTGCTCTTAGTTCATGTGGCTTGTTGTGTGTTCCTGTTGGAAGTGCCCTGTGCATGTTCCTTTCAGGGGCACGATTGGCTGCTGACACACAAACCTCAGCTGTGATACTGAAACAGGAGGTGCCTTTTCAAGGGTAGTAACAGATGGTACAAGAGCCAGAACTGTACCCTTTGTGCAATGACATTTCCAGCTGCAGATCTGGGTTCTTCTGCTGAGTTCCTAGAAAGAAAGCCCAGAAAGCATTAAAAGAAAATCTTGATACCTTCTAACACCCCTTTGGGGCATCTGAATATTCTTCTGGTCTTTGTCTTGCAGACATTTCCAATCCCTTTGCTGTCCCAGTGGACCTTAGTGCCTATCCCATGTATTGCACTGTCGTTGCTTATCCAACTGACCTCACCACGATCAGGAGGAGACTTGAAAACAGGTTTTATAGGTCAGTTGGCTTTGGATTTGTTTGTGCTACACTTCCTACAGCCCCATGGAGCACAGTCTTGAGCTGAATGGGCTGTAATGCCCCTTCAGCAACGGGAGAACAGCATAAGCTCAGGTCCTGTTTGGCCTTGGGCAAAGTGAGTGTTCCTGAAGAATGAATTCCTTTTGGCTGTGAAGGCCAAAGCTGGCATAGCTGGCTGTGGAGTGTTTGTTGAACACCCTGGGCCTCGTTCTGTGATGGAGGCAGAGTGTGTTTGCTTTGTTTCCATCCCTCCTGCCTTTCAACCAGAGGCTTTGCTTGTGTTGCACTCGCCAGAAATGGGCTAAATAATGCTGTAAAGTGGAAATCTCAGTTTTTCCAGTTAACCTGGGAATAAATAACATCCTGCTCAGGGAATAAATAACATCCTGCTCTTTTTTTCTCCCCTTTAAGGACCACCTGTTTCTCCTTGATCCGAATTACCAATTCCTTTTTTTTCCTGAAGAATCCTCCTGATCTCAGAAGGAAAACAATGCACAGCTTCCTCTCCATCCCATCCCTGTCATTTTCTGTGTTCTCAGGAGAATCTCTGCACTGATGTGGGAGGTCAGATACATTGAACACAATGCCAGGACTTTCAATGAGCCAGACAGCCCCATAGTCAAAGCAGCCAAAATTGTGACAGACGTCCTGCTGCGCTTCATTGGGTAGGTTTGGCCTCTGCAGCCCCCCCAGCCTCGAGCTCCTCAGAGACCTCACAGTTTATCTTGGTTGTGCCCTTGTCCTGCAGAGATCAGAGCTGCACTGACATCTTAGAGATCTACAACAAGGTGAAAGCAGAAGACCTGAGCAGCACTGATGAAGAGGAGGAGGTAAGATCCTTTCCTTGCCTTTTGAAAGGGAGCACGTGCAGGAAATTTGGTTTTTGACTAGTCTTTGTTTTCTGGATAACTGCAGTGAGTTTTTGAGGGAAGCCTGTTCAGGCACTGAGCTCCCTTAAGTAGGTAAAAATGATTCTTGGGAAGTGGCTGTCTTTAATCTGCTCCCAGAAGGTGGTGTGTTGCTGTGTGGGGAAGGATGAGCAGTGAGGGGACTGGGAAGTGGTGCTGTTGCTCCAGGAGAAGGCAGCAGAGCTGGCTCTCTGCTCTAGCCCTGTGTCCTGTCCCATCAGTGTTCCCTGCAGTGACAGGACAGGTGGCAGCCAGGTTAGGGTCACTTCTAGAGTTCCTTCTCTGCTTGCACCTCCTACCCTTCAAGGCAGTTTGGAATTGCTGTGGTTCTGTTACAACCTAAATCACTTGGGTTTACTTTTTCAGTGTTATTTTCTAATACTTGAGGTAGTACAAGATCTAGTGAGGAGGTTTCTTCCCAAAGTCATGCTCCTTTGTGGCAGTTTGGATTGAAGTTAAACCTGCTGCTGCCTGAGCACCTGTTTGCTTGGGGATGGTGCTGCTGTCTTGGATTTGGATTGAAACTCCGTTCTGAATCTCAGCAGTGACCAAAATTGCCCCTCTATCACCTTCCCCTCTCAGCCTTCCAAAGAGCTGGTTGATAATATGTTTTGCTTTATAGTATTTTAGAAGTTTTAATATTTTCTAGATATTGGGAAGGAATCCTTCCCTGTGAGGATGGACAGGCTCTGGCACAGGTTGGGCAGCGAAGCTGTGGCTGCCCCATCCCTGGAAGTGTCCAAGGCTTTAGTTTCTCTTTTTCTTGAGCCATTTATTGCATTTGAGTAATTTAAAGTATTAGTTGTTGCTGGCTGGTTTTTATCCCTTTTTCCATGGCTGAGGGTGCATCCAAGGCCCTGAGTGTGATCATTCCCTTTGCCTTTAGGTGGCAGAAGTAGATGTGGATTCAGACGCTCCAGGAACTTCCTCTGGGAAAAGAAGAGTGAGTAAAACTTCTGCTTTGGTAGTTTTTTTAAATTTGATTTGAAAACTATCTCCAACAGTCAAATTTAGAGGAAACTGATAAAAACAGTGAGGCTGGGGCTGAACTGTTGTAACTTCTCCTGGGTTTGAGTGTTGTGTATGAGCAGAGAAACCAAACTGTGCCACCAGCTCTGTCTGAATCTTCCTGGATTTCCATTTTCAATTGTGGCCTTTGAATCAGAACACTGGGAAGTTCATAGGCAATTGAAGGGGAAAATGGGACTGTTCTGCCAAATGGTGGACTCTGTTGCCCTGCAGGTGAGACGGCGAGTGAAGAGGCAGCCCTTGAAGGCAAGCCCTGATGCTTGGCAGGAGCAGTGCCAGCAGCTGCTCAACCTCATTTACGAGCGAGAGGACTCCGAGCCCTTCAGGCAGCCCGTGGACCTCTTCTCCTACCCTGTGAGTGCAGCTCCACACCCAGAATGGTTCAGCCTCTGGCAACACATCCATGCTGGGCATGTCTGTCCTCTCCCTGTATGAGCTGATGTTTTCAGGGAACTACCTGCAATAACTGTAAATAGAAATAATTATTTGAGCTGCTGGATGAACACTGAGTGCCTTTATTGCTGTAGGGTTTGACAGCCTTGCCTGTTTTCTTCAGCCTTCCCAATTTTCCTGTTCTTCCAGGATTATCGAGACATTGTGGACACTCCCATGGACTTCAGCACTGTGAAAGAAACCCTGGAAGCAGGAAACTACACCAGTCCCTTGGAATTCTACAAAGATATTCGTTTAATATTCTGCAACTCTAAAGCTTACACTCCTAATAAAAAGTCCCGTGTAAGTAATACATTTCAATGCCTTTTTTTTTTTTTCACAAAGACTTTGGCCCTACATGAGTAAAACACATGAAATAAGGACTGAAGAGCAAAGCACTGCTTGGTGTAAATAAAAATAACCAGTGTACACCAGTTCTGGGGCCTGTGGTTGTAAATTTGGTTTGTTCTGCTCACTCAAATCACTTTCATTTTCATCTGAACGTAAAGCTTCTGAGATGATGTTTAGTGTTACAGCTGTTTCTTTAAATATTTGCAGCAGGAAACTGATCACAAGTTGCTTTTATTTTTTTCAATAATGTGTTTCTGGAAGCAAGGCTGTCAGCTTGGAAACTGCATATTTATCTCTGTCCCTCTGTCTAAAAAAGGATCCTTTTTCAGTGTGGTGTTAATTGAAGTCTTCTGTAGGATTTCCACTGCCAGAGGAGATGAGAATTGTTATTTCTCTGGTTGATTTGGTGTATTTGGCAGTACTTTTGCACACTGTTGCCTGTGTTTCTCAGGTACTAATCCTGCTTTTTTCTGCTTGCACTCAGAGGCAGAAAACATGGATTGGATTGGAGCCCTAAGCAGGGCATGGCAAGAGGGAAAAGCGAGATCAGAATGTTGGAATACAGATATTTTTGTATGAACTAAGTAAAATGGCAACTGGTGTGTGACTGATCTGTAAACATGGCTGTGTTTGAACTGGGTGTCAGCTTTTCTCAGGCTTTTAAGTGATCAAATGATTCTACAGTTCTCAGGTGTTCTACTGGTGTCTTGTTTATCCTCAGAGAAACCCCAGGTTGGCATTAGGACAGAGGCACTTTTACCTCTGTTGGTGCAAAATAAGAGTTGGAGGGGTTGGTCTTCGTGGTATAAAAGGAGGCAGAATTTTGACTGTGTTTTCAGACATGAAGTTGTAATCATTGTAAGGAGGAACAGCCAGGAGGGGATTTGTGGCTACACAGAGACAAGGCCTAGAAAGTGGGCAAGGAAAGGGTTTAAAGGCTTTGATATCTGGGGTACAGAAACTGGGAATGAGGACTTTGTAGCTGGCTTCTGTGTGCAGCTGTGCAGGGCTGCATTAAGGACATTTCCCCAGGGAATCAAAGCAAAAACAAAGGTGAGGGGACAGCTAAATTCAGTTGTTTTCCCCTTGATGTTCCAGTTACCATGTGGGCTGCTTCCCTGCTTTATGGGGCTTGACAAAGGAGGCTGTATTCCAGTGATTTAGATATCAGATTTCCTTTTCCTCTGGAAATACTTTGTACTGGAAGTAAATCTTTCTCTGAAAACACTTTCTGTTGGGAGAACACCCATGGACCATGAAAGGAAATTATCTGGAAAGGACCTTGTAGTGAAATGTCACCATGAATTTTTCCTTTGTGCTGCCAACTCTGGACATCTTAGTGCTTGTTTTTTGGTTGATCTTTGAGTTATTCAACTTCTGGTAAATGTGACTGTGCTTTCTCCCCCCAGATCTACAGCATGACCCTTCGACTCTCTGCCCTGTTTGAAAATCACATGAAGAACATCATCTCTGAGTACAAGGCAGCAGTGCAGTGTCAGAGGAGGAGGAGGCCACGGTACCGAAAGCGCCTGAGGAGCAGCAGCAGCTCCCCCTCAACCAGCAGAGCATCCAGGTAATGCCTGGGAGCAGTGCTGGAATAACCAGGCAGCAGCAGTATGGCTCATTTCCTGCTGCAGTTGCTCTTTGGGGGGATAAAGTCATGCTCAGTTTGTAATTCGTGCATAATTCTGGGAAGTGAGAGACTCTGTGGTTACAATTGTTCCCTCTGGAGGAAATGAAAGACCCACTGTCTCTTCACCTTTGTTTAGCTGGAAAAAGTGGTGTCTAACACTCCTCTGCCTTCTGTCTGAGACATGAGCTGAGTAAACTGAGTATTGGTTTTAAAAAGGGAGATAAAATCTTGTTCCTGCAAACTCATCTGCTTTAGGAAACACATGATGTGTAACTATTTTTAGGGTTACTACACATGTGCAGGCACTGGGGAAAAGACATTTGATAAATTTGCTGCAAAATTCAAGGGGAAATTGGTTTTTGGTACTGACAGTTTTACCTCTTTGGGATATTTTGTGTTTTCAGCCCCAAAGGGAAGCAGAAGCAAATGAAGATTCAACCTAAACCCAACCAGAATACCTCACTGCCCCTGACCAGGACTAGCTCTTCGGTCTCATCTCATGGTGAGGAGGAATGTTCCAAAATAGAGCCTTTCTCTTGCAGCAGCTGGAGTGTGATGTTTGAGACACGTGTTGGGGCATGGCAGTGTGCTGGCTGTAGGTTGTTGTGGCTGAGCTGGGCTGTTGGGAACTTAAGGGTGAGGAGCAGGGATTGGGAACTTGTGTCTGGCCTTGGCAATAATTAATCCAGTGACCAGAGCCCAGGCTTCCTCTATGTGGGCTTCTCTCACACAGCATTTATGGGTAAATTAATCTTCCTGTGGATTACATCAAAAGGAATCTCTCTCTTTGTGGCTGCAGAGGGAGCTTGGTGAGATGAGCTATTAACTCAGGTCAAAGAAAACCTCCCCAACCCTGTAAATAGAGGATCAAAATCACTGTCATGTTGTGGTGTCCTCTCTGAAGTTTCAGATACAGCAGAAGAACCTCTGGGTTCTGCCACTTGTGAAGAGCTGGAGGGTCAACCATCTTCGTCAGGCTCCAATGCACAGAACCGAAGTGGGAATGCTGTAGATCCAGGGAAAAGCAGACCAGTCAGGAGTAAATCCACGCCAGTGAAACCAGGTGAGAAATAATAAGATTCTGTTCCCTTTGACTGAGAGGATGTTTATGGTGTTATTGCCTGAGAGGAGCATTGTGTGTATTCCCAAACCACTCCAAAAAACTGAGTTTACTGGACTCCCCACAGCTCTGTGGGCTCTGCTCTGAGGTGTGGAATGCACAGGATTCCACTTCAGTGAGGTCCTTTCAAATCTCTCCATGTGGAAAAGCTTGATTGTTCTGAAACTCCTCCAGTTGCTTCAGGAGTTACAAACAGCAAACAAACCCAAAGGATCCCTATCCCAAAACCTTCTCCTTTTATTAACCATGTTGAAACCAAAGATGAAAAGAAGCTTATAAAAAATGTAAGTATTTTTGTCCTATTCAAGAGGAATTGATTGTGATTAGAAGGGGAGCACTGTGTGAAGCTGTGGTAAGTTGTCTCTGGGCCATGGAACTCAGGGTTTGCACTGGGGTGGGCACTGAGTGGGCACTCCTGACCCTGGAGCCTTTCCCAGTCCACACCCCTGTGCTGGAGCAGTGCTGGATGCTGCAGGTGAGCTTTTCCTGTGTTAAAGATGATATTTAATCCTCACTGTCAGATTCTTAACTCTAAAAACACATCAAATTTTGGGTGCCAGGCCAGCAAGATACTTTATGTATAAGTTAAGGTGCCCAACAGTCCTGGTGAGCTTTCTTGGGTGATTTGCTCTCCTGAGTTGTGCTTCCCTGGACTCAGCCCTTTGAGGACATACATGGGATGGGGGTAAAGCTTGCTTGCAGAGGGTTATTGTCAGAGCTTTGGCGTGGATGTGAGAGTTTCTCCTGCCTTGGTGGATTCACCTGGTTGAGTTTTAGATGTTAGTGTCCAACCTGGTCACTCTGGGCTCCTCTCACTGCCTGGATCTTCACTGAACTCTTAGGAGAGTTTGCAGTTGTCGCTTCCAGACTAGAACTGTGTTTCCTCTGATAAATGTCCCCTCAGAGCACCAGTTTGTGCCCCCAGGGGGTGAAGGGTGAGCAGCTTTGAGCTGGGTCATGCCCAGCACACCCGAGGGAGCTGGGGAGGGTGGCCCAGGGGTGGTGCTGACGGGGCTGTTCTGTCTTTGCTCAGATCACTCTCCTGACGGGCCCCTGACAAACGGAGATGGACGAGAACCACGGGCAGGGGTCAAGAGGAAACTGCTGAGCGCCTCGGAGGAGGATGAGCACCTGGAGNCGGGGGGCCAGCAGGGCCAAGCGCGCCCGCGTGGCCGACGACGAGTTCGAGACCCTCTTCGGGGGCCACTTCGGGGAGAGCGTGTTCGGGGGCAGGTTCGGCCGCCCGCCCCGCATCAAAACCAGGAACGAGGGCAGGAGGACCGTCCTGTACAACGACGACTCCGACAACGACGCCCTGGGGCACAGCGAGGACCCTCTGAACCTTGGCACCTCCAGGTCGGGCAGGGTGCGGAAGATGACCGAAAAAGCCAGGGTCAGCCATCTCATGGGGTGGAATTATTGAGGCGAGGAACGCTCTGGAACCATGTTCAAAGAACTTCAATGGCCTTCTACTGCAGGGATTTTACCAGAAATTCTACCAAGCAGGTTGTGCGGGGACTCCACTCACGTTCTCACAGTGGTGCTTTTCCATCCTGTCGGTTTGTGTTTGTTTTAAAGCTTCAGCTCTCCACACATCATTGGTCAAAACAAGCCTTAGTCATTAGGCCTTAAATTGCAGAAATTCTTCCCCACACACTACGAGTTCATCACGTTGGAGGCTTCCAGCTTCTCAGTAAGAACATGACGTTTTTGAGTCACGCTTACCGATTCTCTCCCTCGTTTTGTTTTTGTATTATAGAAATAGCACCTTCTTACAGAGTTTTTATGTGGTTTCTGCCATAAATCCTTAGACACAGTAATAATTATAACTTTTGCACAGTACACCAATCCTAAAGGCAGCTATAAAATGTTTACAGTTTCTATATTGTAAGAAGGATCTGGATTATTTTAATCTTCCCAGGCCAAACGTTGATGGAATTGTGCTGAACTGAAGTATGTCTATACTACAGTTTTGGGGGTCCTGATGTGCTTTCTATCGGTTCTTTATTCGTGTAAAAAGTGACAAAGGGTTGGTGCCTTGTAAATATGTAGCAAACCTTTGATGTGGTGTGTCCTATGTGTGCATTAACTTTATTAAAAAGAGAATACTTGAGAAGTATGAATATCTAGACAAAAGGTGCCAAATGCAAAAGTTACTTGCATCTATTTTCTTTTTGTCCTCTCATATTTTTATAGTATTAATCGAGATTGTGCAGCTAAAGGGGTGACTTCAAACATTTGAAAGGTTCCTCCTCTTCAAAGCATAACGTGATTTTTAACAGTAGCTCAGCTACCTCTTCTTTACAACTACTGGAAACTGAAAAGAAAATAGATGCTGTCATTGAGTGCGTGTTGAGGGGGCGAGGAGGAGCTCGAGGGATGCGAGTTGTAGAGTAGCTGTGTCTTCGTTCTCTTGACACCTGCAGAGCAGTTCAGTGGTTCCCAGAGTTCTCAGAAGCAGCTGGTGTGGGGCAGGTGGGGCTCTGTTTGTGCCAGGGGGCTCCCACCCCCTCCTGCTGCCCCTCCATCCCTGGAGCTGTGGGCTTGGCCGAGGGGCCGGGCAGCTCCGGTCCCTGCGCCCTGACTCTTGTGTCTCGAGCTTCCAGGAGAGAATTCCTGTTGCACTGTACTCTTGTTATCCTGGGAAATGCTGACTTGAAACCCTTTGGGCAGTGGTCGTGCAGTGTGGGAGGAAGGAGGTGGGTGCTTGGCGTGGGCTGAGCTGGAGCTGAGTGGCCTCTGCCTGCCTTCCTGCCTTCCTGCCTGCCTTCCTTCCTTCCTTCCTGGGCTCTGGCTGCAATAGATGTGGGACTTCCATTTCCTCCCGTGGTCCAGGCAGGTCTGANCTGTTCTGTCTTTGCTCAGATCACTCTCCTGACGGGCCCCTGACAAACGGAGATGGACGAGAACCACGGGCAGGGGTCAAGAGGAAACTGCTGAGCGCCTCGGAGGAGGATGAGCACCTGGAGGAGGCCGAGGAGGAGGAGGAGGAGGAGGAGGAGAAGAAGAGGGAATTGAAGGACAAGTCTGGTTTGTCTTCGTCCGAAAGCGGGGATTCGGGCTCCAGCTCCAGCTCGGAGAGCAGAAGCGGCTCCGATTCCGACTCGGAGTCGACGTCCAGGACGGACCAGGATTACATCGACGGCGACCACGACTACAGCAAAGTGGTGCAGTGCAAGCAGCCCAAGCGGAAGATGAAGCGGCAGCTGGGGGCCGGGCGGCGCGGCTGGCAGGGCCGGGGCACGGGCCGGAGGGGGCGCT